>SSNP01000046.1:911453-968953 GCA_006937955.1 Pachypanchax playfairii
GTATAAGAGACAGGTTCAACATTATGCACCACTTCATTTAAATGATCACTGATACATTTTTTTGGTGTTAAAATTCGACTTTCATTCAATTTTCAGACCATTTTTCCCTGAAATGTTTCAATTTCAAATTTACATCAGAAAGCAAAGTTGTTTTTGTGGTAAAGTTTATTTTTGAGGTTAAAATGTGAGTTTTTAATGATTCCATCATCAGGATGAAGATTTCCAGGAGATGGAGGAAGCAGCTCGGAAGATTGAGTCCCAGTACTGGCAGTTCTTTGATCAGGTGATCGTTAACGACGAGTTGCAGGACTCGTGCGTCCAGCTGCTGACGGCGGTGAGGAGGTCTCAGGATGAGCCGCAGTGGGTCCCTGCCAGTTGGATTCGACCCACTGCTGAATCGTGAGAGCAGGGCGTGGCAACAAAACGGGGCACTGGAACAGTTTTTACTGACATGTCAGATTAATGACTGGATGTTTGAAAGCACAAACAAGTGTAAATATGTTGGTCTGTGTGTTTGTTGAAATCTGGTTCTGGTCCTTAAGTCTTTATAAATCCTAAAAGATAACAAGCTGGATCGAATCCCAAAGAAATCCCTGAAACTGTGTCAGAGTCTGTTGCAGGTTTTTACTGCAGCTCAGTTTCCAGAAGGTTTCAGCTGACTTCATTTCTGAGCTGAGTGTGTTTAAATTAGACAGAAATGGTTTTAACTTCTTAAAGCAACAGTGTTTGCACTAAAAAGAAAATTTCAGCTTCACTCTAACATTAAAACCCATTTTTAGTTGATGTTTAACTTCTAGAAATAAAGTATTTATATTGTTCTTTCATTCTTGTGTTTTACTCCCTGAAATGTGTCATTATACGCCAAACCTATTAGAAGAAAATTAGGAAGAACCTGTTTGATGTTTTTGCGGAATTTGTATCTTGTTTTTCACGGATTCTGAAAAGGCTTTTTAAAATAAAACGTAATATAATCAGCATTTAAGTAAATACTGTCATAACCTAGCAGTCTGGTATTTTAATAAAGACATCTGTTAACCAGTTGAGACGTGCAATTACTCGGAAGCGGAACCTTTATTTTAAAGTGGATGGTGTTCCTCGTAAACACGTCCGGGTATGCTAGTAAACATCGAGAGACAATTTCTTAATTTTAAACGTTTATTGCGGTTAAAACCTTCGTATTTTGGTTGGTAATGTTTGTGTGTGAATATTAAATTTCAGATTTTTAGGTGAAAAGTCGCAAGATGGACGCGGGAGACTCGAAGGTGGGAACTTTAAAATAACGGCTGTCTTTTTGGTCACAAATGTTTTAGACTTTACTGAATTTACAGAAGTTATTGAGATTTTTTTTATTCAAGTACATATTGTTGTAATGTGTTTTTGTGTTAAAGAGGATCAGAGCGCTGCCGCCGCTTCCACAGGTCAGTAAATCTAATTATTAAACATGTTTTTCACTTATAAAAAGTATTCCTCTTTAATTCTAAGAGGAGCGGCTAAAAATACACAAACGCATTTATAATAAATCATAACAACTGAAACATCATTTATTTAAATGGAAAATGTCTGACTTTTTTTAAGACCAAGTAAAATAAGAAACATTGTATTTTAGAATGACATGTGGAACTTCACTGGTGAATCCTCTCCAGGGTCTCTGAGACCTGGAACATCCTGAACTTCTGCAGATATAAATGACAGTAAACATTTGAATTAAATAGTAGAAATATTGAACAATCTGTGTGAAACTCACACATTTGCAGAGATTAATTTATTTATTCTTTACAGATTTAAACAAGTGACTCTGTGAAACTAAAGGCTGTGTGTGTAACTGCAGCCTGTTTACCGTTTAAACATCATTAGAAAGATTAAAGCTCTAATTAAACGTTTCTCTCTAACAAACAGTCGCTGCTGCTCCTCCAAGTCTTAGAGAAAATGCTGGAGCTGTCTGACCTTTGACCCTGAGTAATCCTCAGTCCTGGCAGATTTCTGGAGGATTTAACAGTCAGGATGTCGCGTGTTGCTTCGCTTCATTTTGACTTGATTCTTGATTGAAATGGCCAGAAAGACGACGGTAAGATGTTTCTGATCTCGGCTGTTTGGCGTCTCAGCTGAGAAGCTCTGAGGTTCTGAGTCAGATTCGAACCTGTGCAGGTGTTACGTAAGTGTTTGTGCTTTAAATCCTGGCAGAATGTTTCTGTTTCATAAGAGGAGATTTCAGAGATTCTACCAAAGTTTCTTTCATTGGATCAGGTGCTCAACGTGGAAGATTCTGAATAATCTGTTTTAGATTTGAGTAAATGTGGTCAGACGTTCTGCAGTTCTGGATCAAACGGCTCGTCCAGCAGGTTTCTGATCAAGTCTGTGATATAAATAGTTTAAACAGAGTTTAAGTGTGATGCAGCACAAACGCGACAGTCTCAGATGTTACAAGCTCCTTGTCTCAACTCAAGCTTCTGCAGGTCTTTTTCAAAATAATCTATTAATGAAACATGTAGAATCACAGCTGGATTCAGACCGTCTGGATTTCTTCATGCTGAAATACTGAAAATGTTTTAAAACCACGTTTGTCTGTTTCCTTAGCGAGGACAACGAACGCTTCCCTCAATGTCCAGGTAGGAAAGACCTTCATGTTGTCAGAATAAAATAAAACCAGAACCTCAAACTGAACGTTTCCTTTTTCTTTCATCAAGCCAAGACACGACAGGTGAGTCTGAATCCGCCCTAAACCAGTTTCACAGCTCTTCTCTTTGATTTATTTCACTTATTGTTTTCATTGTTTATTTTAGATCATTCGGCACCAAAACGTAAGAAGAAGAAGGTGCGTAAGGACACGAACGGAGTGGGTGATGGAGACGGTGAGAAACGCCAACATCTGATCAGATTAAAGCCTTTATAATCCAGAATGAGGGATTAAATAGTTCCTTTCTGATGGAGGAGATGAACTTGTTGGTTGTTATTGTTTACTAGTAAACAAATTGTTTTGTTTGAGGCTTTTATCAACAACAAAATTGATTGTTGGTGTCTGAGAAACTGAAGCAGAGACTTTGTTCGGCTCGTTTTATTCCACAGATCAGACGATGCAGATGGGAGACATGAGCAGCCGGCGAGGCTCCGAGGTCGTAGATCAGCTGACCCTCGAAGCCACGACAGGAACCGCCACACACAGGAGGAAGAAGAAGAAGAAGTCTGCACCTACAGGTGAACTCAGACCGCTGCATTAATCACGGATGTGGCCTGAGTTGCTTGGAGGCTGTGATTGGTTAAACTAGGGTCATGTGACAGTTTCAGATGTTGAAGACGACCAAGCCGACCTGGTTAACGGAGATACGGGAGATCAGACCACCGACGGAGAGGAAGTGGTCAAAAAGCCCAAGAAAAAAAAGTAAGAAAATAATTATTTTACAGTATTTTGAGATTTTTGTCTTCAAATGTTAGAAAATATATAAAAAACCTTATTAGATCCGACAGACTACGTCTGATCAGAAGCGACGCCGACCTGATGAAAATAATACACTTCAGTAAAAACACAGATGCTTTTCCTTTTCTTTCATTCAGGAAGTCCAAAGTTGCTGAATCGCAGCTTCCTGATGAGTTGGAAGTGGAAGAGGATGATATCATCACCGACGCCTCCTCGCCGATCCCCCAGCATTCCCTGTTCTCGGCGCCGCAGGGTCAGAGCCAGCCGGTGGGGAAGGTGTTCGTGGAGAGGAACAGTGAGTGTCAGAGGAAACGGTCTGAACTTGTAGATCTTCATGTGCTGATGAAGTCTGTGTGTTTGTGTGCAGAGCGATTTCAGGCCGCCGAGCGTTCGGATTGGAGGAAAACCAGCCACCAGATGGACAACATGGCCGACTTCCAGCAAGTTCACCCGCTGTGGACCACCAGAGACGTTTCTGTCAGAGTCCACGAATCCTTCAGGTGAGCGAGAACCCGACCAGCAGAACATTAAGCGTGTGTAGTTAGTTAAATTTCTGCGTGCGTTTCAGGGTGCTGGGCGTGTTCTGTCACGGCTTCCTGGCCGGCTACGCCGTGTGGAACGTGGTGGTGGTCTACGTGCTCGCCGGGCAGCACCTCACAGCTCTGACCAACCTGCTGGAGCAGTACCACAACCTGGTGTACCCGTCCCAGTCTCTGCTCTACATGCTGCTGGCCATCAGCACCGTGGCCGCCTTCGACAGGTGAATCCCTCGTTAGCGTGAACTCCTATTGGCGGCACCGCTCCGGTTTATCGGAGGCTGTAAAATGTTTGTTTTGTGTGAATCAGAGTGAATCTGGCCGACGGCTCCGCGGCTCTGCGAGAGTTCATCACACTCAATCCGGTGGCTCTGGCTTCATTCTGTGAGTCGCATCAATCACTCAGATTATTAAAGACTCAGACGTGTTTTAATCTCATGTTCTCCATTTTTATTCAGTGTATTTCTCAGCGTTGATTCTCTCTCTGAGCCAGCAGATGACCAGCGATCGAATCAACCTCTACGCCTCTTTCAACACCACCTTATGGTGCGTTCAACACTAGGATCTGATGCTTGACACCTAATTCAGGCTGGATTATATTTCTGTCTGGTATTTTTCTGTTGCAGGCCTCCAGGGTCAGACCACCAGATTCTTCACCCGTGGGTGACCATCAACCTGGTGGTGGCTCTGCTGGTGGCCCTGGCTTGGATTTTTATTGCCACCAAACCTGAAACAGATTATACTGAAGGTGAGAGACAACAGTTTAATCTGCTAATTCTCCTAAATGAAAACTAAAAAAACAAACATAATGTTGTTCTTCTTCAGGTTATTTGAGATCGATGGAGATCGAACCTCTGAAACCAGAAGACAAATCAGAAATCACTGCCTAAAGAAGAGCAGCTTTCTACACATGTTTAACTGAGATTAAATTATAGATTATTTTGTATTTTTAAATGTGTCTGTCTCCTTTTTAAATAAAGGGATTTAAATAATCCAACAGTGGTTCTTTAAATCAAACAAAACCAAACAGATTGATGAACAAAATCTGCTGAAAAGGTCACCGTCAAAATGTATTTATGTCGCACGTTTAAAACAGAAACACTGCTCAAAGTGCTTCACAGGGTAAAACAAGTTAAAAACATAAAAAAGTGGAGGAACATGATTTACTGCAGTAGATCATTTACAGTTCTGCATTTAACTGTCTGGATTTGAGCTCCAGTAGCAGCTGATATGGAATCCGTCTGATGGAGACCGGAAAACTGAAACAGTTGTTTTATAAGTGCAGCTTTCACTGGAAATAAACTGTTAAATTGTCAAATTAAATGTAATACATTTTAACTGTTGAAAAGTTTGATTTGACTGACAAGCTGAAGTTTAGCCAGTGTTAATTATTTAAATTCTAATCTGAACAGTTTACCTGAGAGAAATTAGTGAGTTTTAGTTAAATCAGGTAAAGTCTTTAAATCAACAAAAACTGGGAGTTTAAAAGTATCTGAACGCCACAAATTAAAAATAAAGTTAATATCAGAAGAATCAAACAGGCGCAGCATCCAGAGCTCATCCATCGAGTCACTCTGAGTTCTATTACTTTAGTCTTCCTGTTGTCCAGGCTGTTCAGTCGCACACAGATGGTGTTGACGTGGTAACTGAAACGATTTAATGAAAATAATCATATATATATATATACGAGAAACAGTTAACAGTACAGTCATGTTGGACTTTGCCATCTTTGCGGTCACGTTTGTGATTATTTTAGTCGGTGCTGTTCTTTATTTGTACCCGGTAAGTCACTGCTAGTTAGTTCGTAGCATTAGCAGGTTAGTTTGAGATTTTCAAGCCAGTTTTCAAGCAAAAAACACGTGATTTATTTCTTACACAAGATACGATTTATATTATGATGTAATTTTAAAAGTGCAGCCTTTTTATAAGCTTGTGCTGTATTCGGCATTGTTTTAATCTTTATGAAGATGATTTAAAGTTAAAGTGAACCGCAACGTAACGTGGAAATTAAAACTAAACTTCCATAAGTTTGACCCAGTTATTAGCAAACAGGAATACATTTTTGTTTGGCTCTAAACAAGTGTTTAAATCTTGCTTATGTTTTTACGAGGAGGTAGAAGCTAAATGTTTCAAGGACTTCAGTGTTTCTGGGACTTCAGTGTTTCTGTCTGTCGTAAATGTTTATTCTGATGTTTTCAGTCCTCCAGAACCGTTTCAGGTGTCCCAGGACTTTATCCCACTGATGAGAAGTGAGTTAGATGTTTGTTCTGGATGTAAAAAAAGTCTGATTAAACCTTCCTGTACGAGCTGAGAAAGATGTCTAAACGTTTGATGTTAACATGATGCTCAGGGATGGAAACCTGCAGGATATTGTCAACAAAGGCAGTCTGCATGAGTTCCTGGTCAGTCTGCATCAGGAGTTTGGATCTGTGGCGTCGTTCTGGTTCGGTGGTCGGCCGGTGGTCAGTCTGGGCTCGGTGAACCAGCTGCAGCAACACATCAACCCCAACCACACCAGTAAATCTACCAGTCTAGATGTGATGGAAGAACCATCAGATGATAAAATACTGACTGCTTCTTGTTTCTACTGACAGCTGATTCCTTCGAGACCATGCTGAAGTCGCTGCTCTCTTACCAGTCAGGACCGGGTGGCGGAGCCAGTGAGTCTGTGAGGAGAAAGAAGGTGTATGAAAGTGCCATCAACAACAGCCTGAAAAACAACTTCCCTATTGTCCTCAAGGTTTGTACTGCAGCTGAAGTTTAAAACCCCAAATCACTGTGTGAAACGATGTTTATGAGGCAGCTGTGAAACATCTGGGGTCCATAGCGTCTCTGTGAATCACTGTTTCCCACTGATAGAGATTTATTTCATCCAGGTGGCAGAAGAGCTGGTGGAAAAGTGGAGCTCGTTCCCAGAAGCTCAGCATATCCCGCTGTGTGCCCACCTTCTGGGTCTGGCCCTGAAGACCGTCACCCAGCTGGGTCTGGGCGAGCGCTTCAGAGACGACGCAGAGGTCATTTCCTTCCGCAAGAACCACAACGCGGTGAGAAAGTTTCCCTTTGGATTCGTGTTTTTGTTTCTTGTATTTTTGAACCAGTCTTTGCCATCAGATCTGGTCTGAAATCGGGAAGGGCTTCATGGACGGTTCCTTGGAGAAGAGCTCCAGCAGAAAAGCTCATTATGAGAAGGGTAAGCAGTGACTGTCACTCTGCTTGGAATCGTTCTAGTCGTCTCTTTGTATTTAATTTATAAACTGCTTCAGAGATGTTTAGTGTCTGATCTGCAAATTACAACCCTTTACGTTGCCTCCTGCCTCGTTTTCTGAGCTCGTAGAAGGAACTTCATATGCTCTTATAATAAAAAAGGTCCAGTTTAGGTGCATGTGTTGGTGGTTCTGCAGGAAGAAGCCACGCCTTGTTTTCACCATGTGAAGTTTCAGGTGTTTGTTTCTTGGTCAGCGCTGTCAGAGATGGAGTCGATGCTGCTGTCGGTGGTGAAGCAGAGAAAAGCTCAGAGGAGCCAGACGGTGTTTGTAGACGCTCTCCTTCAGTCCAGCCTCACAGAACAACAGGTAGAGTCCTGAATCCTGGTTTAAGACCTTCAGCACTACTGAGCAAGCTCCTGAAATGATTTGAATTGTTTCAGGTCATGGAGGACTGCATGGTTTTCACTTTGGCTGGATGTGTCATCACTGCTAACTGTAAGTTGGAGCATCTGAATGATTTATATTCATGTTTAAACACAAACTCACCAAAAACCCTCATTTTTTTGCAGAATCCTTTAAACCATGACTTATTTTTCAGTGTGCATCTGGGCGCTTCACTTCCTGTCCACCTCAGAGGAGGTACAGGACAAATTGTACCAGGAGTTGGAAGAGGTTTTAGGTTCTGATCCAGTTTC
The DNA here is from genome assembly GCA_006937955.1 of Pachypanchax playfairii. Classification (NCBI taxonomy): domain Eukaryota; kingdom Metazoa; phylum Chordata; class Actinopteri; order Cyprinodontiformes; family Aplocheilidae; genus Pachypanchax; species Pachypanchax playfairii. Next base: position 919,303 of record SSNP01000046.1, read on the forward strand.
TTTGGACAAGATTCCTCAGCTCAGGTGAGACCTGGTCTGGTGTCGGAGCTGAAAACACCTGCTTGTCCTTCATGTTGAGGTGCTTCAGGAAACAGTTTGTGTGTTTAATGCTGTCACATCGTGTCTGTCTGTGGAAAGATACTGCCAGCAGGTTCTAAATGAGACGGTCAGAACCGCCAAGCTGACCCCCGTCGCTGCTCGTCTTCAGGAAGTTGAGGGCAAAGTCGATCAACATGTGATCCCCAAAGAGGTATCAGATATCTCACTGTTTGCTGACTGAGTTCCATCTTCATATCAGCTACAACACAGACATGGAGATACTTTTTGGAGACTTCAAAATGTTTAATTGTGTCTGTTATCGTCTTGGTTCCACAACAAACAGAAGAGTTACAGTGAATCTGTCTGCTGTTGTCTGTCAGACTCTGGTGATCTACGCTCTGGGAGTGGTTCTGCAGGATGCTGACACGTGGAGCGCTCCGTACAGGTTCATCATCACAGTCACGTTTCATCCTGTCAGGGTCTGAACCAGAGCCTCACTGGGGCAGATAGGATAGTAAAACCTGAATAAATTGGACTGTGATTTGTGATGTGACAATAACTTTGACATTTATAAGGTTTGATCCGGATCGATTTGAGGAAGAATCGGCCAGAAGGAGTTTCTGCCTGCTCGGCTTCTCAGGGAATCAAACATGTCCAGAACTTAGGTAAAAAAAAGCATGTTTTTTAAAAATAATTATCTGGAGACAGGAAGTGTGTTTTCACAGCTGTTTGCACTTTGTCAGGTTCGCCTACACTGTAGCTACGGTCCTGCTCAGTACGTTGGTGCGGCGACTCAAACTTCACCAGCTTCAGGGACAAGTGGCAGAGGTCCGATCTGAGCTGGTGTCCACACCCAAAGAAGAAACCTGGATCACTGTCAGCAAAAGAAGAAGCTGAAAATATCCTGTAAAGTGAGAGGAGTAAACATGTAAACATTTCAACATGTCCTGCTGACTGAAAGAAACCAATCAGAAGTGAGAAATTACCAGCAAAGTATTAGTTGTCAATTGGTTTTTGCTTTTTTTCTTCTGAAATCCTCTGGTTGCCTTTCTGATGCTTTCACAGACCTTCAGCTCATAACACTCATAACAAACAAGCACTTATTGGTTCCAATTTGTTTTTAAAAAGATCATTGATCTCTAAGTGCCTTTTTTAGCACGAACATGGTTTTTATTCCTGGTCAACAGACTTTTTGCAAAATAGACATAAATAGTTGTAATTTTTTCTTAGATCATTGTTAATGTTACACTTTGGTAACTTTAAACACTAAATCAACTTTTTAAAGATGTCATTGGAACAATCCACACAGACCTTAAGACCTTTCATTCCATTTTTTTAGACCTCTTGTTTAATAAACTTGTAAAAAAAATTTGGTTTTCGTCATTTGATTTGGTACTTGAAGTTGACCTACAAAAACTGTCAGCATAGTTGTGAAAAGGTTTAAATTCTTATAAAGTCTACAGGTATAAAAACATAATTGTGTGAAACTCATATAGGTGTTTGTGGAGAACCTGAATCATCACCTGGGCTTACAGAGCCCCGCAGGACTACACACCGCCTCCAGGGGGCGGAATAAGGTCATGCAGTACCACACATCGCCACGGGGGCGCTATGGAGCCCAGCAGTAATACACATCGCCCCAAGGGGCGCTATCAAGCCAAGCGGTATCACATACAGCCACAGGGGGAGCTATCGAGTTCGAACACAGCTCCGCTAAAGATGTGAAAATGGCGGAGCTACAAATGCTTCTGGAAGAGGAGATTCCAGCTGGGCGAAGCGCATTATTAGACAGTTTTACCAATTTAGAAAGAGTCGCTGAGTACTGCGAGAGCAATTATGTCCAGGTTGGTTGTAATTTTCTGATTAACGGTGGTTGCTGGCGACATTACGGTGGGGCAAGCTGATGCTAGGCTAGCTGTTCGGAAAGCGAAAACACGCCGCTGTCAAGTAATTTGATCAGATAAAAAAAACGCAGTTTGCAGTTTTTGAAATATATTTGTCAAGATAAATCGGTAGTATTGCGGGCTTCTCATTTCGAGTTAAATGGTGGTATGTGTGTGTATTTACCGTGGGCTGCGTGTTAGCGCTGCAGCCGCTCGAATCATCAGCGATCACTATAATCAAAAATGTCACTGAAAATCAATCAATCAATCATTGTGATCAATGTGAGATTAATCCGATCAGCTGCATTAAGCAGCTTGAGATGGAAGATAACCTGTCAGTCGAATCTGTAATGAGATTTATTTCACAGCAGATACACATCACATATGTATAAAGCAGAGGTTCGTTATTTAATCATGTTTAAAGATACAACAAAGTCTTTCATCTAATCGATCGATTAGGGTTTTCAGTGGTCGATTTTAATCTTTAAAATTCAGAGCGTCCAACCTACAAGCAGTTTTTTTATTATTTATACACAGTAACTATTTAACTACACTGTTTTTAACTTATTTATTTATGTTATGATATGTGTCTTTCCACATAAAAGTTCAAAAGGGGAAAAATCCCAAAACGCTGATTACAATAACTTATTATAGCCACGCCAGGCAAACAGGTGGCAAAACAAATAAAAAGCATGACATTTTTAAGTTTAAGTTCAATAATCAGGCCAAAACATGCTCTACAATTATTAAAAAATTGCTCCATCACTGTTGTTAACACGTTCTAAAGGTTAAACAGCAGGTGAGATGTTTGTTAAAAACATTTTAAAAGTATGTTTCTAACCAGAAACAAAATACATGTGTTTTCCAAAATATTCATGTTAGTGTGGATGGGTTTGAAAAGGTATGAGGTTTTGTAAAAGAACATAAATTTGAGTTTTTAGAGGGGCGGGTGATGGAATATGTGTAAAGTATAAATTCATCCTGAAACATCTTTCTCTCTTCTTTTGACGTGTTTGACGGACTCTGTTAAAACCCAAACAAAAATAACGACAACATAAGAGTGTCCAGTGCTGCAGCATTTCATGCTCATCTGATACCAACGCTAGTATTTAAAAAAATGTAAAACTTTACTTAAATAATTGATCAACAGTAACTGTCTAATTGGTGTATCTTCACATGGTTTCATGTCCACGGCTGGTTTTCACCTGCTCAAACTCTCCAGACCTGCGTGAAACCCTCAAGGTGTTTGTAGATAAAAAGGATTTGACAAGCCGTGATGCTGAAATCTGGATCTGTTTGACGGAGCAGTCTGACAGGTTCTCCTGTGGAGGAGGAGGAGGTTGATGTTGGCAGCTTTACACTGCATGGCTGCTGTCAGACAGGTGTTTTTCACCTGCAGATCACATGGGGTGTGAATCTGATGAATACCATGAGGATGTGTCACCTCTGTGGTGTCAGGGTTCTAGTAACAGCATCAGTCATGGAGCTATTTTCACTTGTGGAACCTGTAAAGAGATTTTCTCTGGTTTTAATTACATGTAACCGCTGTGCGAGCGTCATGTTTGAGGAGGAAGACACGCATGTAAATAGCTATGTGATGAGCATGTTGTGGCAAAGATTTTGGTTAAAAAGAAGTAAAACGAGTGAATCTTTATAAAGGAAGAATTTATTGTCATAAAATCATACATGAATTGAGATTGTTTGGTCAAATGCAGAAGCAAATGCAAAAAGATTCAGGAGGTTACTGCAGCTTATCTGTTCCTATAGTTATTCTGATATGGTGAGCTATCTGAGGATGGACGTTATGAGGCGTCTGAGTCTGCAGCTGTGAGCTTAATCAATAACCCTTTGCCACTATGACTTGGCTGTATAAATGTTACTGGGATTCAGCCTTGACAAGCGCTCTCGCTGTCAGCTGGGATTGTGGATTATAACGTCTTTACCTGGTTAAACACACGAGTTGGAAACTTTTCTGTCTCTCGTTAAGTTTCTGTTCCACCGCTGTCCTGATTTACAACACACAGCAGGTGATAAACATGTCAGAGATTGTTCTGTGATCACGTCTTCCAGTTAAAAACTTCCCACAGGTGTGGATGCTGAGCTGGTTTGGTGACATCATTGAGACAGGGTTTTTGTTGACTGTATCAGGTTTTCATCGTGATTTTTTACACCTAATAATCTGAGTTTCAGGTTCATAATGCAGATGAAAAATACTTCAATACAGTAATTGATATTTTCTTTATTCTTATTTCCTGTTAAATGTAAATAAAATAAATGTCCAAGTAGTCAGAGGGACTGGATGGAGTTGAACCCAGTAACTTTATTTAAATCTAAGTGAACAACAGGACGTATGAAAACTTGCCTCTGAGGCTCATAAACCTCATCGTTGGCTTTACCACATCCTCCATCCAGCCAACCTGTTCGTCTACATACTCCTGTGGCACAGTGTGGCGTGGCACGGCGTGGCATGGCGCAGAGCGGCGCTCTCTGCTCCCCTTCAGTGATGTCAGTGTCGAAATTCTGACTCCTCAGAAGATCTTTGTCTTAAGTTACAAACCGGTTTCTCTGGTGAGAATAATCCTGAGGGGATTCCAGCATCAGGACTCAGATTTAAACCCAACAGATGAGAAGAATTAAATCTGTGTCCTGGTTAAAGTCCTGTATAAACGTATAAATCCAGTTCATGAGGTTTGAATCTGCTCTGGTTTTAAATACAGATTTACTGTCTGTGTTGTTGCTGCGACACTGAAAACACAGACACTGAAATGAATGTGGTCGTAAAAAAAGATCATGTTTATCTTTATTATGAAGCAGCCGTACGTTTCCCGAAGGAAAAGATTCAAACAGCAGCAGCTGTAACTTAAACATCTTCTGAGTTTTGTTGATGTGAAATCGGAGACATGCTGACGGGGTTTTTAACTGTTGGAAACAATCAGAATGTTTTAGTTCAAAGAGTTTTTATTTGCGTGTCCTGACATTGTGTTGAAACTGAACGCGGCCTGCTGGGATACGGGCGGGGTCCATGCTGATTGAAGAACTCTGGTTTCCCAGCTGAAACCTTCTCTGATCCATCTGCCCTTGGAAGTTCCTGTCGGTGTGTCCGTGCCTGGAGGGCCTTCGTTTGAAGGCTCCTGTTACACCCAGACCTGCTGGATCACCTGCAGTACTGAGCTAAAACCTTGAGCAGGTCGCGAGCGACTTCAGATCATGTTCATCATGTGACGTCTCAGCAAAGCATTGATGGAATGTTTTATTACAGTTTTATATTTATTGTGAATCTGTAAGAATGAGTTTGTTTTCTCATGAACTCGTTCAGAGCAACTTCAGTATTTTACTGTATGTTTGTTTTTTTGTGACGCGTTTAAACGTTCTGGTCTCTCCTTCAGTCTCCAGACAAGCAGAGGGCGCTGGAGGAGACCAAGAACTACACCACCCAGTCTCTGGCCAGCGTGGCGTACCTGATCAACACACTGGCCAACAATGTGCTGCAGATGCTCGACATCCAGGCGTCGCAGCTCCGCCGCATGGAGTCCTCCATCAACCACATCTCACAGGTGAGGAGCCGTCACGCTAAGTCAAACTGTCATGTGATCCATCAGGAAGGTGTGGCGGCTGTTAGAGGGATGAGTAACGATGGCTGACAGATACTGACACCAGCTAACGTTGTGATTCTGCCTCCGCAGACGGTGGATATCCACAAAGAGAAAGTAGCTCGACGAGAGATCGGCATCCTCACCACCAACAAGAACACGTCCCGCACACACAAGATCATCGCCCCCGCCAACCCTGAGAGACCCGTACGCTACATCCGCAAACCCATCGACTACAGCCTGCTGGACGACATGGGCCATGGGGTCAAGGTCACTCATCTCCTCTTGTTGTTGTTTAAACTTTATCAGTCACACAGAATGAAGGTCTTTATTTTCTTGGTTTTCTTTGTGTATGTGAATGTGTGGGTTGTGTGCAACACACGGCGCTGCAGGAGGTCGAACTCCTGGGTCTTACTGGGTTTCAGAGTAACGGAAGTAAAAAATCAATGTCTTTTCAGCAGGAAGCTGAAATCTGTCTGCAGCTTTCTGTCTGAGTCTTTCACACTGTCACATTTCTAAATCAGCTGGTTTTTAAAAAGCATCTTTTCACTCAGACTTCATGAACAACAACGAGCTTGTTCCTCTGAATCGAGTCACTCGCTCGGAGGTGAAATTCCTCGGATGTGAACGAGTCGTTGTTGTTTGAATCTCAGCAACTTTTCTGTTTCACTAGTAACAAACTAACCTCCTGATTTCTTCTTCTCCTCTCTTAATGCTGCCAAAATATATCTGTTATCAACCATAGTGGTTACAGAGGTTTAAGGTAAGACTTTCACAATAAAAGCCTGAAACAGGATGTGGATTGTGGGGGTTTGTTCTGAGCTGCAGTGGGAGTGGGATTTATTTTGTTTTTTAACATTGAGACTTTATTTTCTGTTTATCTGCTGATCCTGCAAACAGGAGAAACTCATTTCATTAACTGGACGTCTGTGCAGAACTCTTGAGCCACTTTTTTTTTTTTTTTTTACATTCGGTTTCCATTAAAGCAGACTTTCTTAGAGTTGTTTTTAGGGGATCTGTGAGATATTTCTGGAGTTTTCTTAATTAAAACAATAAGTTTGTTCTTTTTAGTGACACAAAATCAGCCAAAGTCCAAAGAAAAAGTCTGAAAGACCTTCAGAAAGTCTGAAGAACGGTTGATCAGGATGACTCAAGACTTTTGCACAGCAGCTAGCTGGTTAATAATTCCAGTTTAGAAGTGATAAGTTCTGTTCTGGTCAGATAGTGAAGCTGGTTCTCCTGTTTTCAGTGGAACCAGCTGATGTGATTCTGTTTAAGTCTGTGCGGACCGTCTGTTGTTGTCAGTTGCTCCTGTTGGACGTGTTGTTGTTGTTTACCAGCAGGTATGTTTGTGTTCTCCACAGGCCAGCGCTCAGAACATGAAGACTGGAGGAGGTGGACTCCCCCGCACCAACCCCCCCACACAGAAGCCCCCCAGCCCACCCATGTCGGGCAAAGGGACCCTTGGGTATGTAACCTGCAGCGGAGTGTTGAGGGGTGTGTGTGTGTGCGTGCGTGTAAAGTTCTGCCCGTCTTTCTGGAACCGTTTGGAATTGAAACAATGTGAAGTGCATGTGGTAAAAAGTAGGCGGAACCTTTGTGCTAATAAACTGAATGTCACATCAGAACGTGTTCTCACTGATCTGAGGCTGGTTTTTAATTAAGTTTCACCACAAAATGTTTTATATTTTAATCCCATATTAACCCTGTTATACTTTTATATTTGAGTGTTTTCAATACTTTCTGTTATGACTTGGGCTGTTTGGCCATGATGAACCAAACTACTGTCTTCTCGTCTCTCTGACAGCGTTTGAGTTCAGGTAATTGAAACTGACGTGTAACGTGTCCCCTGCATGTTGGGGTTAATGGGACTTAAACTCGTGTTTCTGCTCTTATTAGTCCAACAGAACATCATCATGGCTGATGTTACATCCTGTTTTGGCACTGTTGGATGTTTTAGTAATGGTAACATGTTACATGCTGGAAGCTGCTGAAGTGAAACATGTTAAATTAGTAAAAAAAAAAAAAAACAGGATGCGGTTTAACTCTAAAATTCCAAAAATTGGAAAGTTAATTGTGTTTTTGTCCTTTTTGAACTTTTTTCTGAGACGTTTGTGTCTTTTTGTGTTGAGTTTGTTTTTATCCTGCAGGTTGTTTTGGTTTATTTTCACCCACTGAGCTGTGAGTGTGTTCCAGAAGCTTCTCCACCAGCTGCAGACTGTGGGAACGTCTCTCCGATGTGTTTTACGGTTACGATTTTTGCGTTCAGCCGTATGTCTGTGACCCAGCTCACTCACTTCCTGCTGGCCCAGATTTCCCAGCAACGAGTCGGCCTGCTGAGACTCGGTGGCACATCTTCACATGTCTCTGACTCTGTCCTCATGTTCTAATCTGGGCTGCCGTTGGGTTAAAAGCTACTTTTAGTCTTTTGTATTAAGACCTCAGTGGGTTTTTGCTAGTTTGGTTTAATTGCTGGAACACAACGAGCTGCTGCCTCTAAATGAAAAAAGCAGAAGATGTTACTGAGTTAAACGTCTGACAGGAAGTGACAGATTTATTTTGAAGAAGAAGAAGCAGAAGCGTCACCTGTTGGTCACACTCTGTCCCCATGTTCACCACCTGTCATTGCACATTTTTTAAGTTTGCACTTGTTTGTTTCTTGCTCTCCTCCTCCCCCTCCTTTTCCCCCAACACTTCCCTCTTGGATGCACCCCCCCTTTGTTCCTCCCCCCTGGATCCTCCTGACCTTCTCGCAGGCGCCACTCCCCCTATCGGACGCTTGAGCCGGTGCGTCCTCCCGTTGTCCCTAACGACTACGTCTCAAGCCCGACGCGCAACATGGCGCACCCCCAGCAGAGCCCTGCACGCACTGCATCCGTTAATCAGAGGAACCGCACGTACAGGTACCCCCTCCCACTTCCCAGCATGCCTCTGTATTCTTCTTAAACAAGCCCCCTTTTTCCTCAGCCTTCTGCCCTTTCTTCTTCTCCTCTGCTGCCAACAAGCTCAAACTCTTTTTCTTCTGCTTTTTCTCTGGAATAAAGTCACTTTCCCTTTTTTAAACCCCCCAGTTTGGGCCCCTCCAGGTTTTTTTTTAGCTGAATCTCTGAGGCCCCGTTTCGAGGTGGAGCTTTGGAGCAGTTTTAGACAGCTAGCTGCAGGTTTCCATGGTAACAGTCATCACACAGGCAGCGCGCCCCCTCAGTCCTATCGACACAGTGTTGACACGTCTCTGAGCTTCTGTCCCTCCATGACAGAGTGACATTCACTCATTCATTCCTCTGTCTCTATAGAAACTAGGACAGTTGTAGCACTGCGTCCCGTCTGTCCTCCAAACAGACTCTCTTCTTCTACTCTTTAATATAACAAATAAAACTCCCCCGGCTCTCAGCTGGAGTGTTTACCTGCTCATCCTCTTCATCTGTCAGCTGTTAAACAAGACGTCTTCCTCACATGTCCAGATGCCGTTACACTGTCGTGTCTCTGTCCCCGTCTTGTGTCTGCTGCGTCTGTACTTCTGGCTTCCAGCTGCTTGTTTTCTTTTTGTCTCTGTTCTGCTGTCATTTCACAGGCTCATGCTAACACATCAGCGCTCTTCAGGGAGCTGCTTTCATACACAGACTCAACAAGAAGAGAAAACAGTTTCCTGCTGGCTGCAAACCTGAAACCACCTGAACGTCTGAGGGAAACACAAGAAGAATAATGATTTAGAGATTCACTACAATCCCAGGAACCATGTCAGGACTTCTTATCTGAGTTAATCAGTGACTTGCTCCTTCAGTCAGATCCTCTGAGGTGTTCTCAAAAGAATCCTCAGAAAACGTGAAACTGTTCCTGTTCTGATGTCAGATTCTCTGAGTTTACTTCCTGTGGTCCATCAGATCCTGAATGCAACAAGGTTTGATGTTTGGAGAAGGTTGAATGTAGCCGTCACTGTTTTAGTGTAGAGAAGACGTGCAGCTTTCACCAGAAATCTGCAGCTGTGCGTGTGCGCATGCGTGTGTGTGTTTGTCCTCTGACATGTTTTGCGCCTCATTACCAGCAGTGGGAGCAGCGGTGGCAGTCACCCCAGCAGCAGTCGCAGCAGCAGTCGAGAGAACAGTGGCAGCGGTAGTGTGGGCGTGCCCATTGCCGTGCCGACCCCGGCTCCACCCACAGCCTTCCCAGGTAAGACCTGCTTCTTTTTATCTGATTTGTGGGTCTGAAACTAACTGAATTAATCCTGTTTAATCTGAACTGTTTGGAAACTCTGGACCTGCTTTTCTTCTTGACACCCCCCACCCCACCCTGTCTTTTCTCTCCCCTCTTACCTTTAACCCCTCACTTCAGCACCTGCCCCACCCAACACAGTTAAACCTGCCCCCAATACTGCCACAACACCTGGGCCTCCTTCGGTCCTAGATGGCCCTCCACAAGCCCCCAACCCCCCTGTAGAAATCCCGCCTGTACCCCCTCCTCCTCCTCAGCTCCCTCCCTCTACGGCCCCCACGGGCACCGGCCCCACTACTTACGGCAATCCTGCACAAGGTGAGTCCGACCTGATGGGGAAAGCTCGCCGCTGCACGCCCCCCCTCCCCCCACCCTGTCCCTCCTCCCCTCATATCCTTCCTCCAGCTTGGTTTGTGCTCATCTTCACTTCACACAGTGATACTTTTGGACAAGAACATTTAAATCTCCATCCAGGAAGTGATGTTGCGCTTCAGAGTCGTAGAGCATATTTTCAGGAAGATGAGATTATTTTTAGATTATTTGAGTGTGAAAACTATTAATGGAACAGTTCTGATTAAAGACCTGCGACCCGTGTGTCGGTGCTAGCTGTGTCCACTTCTCATATACTGACTATTATTTGGAAATAAGTCATCCTCCTCAAAAACTCTCATCTTCCAGTCGACCCTCTTTATGTCTGAACGTTTATTTAAACGGTGGATTTTTGACCTGAACAAACAGCTGGAGTCTGATTCTCATGCAGCTTGTGGACCACCTGCCTCATGCGTCCCATCATCCCCTGCAGCTCCGCCCTCTTCATCGCTTGCTGCCTGTGACTGTGTTGTCCTGATGTTTAATGCATGAGCCGTCTGGTGAAATGCTTTTGTGTTTTCTGTTTATTTGTCCCCTTGATTTTGTGGGGCGGCTGTGTTCAGTGGTTAGAGCGGTCGTCCTCCAATTTGAAGGTTGGTGGATCGATCCCGGCTTCCACCGCCACATGTCGAAGTGTCCTTGGGCAAGACACTGAACCCCATGTTGCCCCCCGATCTGCGTATCGGGTTGTGTGAGTGTTAGCCCCTACCCTCTCCCCCCGGCTTACATATCGGGTTGTGTGAATGGGTGAATGCAAAACCTTGTAGTGTGAAAGCGCTTTGAGTGGTCTGAATGACTAGAAAAGCGCTATACAAATACAGGACATTTACCATTTGATTTAAGCGAATGTTTTCTGTGGCTGCATCACGTGTTGTTGCTGCTGGTCACGTCAACATGAATATCTAAATGTTGAATTAGACATAAATTTATGTATTTTTAGATTGAAAATAACTCCATTAATTGTTTTAAATCTGCATTTGAGTGAAACTAGAGAGTTATTGATTTTTTACAAAAAAAAAACATAATTTTAGTTAAAAGAATCAGCTGGTAAATTTAGTACAAATATATTTAAATCAGAGCTCCACATGACAGTGAATAATAAAGTACTCGTTCTCTGCTGATCTTATTTAGAGCCTAACAGATATTTGTTATAGTTCAATAAGTTGTTAAATATAAAGGATTCAGTTCTGAGTTATTATTACACAAATAAGTTAAAGAGAAAATGAAAAACGTTCCTGAAACTGGAGCTTCTAAAGCCCGAGTTTCTGTCAGTGATGTGACTCTCTGCTTCCCCCTGCTGTTTCTCAGGTGCTCCACAGTTCTACAGCATGAACCGGCCCATGCAGCAACCCCAGAACTCCCAGGTGGGGGGGTCACTGCCGTACCGCAGACCCTCGTCCGTTACTGGTCAGCCCAACCCAGTCCACAACCAGAGCCAGCTGAACGGGGGGCCCCACTTCGCCCAGAACCAAGGTAGAACTGTCTGTTTCTTCACTGTGGGCAAACAGAAAAAACATTTTCATCTGTTAGATTCTCCATCAGGCTCCTTTTTCATCTTATAATATTCAGCTTTCCTCTGAAGAGACTGTGAAAGTGTAAAGAAGATCAGAAATTTCAATAAAATTTACAAAATAAAAGTATTTACATGCTGCAGAGGAGTTTCTGTGTAATTAGACACTTTACCACATTAAAATAAGATTCTTTCTTACTCAGTTTTAGACAGTTTTATCAAAGTAATTCTTTCAGGAATCTTTTTATTAAAAATCATATCATTTATCTGGAACAGTTTGAACAGCAGATATTAACGCAGTTCAGACAGAATGAAACCAGTTTTTTTCTCCGTTGCAGTCGTTTCTTTTCTGTTTTCTGACTCGTCTCATCTTTTCTAACCGCTGGTGTTTTCATCTTTTTGGTGTCTGAACTCGATGCTGTTTGGTGATAGCAGGCCCACACGCGCCCCCTCCCCCATCCATGCAGATCACCCCCCAGCTGCCCCTCATGGGCTTTGTGGCCCGAGTTCAGGAGACTAGTAAGTGGTTTTTAGCTCCTCCCCCTCTGCATGACCACCACCTGTTTCCACGCTGCTGCTGCACCAGCTGGTGTCTGTGATTTGTTACCTGATGGTTCGTGATGTTTGTCGATCAGCCGCCAACGTGAGCTCGATCGGGAAGCTGCTGCCTTCAAAACTCAGTAGATTATATTTTCTATTCAACAAATTTCACAAAAATCAATTAGATTTAAATTATAAAGATGATTTTAATCCTTTCAGGAGGATTCGTCGTTTAAATTCTTTATAATTGGAATTAAAAAATAAAAGCATGTCCAGATTTAAAACATGACATATGTGAAAGTGCAAATGAGGAACATGTTGGAGCCTCTTTTTAAAGCAGTTTGAACAGCTGCAGACAGATGTTGGATTTAGATTGCTGCAGCTTCTCGTTGCAGCAGATGTTGGTGGTTGCTATTAAATATCGTATCAGTATTGATATCTGTTTAATGGATTTCCCTGTTTGTCTGTAAACATGTTCCCACCATCACTGCATGTTGAAGTGGAACCTGCATGTTGGATCCCACATGCGTTCAGCTCTTCTCTGCTTGTTGTTTTAAAACGCGTGTCACCTGTACTGTGTTCTGATTGGTCGTCTGGAATCTACCTGTTTGTAGTCTCAGACGTGCCGCCTCCCCCTCCGCCTGCCGAAGAGCCCGTGTTTGATGAGCCCACACCGCCTCCACCGCCACCTGAGGACTACGAGGATGAAGAGGATGAAGAGGAGTCGGCGGTGGTGGAGTACACTGACCCTTACGCTGAGGAAGACCCGCCCTGGGCCCCACGGAGCTACCTGGAGAAAGGTTTGTCCTCACTTCTGTGTTTGGTTGTAACAACATCAGAGCAGCTGAACGAATGACATTAAACACATTTCTTCCTCCTTCTTGTCTCCTCCCCCCAGTGGTGGCCATTTACGACTACAGTCGCGACAAAGACGACGAGCTTTCATTCCAAGAGGGCGCCATCATCTACGTGATCAAGAAGAACGACGACGGCTGGTTTGAGGGCGTGATGAACGGGACCACAGGCCTCTTCCCTGGAAACTACGTCGAGTCCATCATGCACTACGCTGACTGAACAACCATCCTCTGAGCTGGGGGGAGGGGGAGGAGCCGAGGGTTAAAGGTCACGCATCAGACAGAGCATGCTCACCTCCGAGCGAAGAGATGGAGGGAAGCAGTTTTAAAGGACATGACAAACTGATGTCATCCTCTTGACATAGTCGTCGTCATTGTAAAACATCACTGCTTTAGATATTTCCTTCCTTGTAATATTTCTTTCTTTTATTTAACCGAGGACGAGCGGACGGAGATGGATTTGTTTTCTTTGGGAGTTTTCTGTTACATTATGAAGCCACTACATCTTTTTTCTCTTATATTTACTAATTTGACCTCATTTGAAACTATTTATTTGTAGTTGGATAAACGTGGAGCAGGTCGCGGCCGAGGGGGATTCAGCAAACATTTACACGCAGTAGCATCAGAGAAAGGGCTGGAGGAAAATGCCTTCATGTGCAGGTTTCTCCTCAACACTACAGAGACAGCAGTGTCCTCAGTGTGTGTGTGTGGGCGGGCGGGCGGGCGGGGTTTACAGACAGGTACCTCAGGGATGGTGCCAAACCCGAGTGACATCAGATGTCTTAAAGTGTCACGCTGATGAAGGGCGAGACATCTGGAAGGAAACGGGAATCTCGAGCGCGTTCAAGTGATTTTATTTTGTGCAGTTTTACAAGGTGGAGTTGATTCAAAGAGGCGTAACAGCTTCATGTTTCTTAGATGAAGGAATCGTCATCCAGCCCTCATATGAAAAACCTGAGGATCAGCTGAAGTACAGCTCCTGCTGTGAGTGAAGGACGTGCGTTAGCTTAACTTACCAAGCTAAACAGACTTTTTCCTCATTTTAGCCACAAGAGTTTTATTTGCTAACAGAAGGGCAAACTGCATGTTTCAACAAGGAAAAACACTCTTTTCTGCTTTCCTGATGATTATCGTCTTCATATTTTTGGATTTGGTGTGGTTTGGTTTGTGATATTCACCTGCAACACAGAGACGTTTGTGCCATACTGAAGTGTGTTGCTGTTCCGAGGTTTTCACTTCATTCGCAATAAACTGACGGGACTGGGGTGGAAAACAGACGACCTTTCAGTTCTCCTGAGTTGTTTTAAATCAAAAGCACACACATTTATAACTGTGAGATGTATTATGTCCTCACAATGGGACTTATTGAATATGAAAAGAAGCCAGATGTTGTGTTGAAATGGTTTTAACTGTTACAAGCCCCGACACTAGAGAAAAAAGATCTTCATTTGTTCTTCGTATAGTTAAATACGCTTGGGTGTTTCCAGGGCTCAGTGCTTGTCCTTATGTCAGAATCTTAATTTTCTATTTATGAAAAAAGAAATAAGTGGGTCTGTATGTGAGTCTTGCATGCCATTGTTCTTATCTGTACCGGTGTCCCAAAATAAAAAAGAAATTCATGGCAAGATCACCCATTTCTAAAAGACAAGCAGCCCTGCAGCTCTGAGCAGGAACCATCAGCCTCATCCAAAGAGACTGTAGAACTGCGAGCCCACATCTCAGGAGTCCCCGCTCCAACCCGGCAGTAGCCTTCATCACATGTGGAATATTATGTGTTTGTAAGCTGCTAGTGAATCCTGTGGACAAACAACAGGCAGGATGAGAGTCGGGATCAGCTGAAAAGCTCGACTTCTCTAGGATGACACTAAAATATGACATGTAAGGCCTTTGGTCTGCAGGATTCACAAGGTCCTGAAGTCCGGCGTCCCGGCCTGGGGACACCCAGTTTAACAGTCCATAATGCCATTGTGTTGCACAGTTAAAGTTGAATTGCAGAAGTATCATATTTGTAAAATCATGAGGACAAAGACAATAAAATTATTAAGATTTATGTGTGTAAATCTGTGTGTTTTTAACAGAACAACGTGGATGCATTTGGTTTTAAAACTTACAGCCACATTTTACTTGAGTTAAAGATGTTGAACCATAAAACCTTGATATAAAGGCGTCCTGTTACAAAAAGTGCGTCGTTTTTTCGGGGTGACATATTTCTGCGCAACACGCCCCGAAAAAAAACCCGCAACACACATACAAAAAGAGCTGCGTCACGCCACAGTTTCACTTTCGATTCTGCGTCCGTTGAACACGGATCTAATTTTTGGTGGTTGTTGATTTGAATCTTTATTTCTTCAGTTTTTTTCGTTCAGTTATCGCGTGTTTTAGGCTTTTTGGTGGATGTAACAGTTTAAAGTCGTAAAATGATATTAAACATGCTTATGCTCATTATTATCTTTGTGCTCGTCCTTCAACTGTCCTCTGTTGGTAAGTTTGACGTTTATTTAATTTATTTATTTTTACTTTTGAGTTGTATGTAAAGCAAAGTCTATTAAAGATGTTAATTTCACTGCCCATTGTAAATTCGAGCTTTAAACAGACTTTTATATTTGAACGTAATGTTCGTGTTTGTCGGGTAAAATTTACAGACATGTTTTCAATAACATACAAATATACAACAGACAAAACAAAAGCGTTAAACTCCTTTAAAGTAATATTGTACTTAAACCAGAAGCGCCGTCAGGTTAGCCTCACTTCCGGGTGGGTGGTTGTGGACATGGTTTAGTAATGCGTTTAGACCAGGGGTGTCCAACTCCAGGCCTCGAGGGCCACTATCCTGCTTCAACACACCTGCTGCAGGTGAACAGGTCGTTAACAGGCTTCTACAGGACTTGCTGAGAGGTTGCAGATTAGAATCAGCTGTGTTGAAGCTGAGGAACATCTAAAATGTGCAGGATAGTGGCTCTCGAGGCCTGGAGTTGGCTACCCCTGGTTTAGACAGTCACAGTCCTGAACCCAGAGGGGGCCCACGGAGTCCTGAACACCACCCGTGACCCACAGTTTCACCCCAACACCTAAAGGGCCACCAGAGAAACCAACCCCAGACCAGCAACCACTTCCTCTCAGCAGGGCGGGTCTACAGCTCCACCCTGACCTCCACATGTGGGTGATGTAAGGACACCATGCACCCCCACCCTAGTGACCGTGGGACCAGGCTCTAAAACCATACTGGGTCCAGGACCTCTGAAAGCTGCCGTGCTAGATGTGGATGAAGTGATTAAAATAAACATTAAAGATGATGATCTAAAAAAAGTATTTTACTGTTTACAGGAACTTTTGTCACTTTATGAGGCTTTAAATCTGAATATTGTCCAGAAACAGTTTACAGCTGCTTGAGACATCTCTGATGCATGCTTTTATTTTGATAGGAAATGAAATATGACTTCTGTAATATTGGGTATGTTTTAGAATTACTTTTATTGTCATTATACAGTTAAGTACAATGAAACTTATTTGGATGAGATATTTCCACTCTCTCCCTAAATACTGGGAGGCTTTGCACCATATGGAGCTGAGTGGGTGTTGGTTTGACTGTAGTATCTCGATTTAGAGACATGAAAATGTAAAAGCTTTTATCTGGAATGAAACAAACCTAAAGTACATGTTTGTTTTTAATTTTGCAGCCCAGTCGATAGATGTAAAAGTTGGTGGGATGGTGGAGCTCCAGTCAGGTGCAGGAGCTGATAAGCTCAGCACTATAACATGGAAATTTAACAGTGACCTTGCTGCAGAGTGGTTTGAAGGTCAACAAGTTACATACTTTCGTGAATTTAATGGTAAGTTACCTGTAAAATGATGTCAGAGCTGATTATTTTGTCTTTATAAACATTCACTTTCTGGAGCAGCTGAGAAGAATCTCCACACTTGAATCTGTTTGATCCTGTAAAGAACTAATAACCTGAATTTGTTTAAATGGTATCAATGACCATTTAAATCTAAAAACTGATCTTTTTGTGAATCTGTTTTTCTTTTATAAATTAATCATTTTCAGACCGCTGTGTGTTGAATACAAAAAATGGGACTCTGACCATCAACAATCTGACTAAGAAGTTCTCTGGCACCTACCAAGTCGAGCTCAACGGGCAGGTTAAAGGCACAACAATCGTGAAAGTCTTTCGTAAGTTGTGGAACTTGGAATTTGGCTGATTTTTATTTTTAACATAATGAATCAGCTTCATATTTGTTTGTTTCTACCAGCTTCGGTCCCCAAACCCTCCGTCTCCACACAGTGCAGCACTGAGATGACCTATTGTCTTTTAACCTGTGAAGGCAGCATCATCCCAGACATGGGAAATGTTGAATATTCATGGAAGAAGAATGAAGAAGTCGTGTCCAGCTCCAAAACCCTAAATATAACGGAGGTACCAGCAGATGAACGACGTGACGGAGTAAATCCGGTGTCATTAAATTCAAGCTGAGGCGGATCATTTAGACATTTAATCCATGTTTGGAATGTTTAAGTTTCTTGTTTTATTGTTTATAAATGATTCAACATGATTAAAAATGTGAGTGTGTTCAGTTTCAGAGCTCGTGGCTAATGTCCAGCTGTTTCCTCTCGTTGCAGGAGAACAACGCTATGTTCTCTTGTGAGTTGAAAAATCCTGTTAGCCGTGAGTCCAGTGAAGCGTTTCCCAACCCTGTAAAGAAGGGTGAGTCACATCTGCACACATCTGTATATCGTCTGTGTTCTGATGAGTCAGTCAAACAATGTCTAACACTCTGCTTTAATGAATCTACTCTTCTCTTTAGAAGAATCTGGGAGTCTTGGCCTGGTTGTTGGAATAGTAATTTTTCTGAGTTTACTCCTGATTGTTTCCATTTTTATTGTCATCGTCAAAAAAAGTAAGAATTTACCAAACTTCTCCTTATTGAAACATGCAGTAGTATATTAACATTAGAATCATATTATTGACATGTATTTTTTTTTTACTTTATTTGTTTGACAGCAAAGATGTGGGATAATAATTTGGTAATTAAAAAGATGCGTGAGGATGGATTTATAGAGGGGCTGAGATATATGTGTTCCTCCAACGGTAAGTACAGAATGTATTTTGAATAAATACTGAGGTTCAACACTCTCTGTATATAAGAGCAGGTCTTTCACTTCAGCATCTTTAATAAGGTGTAGGAAGGTGGGGTGGCTGTGGCTTGGGCGGGACGTGTGGCTGACAGGTTTCTCCGCCATTTAACTCCCTTAAACAGAAGATTTTTGTCTGAGTTTGATCTTCCTGCATCAAACATGATTTAAAAGCTATTTTTGGGACTTTATTGGGCACTTCATTTAATGCCACATATCAGCAGCTGTCCAGGTGAGCGTCTACCTGAGAGGAACTACTTCAGATCATTTCACTTCATGCTGAGACGTTAATTTCTGTCTCAAATGGATCCACGTTCTGTTTCTGAATACAGGAAGTTTAATTGGTGATATGTGCACAGTTTTAACCGTTTGTGTGCACAGTAGACACTCTGATCTGGTATCTGGAGCCCAGTGACAACGCTGACTCTTGCGTGATGTCATTTCTAATCTGTCATGTCCAAATGATGAGTCTTCACTCCAGAACCAGAACTTTATCTGCATGTTTTAAATAGAAACATATATATTTACATCAGTGTGTTTTAATGTGCCCAAAAATCAAAACTCACACCAGCTTATGAAACAAAGTGTTTCCTGTTTTAATGATGGAACAAACTGAATGTAGATTGAACACATAATTTATCTCTACAGCTCAAGGGAATGAGAGTAACCAAGGACAATATAAAGGGGTGTCACCAAATGGTAAGATAAGGAATATCTCTTAACAAAACTATAAATATTGTATGTTCTTATTTAGATGATTTTTTTTAACACAATTATTTGTAAAACAGACGCTGCAGATCAAAGCAGAGGTAAGTTAATAAATCTTCTGTCATCAGCAGCTTGTAAAGTGTTCATACATTTTACATATTGAACCTACAGTGGGGCAAAAAAGTATTTAGTCAGCCACCAATTGTGTAAGTTCTCCCACTTAAAAAGATCAGAGAGGCCTGTAATTTTCATCATAGGTATACCTCAACTATGAGAGACAAAATGAGGAAAAAAAATCCAGAAAATCACATTGTCTGATTTTTAAAGAATTTATTTGCAAATTATGGTGGAAAATAAGTATTTGGTCACCTACAAACAAGTAAGATTTCTGGCTTTCACAGACCTGTAACTTCTTTAAGAGGCTCCTCGGTCCTCCACTCGTTACCTGTATTAATGGCACCTGTGTGAACTCGTTATCAGTATAAAAGACACCTGTCCACAACCTCAAACAGTCACGCTCCAAACTCCACTATGGCCAAGACCAAAGAGCTGTCAAAGGACACCAGAAACAAAATTGTAGACCTTCACCAGGCTGGGAAGACTGAATCTGCAATAGGTAAGCAGCTTGGTGTGAAGAAATCAACTGTGGGAGCAATTATTAGAAAATGGAAGACATACAAGACCACTGATAATCTCCCTCGATCTGGGGCTCCACGCAAGATCTCACCACGTGGGGTCAAAATGATCACAAGAACGGTGAGCAAAAATCCCAGAACCACACGGAGGGACCTAGTGAATGACCTGCAGAGAGCTGGGACCAAAGTAACAAAGGCTACCATCAGTAACACACTACGCCGCCAGGGACTCAAATCCTGCAGTGCCAGACGTGTCCCCCTGCTGAAGCCAGGACACGTCCAGGCCCGTCTGCGGTTTGCTAGAGAGCATTTGGATGATCCAGAAGAGGATTGGGAGAACATCATATGGTCAGATGAAACCAAAATAGAACTTTTTGGTAGAAACTCAACTTGTCGTGTTTGGAGGGGAAAGAATGCTGAGTTGGATCCAAAGAACACCATACCTACTGTAAAGCATGGGGGTGGAAACATCATGCTTTGGGGCTGTTTTTCTGCAAGGGGACCAGGACGACTGATCCGTGTAAAGGAAAGAATGAATGGGGCCATGTATCGTAAGATTTTGAGTGAAAACCTCCTTCCATCAGCAAGGGCATTGAAAATGAGACGTGGCTGGGTCTTTCAGCATGACAATGATCCCAAACACACCGCCCGGGCAACGAAGGAGTGGCTTCGTAAGAAGCATTTCAAGGTCCTGGAGTGGCCTGGCCAGTCTCCAGATCTCAACCCCATAGAAAATCTCTGGAAGGAGTTGAAAGTCCGTGTTGCCCAGCGTCAGCCCCAAAACATCACTGCTCTAGAGGAGATCTGCATGGAGGAATGGGCCAAAATACCAGCAACAGTGTGTGAAAACCTTGTGAAGACTTACAGAAAACGTTTGACCTCTGTCATTGCCAACAAAGGCTATATAACAAAGTATTGAGATTAACTTTTGTTATTGACCAAATACTTATTTTCCACCTTAATTTGCAAATAAATTCTTTAAAAATCAGACAATGTGATTTTCTGGATTTTTTTTCCACATTTTGTCTCTCATAGTTGAGGTATACCTATGATGAAAATTACAGGCCTCTCTGATCTTTTTAAGTGGGAGAACTTACACAATTGGTGGCTGACTAAATACTTTTTTGCCCCACTGTATATATGTTACCTGTGTGCAGCTTCATATTGAGGAACATGCTGCATGTCAGGTGAGACTTTTTAAAAATTCTTTGTCTGATTTTACAGAAGGTCCAGGAACACGTGATGCAAATCCAACACCTGCTGAAGATGTACCAAATATCAGTAACGGACCAAGTAAGTCAACATGTGTCCTGATAAATAAAACACACGTCCTTTTTATAATGGTATCAAGTAATTTTCTAACAAGTTGTAAAAAACACTTTTTTTAACTTAAATCTTCCCTGAATGAGCTCATCATGACTCATAACTTTACTTATAATCTGTTAATGACATAAAACTGTTTGTTATCTACAATCAGTTTATTAACCAGATTTAACAATGTGCCCAAAAATCAAAACACACAGCAGCTTCTGAATCAAAGTGTTTCCTGTTTGAGTTTTAATGATGAAACAAACTGATAGAAATGTAGATTTAACACACAATTTATCTGTACAGGTCGAGGGAGTGAAGAATCTCCTACAAAAACGGCATATGATACAGTACAATATAGAGGGGTGTCACCAAATGGTAAGATAATAAATATCTCTTAAAGATGATTTTGCCCCGAATGAGAAGCTCAATGGCTGTGTGGTTTTTTGAGTAGTGCGCATGCGTTGTAGCCGACTCGTACATGATGCTTCCTCTGAGTGCATTTGAGACTAAAACTGTTATTGTATGTTATTTATGATGATGTCATCAATTACTCTTAATGTGTGTAAAAGATTGATGAAACTAAATGTTTCTTCAAAACAATGTTGAAACTTTGATTTACGAACTTTAATCTTAGAGTGGAAGAAATGACTGAAGCCTTATTTTGAACAAGGTTCTACACACGGTCCTTTTGTATTGAATCTGAGAATTGGAAATTCAACAGTAACAGATTATATTTACTCAATATAATGCAGTTTTATTCTGAGGATTCAGTCAAATATGTCAGTGACTGCAATTAAAATATCCAAAAAGACTAAATATCCGGACAATAGACAGGATTGGATTTGCAAATCTGGATTTGACACTTGAAGCTAAAATCTGCTTTGAAATACCCAAAATTAGATCCAATTTGGAAAAAATCCACCTGGATTAATCCTGGTGGATTATTTTTATCAGAACTAATCTGGATTTCCTGACCAGACAAATTACTGGAACATGTTCTTCTCCCGTCTCTTTCAGAACTTTTTGTCTGTTACAGCCATGAATGTTGTCCTGGGGTCTCATTTATAAAACTTTGCGTAGAATCCTTACTAAAATCGTAGTTATGCTCAGCAAAAAAAATCTACTTATGCAAAGTAAGTTTGGGACCTATAAAACATGGCGTACGCACAGCTGCACATAATCTCCGCTTTATAAATCCCACTCTACCTAGAAATGTGCTCAGGTGTTTCTGGATCACATCCCGCCCTCAACACGCCCACTTTCTGCCGTAAATGGTCAATGCAAAGTGCCTCGTGCATATAAATGGGCCGACTTATTACAGCATTCCACCAATAAGATGGCGACCGCAGATCAAGGAAGATCAAGGAAGCGCAACTTCACCGAAGCAGAAATTGAGGTTCTTGTCGGTGAGGTGGAAAAACAAAAGGAAGTGCTTTTTGGAGGTCACAGCAGTGTCATAACAAATAACAGAAAATCGACAGAGTGGCACAGCGTTGCTGAAACTGTCAATGCTGTGAGTTCTTCAGAGAGATCTGTGGTGGATATAAAAAAAAAAAGGTCCGATCTGAAGTTGGAGGTAAAAAAAAAAAAGATACACTCTGGCGGTGGCAAACTATCTGCCACTGGCGGAGGCCCTGGTACCTCTGATCCCCCACCGCTCGCTGTTAGGATCTCAGCAGTACTCGAACCAGCAACCGTGCATGGCATCGTGCTGGAGAAGGACGGAGACACTGACCGTGCAGAGGAGACTAAGACTTTTATTAATACAGATCAAATGTGTCCGTCATTAAAATATAAAACAAAACCAAATCTCCTAGCTCCCCCCCCCCCCCAGTGACTCTGGACGAAGCGTCCAATGAGGCATCCCGGGCGGTGACCAAGGATGTGGCTGCAGGGTCGGCCTGTCCCACCAGGCCACCTCCATGGCGCACCTGGAGGTGGGCGGGTTCTAACTCACGCTGCCCTGCAGGCACAGAGGGACATGATTAGTGCGGTGAACGAAGTGCGAGAAGAACTGCACAAAATATGTCCTGACTGAAACTTCAGGCACACTTAAAGAATTAAAAATTGTAGAAAAATTTAAAATCATGTCTTCTGTGTTGGTCCTATAAACGATGGGGGACATTTTGTCTCAGTCTGTCCCCAGCTGATATTCCGCATGTCGGAGCGGGGGCTGTGTGTGTGTGTAGGGGGGTGTTTGTTGTTCTGTGTGCACGAAGCGGTACAATCAATAATGCTGCTGGAATTAATAATTTTCTCCTTCTCAGCAGCAGCACTGCAGGTGCTCTCCATGTCCAGAATGTGCGTAAATCAGGTTCTTAGTCAACTTAAAGTTGCGCACATTTTTCCGCTACTTTTTTTTTTTTTTTAATAAATTCCCAAAGTTTGTGTAGAAAGTTGCTTACGCAGTTTTCCGACTCCGTTTTGTGCGTAAGCAAGCTTTATAAATGAGACCCCTGGTCTGTAGTTCTGATGATGTTCATATCATTTCACAGGAACTTCAGAGGAACCAGCTGCTGCTAAAGTAATCCCTGATCCAGATCCGGTCTCCAGCTGAGATCCAAACACGTCCTTTTCACTGTGTTTGACCTGTTCTTCATGAGATGTGAAGATTCTAGAAACTGCATCCAAGAAAACCAGCAGTATTTGAAGAGTCCGGAGGTTCTGACAATGAAGAGCTGTGTTCATGTACTTTGTTACACACTGAAGGTGCTCGTTAGGTTACTGATACATGAGGAAAAGAACTGGAACATTTTATTTCTGTTTGCTGCAGATCTCACTTCTGTTTCAGGACCACATCCAAAAACCAAAGATCACCTTACAGTTTTAGACCCTTAGATTTAGATTTTTAGAACTGGATCATTGATTTTCTATCACCTGGTAACAGTCCTGATAATCAGTTTTGTTACTGTTTTTATTTCAATCGTGACATTCAGATACTTTTAATCCTGATAGAATCAAGCAAAGAGGATCTTTAAAGACACGCTCTGATGAAAATCCTGTTTTTCATGTTGTTAACATGTTCTTGGGGGAATTTTTCTGCTGCTAGAGGACGTATCTTAAGAAAATTAAGCTCAAAATTACATTTCTGAGTATTTCTGCATTCACATCGCTGTGAATCAGTAACAGATGCGTTTAAACAGACTTGATTTGTGACGTAGAAAATCTAACCCGGCTCTGCTAGATCTATGTGTGTAGCTCTGTGTCGAGTCTACACACATAGATCTGAAACTGCTCCGTCTGAAACAGTCTATAAGAGGGAGGGACATCTGATATAATATTTAAATCTGATAGGAGGACGAGCCAGCAAGTGTCTGCCTTTGATGATTGGTTTTTAGCCAATCACAGTAAATCAATCTCATCGTTACCATCAAGAAATACACAAAGTTCTTACCTTTGATCATTTTTCAACCAAGAAATCGTCTCTAGTTCTAAAACAGATTCAATAGCTGCTTTTATGCGTACATCCACCAGCAGCCATGTTTGTTTTACTTTACCTGCCTGGACAGGTGACCTGGTTACCAGACGACCCGCTCTACCGCCTGAGCCACGGCCTTTTATCGTAAACAGAGAGCTCATCGGGGTGGGGGGGTTGGATCCTCTGACCCAACTGTTCCGCCCACAGCACAGAGGTAAATTGCTAATGAGTTACTGTTGCTATGCAGAAACTACTTCCTAGAAAACGGCAGAAGTTTTGTGATTTTGGGTAAAAATGCCATAATCCTAATTTAAGGACCACAGAGATGCTTTAAAGTATCTCAAAAGATCAGAGTGGGTCTTTAAAACTCTAAATCTGTTACACCGCAACATGTGGTGCCAAAGTCCCTTCATGTCATGCTGTAGAATGTTTTTAGGTTTTTATTCTAAATGGATGTTTGAGATGACTAAATGTCTGGAAGGTTGTTTTTATATTTTCTGATGGTATTTTATTTTAAGTCTGTGTTAAAGGCTCAATAATGAGTCATGATCAAGTCGGGAGATGAAAATAATTTGTTCAGAGAAAAGAGGAAAATGTTTCAGTTGTTTTTTTTGCACTGATGCAGCTGAAATCCTTCATATCACCACTAGAGGGAGACAGACACTGAAACGTGAGAGTGACGTCAGTAAATCTTATTAACAAAGCATTTGTAAATGTCTTTTTTATTATGTCAAGACACGTAACTATATTAAGAACAATTTCAAGTTTTGCTGTTTTTGTTTAAAATTTGACAGTAAAGTTTATTTATTTTTAAAACCTTGGCTTTTCACTCTTCATTTTTAACACTTTCTCCTGCAGAGTTTTAATTATGTTTTAGATTTTAATGAAGTTCAGATGAATTTAATCAGCTAGTATTTTATTTAGCTGTAGAAACTGAAGCTGTTTATAAACAGAAGTCCTTATTTATTCTGATATTTTCATGAATCAGGATGTTTTGATTCACATGAAATTGTTCCTGTCTCGTGGAGATCAGGAATTAAAAAAATATAATTTTCTGCAGGTTGGAAGGACAAACGGTAAAAACTGGCAGGTGTACTCGAGTGTTTCTGTTGTTTATATAAGTTCCACCTTCCAGATGAGCTCTGACAGCTGAGGACAAGGAGAAGACAGGTGGAGTTTAAATACATGTTAAAGAGCTGGAGAACGGGACGGAGGGACGGAGATGGAAGAGTTCTTGACATGTGCAGACAGGACCGACACTGAAACGAGGAGCAGAAGATCCAGAATGGGATTCTTGTTTTAAGATTCAGGATGTGGAGACGTGTTCTAACAAACTGTTTCATGATGCTGCTCGTTCTCACTTCATGGTGAATGCAAAGAAAACTCTTATTCTGCTGGGAGATTACCAGAGTGTGTAGCCTATTTATTAAACAACTGAAGATCCATGTAAAGTACTTTGGTCTTAATGTGTGTTTATGGCCCTTCTTGCGATAAAGACACGTGATGTGAAACTGAGCTTGTTCATCAGCTTTAAGTTCAATCTGTAAGAGTTGGTCCTCCATCATTCAGTTTTTACTCCTGTCTTAGGCCCCGCCTTAAAAGCCTGCTTTCATCTGATTGGCCAGTTTCCAGAAGCCTGGAAGCATCAGTACTCACCTAACATGAGCCATACTGTCAGAAATCTTAGGAAAGTTGGGGTACTTTTATTTCTTAACTTTAAAGCTTTGGCCATTTTATTTATTTCAGAAACTGCCAGATACTTTCCTTCAGATCAGAGAACTGTGTGGCCACAGTATGTACCTGAGTGTGTACCCATGTATGTAACAGAGTATGTACCTGTGTATGTACCTGAGGTGTGTTTCACTTTGTTAAAGGCTCTGAACTCTTCACTGATCACTCATGGTGATAGTTATGGAGTCTGTCATCATGCGAAGCCTTTCTCTTGGGCTGGAATGCAGTTTTTTCCTTACAGGTGTCAGACTGCAGGTAACGTGTCTGAACAGTATCTCAAACCACAGGAAAACTTTACACGAGTATTTAATCAACCCTGTAATCTGACACAATCTTCACAAATATTTGACTTTGGAAGCTGCTTCCTGAAGCATATTTGATCATGTCAGGGCTGCGATCATGTTTCGTGATTTTATTGCTCATACTTTCACACTTTTTGCAGATGTGCTCAGATACCTCATGAGTTGGGACTGTCAGAGTAAAGTTCCTAGTATATTTGATTCAACAGTTTTTGAACCCTGAGGGGCATTTGTGAAGGTTCAAATTCATAAAATTATCACTTCATCCTTCTCATGTTTCAGTTTCTAATAGAATAACCTGCTATCTCAACTTTGAATGTTATTATTGTTGTTAATGTATGTATCCTATTCATTTCAATTTTGTTTGGTGAAAAAGCGACCTCTAGTGGTTTTATTAAAAACCACTAGACCACTATTGCTTTTCAACTAATATTTCAATAAATATTTCAATATACGTAAATTTGAAACAAATGCTTTTTAAAATTTTGTTTCGTACAGGATGTTAGCTGATAAAAGCTTTTATTTTGTAGCCTCCACCGGAAGCTGGTAATTATAATTGAGTAGTGTGTAAAGGTGCGCGCCGCTCAGCGCGCGTGAACGCCGGAAGAGTGACGTTTTTGTGTTGGAGATGAGAACAAATCCTCCTCAAAGTCTCTGAGAGGATTAATTATATTTAATTTAGTTTAAAATATAAATAAATCTCCGTCAGCAGGATGCGTCCACGCGACCAGTGGTCGGTAATTAGCATCGTCACGCTGCTGGTGGTCGCACAGGTAAAAACCCTGGAAACAGGTAAGTGAATTATCTATATTATATGAGACTTTGGGATATTTTAAAGATATATATTCATTTGTTGGTGCATTTGAATGGAAATATAACAGTTAAAATGTTAAAAACGTGCCGAAAGTTTCCTGAAAACATTAAAACAACGGGACTGTGTTAGTTTATATAAAATGTAAAAGTGACCTCATCATACACCTGGGATGCAGGTACGTGAAATCAGGAGGTTTCAGGCTGATCAGACTGTGATCATTAGACATTAGAAGGTTTTGTTAGATCATTAGATCTTTGTGGTCTTTTATTTTGTTAATTTAACAGTTTGTTTTTATTCAGCTTTGTGTTGGTGTATTTGTTTAGTTTTAAGTTTAAGGATATTTGGATCGTCTTAGTGCTTTTGGACCAGTTTTATTTTTATCTTTTAGGGTCCCTCACGGACACTTTGGATCCACTACATTTTAATCTGTACATGTTGCTTTTAGGCTCTGTGTTTAGACACCCTGCCCTTTCGGGGAGGTGGGGTCGTGTTGGTGCTTCATGTAGTTTAGATCATTTATCTGATTTATGTTTAGCAGAACTATCTTAGATTAAAGATGCTACATGCAGGACTTTTAATTTCTTTTCATGGAACAAATAAACTTAAAGTTCCACCTTCTTTCTGCTCCTCAGCTTCTGACATGGTCACTGAACAGGGTAATTAAATCAGCAACGTGTTTTCAGATTTTATATGTCTCTACAGAGAGTTGATCTGCAGGAGCTGGTAAAGTTTAGACTGTCTCTCCTCGGAGCTCATCAGTCTCTCCCAGTAGCCTGACTTTACCTGGTGGTCTCGCTCCTCTGCAGGCTGCACACACAGACACGCCCACTCATTCATGTAGAGACACAGTTCTGCATATGCAGTAACGCTCTGCAAGCTTTACAAGAATTCAAACACTGAGTTCAACTTTGTTTTTTAAATTAGCAGCACAGAAAACTTAAAGGTTTGTGAAATCCATAAACGAGACGTAGAAACAAGAATGGACCAAATAAGGAAACTGCAGACCTCCTGTCAAAACATTAGGCCTCATAAACTGGTGATTTACTGGATTGTATGGTGGATCTTTTTCCAGGATTTACATCTTTTTGGTTTACTTTAGTTGCATTTAGCCTCTCTTAGATTTATGGTTTTTACCAGAAGACGAGCAGGAGACTCTCCCTGAGGGCCCAAACAATCTGTTTTCTCTTATATTTGCAGACACACGTGGAGATAATATATATGTCTAAAAGCTGCATGGTGTAGATTCAGGATGTCAAGCCATCACAAAGGATAATTGGAGCTTAGCAAGGCAGTTTGTTTCTTATGATTGTGGAGTTTGAGTCCTGAACGCAGCAGCTTGTCTGAACACGAGTCTTGGATTTTCCATCAGAGAACCGTGTCTTACATTTTCTGGGGGAATTTTCTTGGCTGATGTTCTCAGCTGTATGTGGCTCGAGGTGAAAATGGGTCAGATTGCTGTTGCTGTATATTTTCACCAGGAAACACTTTCATCTGGTCTTCTGCTCTTATATTGTGGCAAAATGACACCAACACACATCCCGTCGTGAGGATTTTTATTTGAAGACGGATTGTTTCTGTCTGTAAAGAAGAGTTTAATTCCTAACCGAAAAAAGCTTTTATCAAGTTTCTATAGTTTAGTTTCCTGCTTGTGTCCTTGTGCAGGTCATAGAGATGATAAAGTGTTGCAGAGGGTGTATTAACTGTTTTTCTAACCTCCTGAGGACCAGTTTCCAGACATTTACTATCTTTCTGGGGTCTGAGGGTTTTTGTGGGGACCAAAGCCTGGTCCCCATAAGGGGGATTCCTCTTTTTAGGGTTAGGGGTTAGGTTTATAGGTATGGTGTGAATAGAGTTTTAGTTAGTCTTAGGGTTAGTTATAGATCAGTAATGGTTAAGGTTAGGAAAAGGGTTTGGGTTAGGTATAAAACTAGTTACTAAAATCAATGGAAGTCAATGGACGGTCCCCATAAGGATAACAAAACACACTTGTGTGTGTGTGTGTTATTTGGATCATGATGTCTGATTTCTGAAGTTCATCCAGATTTTTATTTGGAGGTTTCTCTTAAAGCAGAACTAAGTAAGTTTTTTCACCTCAATAAATGTTTTCTAGAGTCCCTGTGGGGGTAAACAAGGACTTGGCGGGGTGATTCGTGGGTCCCTCCCCTCCCTCCGGGGTCTGTGTCCTGAAAGCAGCACTTGCAACTTTCAGTGGATCGGACCCGACTAATCTCGCGAGAACAAACCTGCTTTACGGCACTCACACTCACGTACATAAATACAAGCATGAAGCCCTTGCCGTTGTTGCCACCCTTAGGAGCGCAAAGATGGCAGAACCAAAAAGAACGAAAAAACTTTTGACCGATGAGCAGAAAAAAAGGAAACGTGATTGGGACCGAGAGAGAGCTCAGTCGCGGGTGAACATCGGCAGAGCATCTGCGGCGGCGGCGGGGGAACGTTACGACAGTGAGCTTTCACAGGGGACCAGTAGGGGGAGAGCGAGAGCAAAACTTACTTAGTTCTGCTTTAAATTTCATGTGCCACTTTTAAAAGAATAAAATACTCTGAAAGGAGATGAATGAGACAGGAAGTCAGAGTAATTTATTTTGGTAATTGGTACAAGACTTTAATTATTAATGAGTCTGTTCATGCCTCGTTATTTCTGATGATTTCTTCCTGATAATTTAATGACAAACAGGATGAAAGTTTACTGTGTAAACAAAGACTCACTTAATGGTTCCTGTTTTAGAACTGAATGTATTCTGAGTTTCTTTCTGCTTTTAAAGAGTTCCTGAACCGTTTGGAGTGAAATCCTTTCAACATTTACTAATTCCAGTGTAAACTGAACTTCTCTTTGATTTGATGTTTCTGGATGCTGCCTGTAGATGACACGAGCAGAACCGGTTCATCAGATTGTGAATGCAAGAGAAGATTTCTCCTCAATGAATGAATGAATGAATGAATGAATGAATTATGTGCCATTAAATCTGGTAACAACGAGTAAGAGGAGTTTCAGTCTTTCAGATGAAAGTTGAAACGTTGTCTTTTTGGAGACCTTTTGGTTTGACATGTCCTGGACGACTGGGAGTCCACAAACTGAACTCATCCCTTCATTTTCAGTGAACTGATGAACAATAAGAAGCGTCTGCTTGTTCAGCAGCAGCAGCTTTGTGTGACTGGACGGATGCTGTGGGAGGTCTGAGAGCTGGAATGTGTAACAGCTGGACATCCCAGCTTGGCAGATCAGATGGTAGCTGAATGATAGGAGGAGGAGGAGGAGGAGGAGGAGGAGGCAGGTTTCCTCCTCTCCTTATCTTCTGCCTGTGAGAACCTAGACGTGGTGCATATTCGGAGGATTTTCATCTTCAGATCTGCTCCTCATCCTCAGCTGCTGTCTCATTCATCCCTCAGACCGCTCGCTGCTACTTCTCTCCAGCTGTGCCGTGAATCACATTTCCTACACTACTACTACTGTCATTTAGCAGACGCTTTTATCCAAAGCGACTTACATTGAGAGAACATACAAGCAAGAATTCAAAGAGAAGGAAAAAAATATAAGGAGGCGGACTGTTTGTCCACTGTTTGTCTACAAAACAGTTTGCTCTCCGACTTCTCTGTGGAAAATGAATAACAGCTCAAACTAACACTCATAAGTTCTTCCTGGTTTGTTAAAGCATTTGTCATTCATTCATTCATTCATTCATTCATTCATTCATTCATTCATTCATTCATTCATTCATTCATTCATTCATTCATTCATTCATTTCCTGGAAGAGTTTTTTTTTTTTACAGAAGATCCTGACTCACATCCCTGCAGTTGAATCAGATTCAAGCAGTCGATTCTTTTATCTGGGATGTTTTCACCGGATATAAACTCAGTTTTATTCTTGTTTCTTCTGAAGATGAAAATGTAGTTTTCTATTTCCAAAACAGGTGAAAGGAAAAATAATCATTATTCCCAATAAACAAACCCTGTTTTGTGTTACAATATATTTTTTTACAATCCTAACAAATATTTGAATAAATGTGAAAAGAAGATGAAATATCAGTTTCTCCTTTTAAGATTTAATCTGAATTTAACATGTTTTTCGTATGAATGTGTTAGAAATGAATTGAACATGTTTTCTTGTGTGACGTCTCATTGGGACGTTACTGTGGTTTTTCTGAGGGCTGTTACATGCTTACATCATATAACATGTTAAAGCTGAAGGTGTTCAGTTCTGGTATTAGGAAATAAAAAATAATGAATTCATGTTTTTCTGCTTTAAGGAGCTTCTGACTGTGATTGTCATGAGTTTCATTATGTTTAAGAGTTCTGAATGTTTCAGGTTGTTTCTAGGCGGGCGTGTCCGTGTGGGAACACGAGTGTTTTTTCTTCACGCTGCAGATGAGGTCTCGGGGGAGCCACTCGTCACGTCTTTCAGGGGAGGAGTTATAGTTTGTTGGGGCAACTCTGAGTAATCGTTTCCATCTTCATAACTGAACCCCGCCTCCTCTGCTGGGTCTCCCCCTCGTCTCTGTACAGGGAGGTCAGTTAGTGAGTCTGTGCCTTCACTCGCTGGATGCTCAGTGGCTCGTGAGCACTTTGGATTTTCCGGCTGGCAAAGAGGAGGCAGCAGCATGTTGAGGATCCAGATCCAGGTGGCTCTGATCCTGATTCTCCTTGTTGGGGGTTTGGAGGCCTGGTTCTTTTACAGAGATCCAGATCCCACAACAGAACCCCCAACAGTGACAACTACAGAGGTGGTTACTTCAGACAATGAACCCAACTTAACCGAAGTTGGAGAGAAAATTCTCAATGTGGCCACGGGAATCCGTAAGTTTGTGGAGGATTGGAGCGCGACTACGACAACCTGGACGACTAACGAAGGCCTGACTAAGAATGTGAAGACCACTAACCCAAACGAGACGGATCAAGCAGGCAGGTTTACAGGGGAGAGGGTGGAGCAGGGGTCTGAGTTTGGGGAAGGGGTGGGGTCTGATCTGGGATCAGATTTTGAGGATTTTAGAATTAACGGGACTTCAGCATCACCTTGTTTTCCCGTCCCCTCTGATTGGCCCATTTGTAAACAGCTAACGTTTTTCACGCTTCCCAACTTTTTCAATCACTCGTCTGTGGAGGAGGTTGGGGCTGTCTTACAGGAGTGGGCGTGGCTTGTGAGGGCGGGATGTCACCACAGCACAGAATGGTTCCTTTGCCTCCTGCTGGTGCCCAGGTGTGATCTACCTGCGGTGCCCCTTCACCTGCCCTGTCACAGCTTCTGCCTGGTGCTGCAGGACAGCTGCTGGGCATCTCTGGAAAACGGGCTCCTCCCGGTGGATTGTCACCTCCTGCCTAAAGGGGCGCAGGAGCCGGAGCATTCGGCATGTGCGTCAGTTAGTAACAGGAAAGGTAACCCCGGTGGATTGAAATGTATCCTGACTGGAGATACATTTCGAATCTGGTCACAATTTGTTGTCTTTTTATCGTCCGTCTCTTTGTTTTGTCGTTCAGTCATTTGTCACTGTTGCGTTCCATGTCTTTTCCAACAAACCTGGAGAACCTTAGTATTGTTTTCACAAGAGGTGTCAGCGGTCAGAGACGTGAGGTTTGATGAAGCATCGCTCGAGCGCATGAACCTCAAATCATTTCAGTTATGGACATTTTAGACAGAAAAGTCTCCGATAAATCTTCCTATTTACTGACAGCTTAACAGTGTAATTATCACTTTTTATTGTGTGCTTTATTATGCTTATATTACCCACAATGCAACTCATCATGTATATATAAATGTTACTGGACTTGAAGTTATTATTTGCAGACCCTTCCTGGTTCGGCTTTTACAGCAAACATAATAAATGCAGACAAAACATTAAAAACCCGTCTGATTGATAAACAACAAAGGAAACGCACGAGGATCTAAAGGTTCTAAAGTTTGACATGTGAATATAAGTTCTGTTAAAATCCTGTGAAGTTGTGCAGAAGTTTCTGCTGCAGAGAGGATCGTGTAGTGACACCTGTCCATGTCATCAGTGTTCTCAGCTGCATTCTGCACATCATTTTTACATGATGACAGATTATTGTGCAACACCACGAAGCACGTCTGTGTGGAATTAGTTACTGTTCAGGAAGAGACTTGGTTTCAAGGCTTTTCCCTGGAGAGTAAACGCTTACAGCAGGACATGCTGAAATATATTTTTAAATTACAGAAATCTGGTCCTAACTAACTAGCGCAACAGGA
This sequence comes from Pachypanchax playfairii, assembly GCA_006937955.1. NCBI lineage: Eukaryota > Metazoa > Chordata > Actinopteri > Cyprinodontiformes > Aplocheilidae > Pachypanchax > Pachypanchax playfairii. The sequence continues at coordinate 952,562 of SSNP01000046.1, forward strand.
TTTTTTTTGGTTAATTTTGGGCTTCCATAGTTTTTACTTATCCTTCTCATATTTCTTTACAAACACAATCCTGCTGAGGTTCTTTTTCAATTCACAGTAACAGTAAAGTAGTTTTTTTGTCTTTTGAGAAGTTTTATTTGTTTATTTCTTCGAGTGTTTCGGGTCCGCTGGGTTTCCCTGTCACATCCTGGTTTTTATCTCCTTGTCTTCAGACCCCAGGGGTTCTGATCAGCTGCTCTGGTGTTTTGTCTATGTTCAGTTTTTAGAGTCACAGGGGGAAGTCAGTCAGGCCATCTGCTGTGGGAGTGGGCTGTGATACGCTGTGTGACATTTATGATGGCTGCAGTGGGTGGGAAAACGCTCCACTCTGAGGAAAGACTGCATCGATTGTGTGTCGAGTTTGGAAGAGAGTAACAAAGTCATGGTTGGTGAAAAGCAAGCATTGTAGCTGAAATGATATGGGGATGTTGGAGGTCTCTGCCGGGGGTCAGAGGGCACCCCCATTTGCCCACGCTTTCAAACCAGTAACACTTGCTGGGTGGTAACCGAGTATTTGGTCTGGCTGAAGATGAGCAGAGATAGAAAGTGGGATGATGGTTGAGAAAGACCTTTATGTGAGTTGGAATTACCCACTTTTCACTCAGTCTGCAGAAACACTGTGAGAACAGTTTAACACTGTCCTTTCAGACCCAATACACACAATACGTGTCTAAAATTAACCCAACTCATTTTCATTTCTCTAAAATTGTCCCGTTTGAAGACATGGTAAATGGCGTGCACTTGTATAGCACTTTAATCCTACAAAGTGCTTCACACTACAGTTTTTTTGTCATTCACCCATTCACACGGGAGAGGGTAGGGGCTAACACTCACACAACCCGATATGCAGATCGGGGGGCTACATGGGGTTCAGTGTCTCGCCCAAGGACACTTTGACATGTGGCGGTGGAAGCCGGGATCGATCCACCAACCTTCAAGTTGGAGGATGACCGCTCTAACCACTGAGCCACAGTCGCCCCCACATAATGTCCTTCCTTCACATGCTGACATGTTTTCAAAGTTTTAATCAAGTGTCTGTACTTGAATATAGTACCACAGCACTCTTATTTAACCCGTCATTAGAGCCCTTTTCCCAGCAGCTGATTTTAGGGGTCATAACATCACCTGCATAGGTGGAAATCACACAGGGACGTGACCCCCCCCCACCCAATAAACTTGTCCAGTACAAAAGCAGTGCATGTTATGAATGCAAACCGACATGTTCCTCATCTGTAACTATGTGTTTGTCCCTGTTAGTCCAAAATCATCCTCTCGTTATTAGCAGCTCATTAGCAGTTCACCTCTGGATTATGGGCGGAGACAACGCTGCTCAGTGCGCTCTCCCATTGGTGCTGATTGACCATGTGGATAGGGGCAGCTCAACCATGGAGGGGATCGGATTACAGATCTGTATCCAGGAAAGATCATTGAACAGTCTGAGATCTCAAAACTTAAAATGAAAATAGATTAATTTAGTTTGTGTGTTGCTGGATAAACTGATGATTTTCTGTATTTCTGCCCAACAGGTTTCAGTCTATGAGTCATTTTTTGGAGTTGATTTAATAATCAGAAATAATTCATATGAAACAAACTAAACACATTTTCCTTTTTGGCACGAGTCTTGTCTGAGACTCAGAAACCTGATCATGTGATTTTAAACTGACCTCTCATCAGTCAGCTGTAATCTATTTGCTTTTTCATACATGGATGAAGAACTGATTGGAGGTCAGAGGTCAAGCGAAGGTCGCTGGGTATTTGTGGCTGTAGATTTGGATGAACCAGGCTGAGAAATGAAAAGTTATTAGCTATGTGAGTGTGATGACTTAAACTTGCTCCTTTTTACTTTTTAAAGCCTGAAAATAAACCGAGGGTCCGGTTTTGCATCTTTTAAACATGGTTGCATTTCCAAGCATGTAATTGAACCAGATTCATTCATTCATGGTTCTTGTGTTTGTGTTTCTCCTCCTGGGAGAAACGAGGCGTTCTTCATCCTCTCAGGAGTCGATTATAGTTCCATAATGACATTTGGTATGTTTTAACCGGTGTTTTGTGTTTGCTCTGTCTTTTGGGGTTCTGTTCTTCATCCATCTCAGAGTCCCTCATGGTTCACTTTCCCATGGATATCTGACACGCATTTCCTTCACTCCCTCTGTTTGCCCATCTGTCCGTGTGAGCGTTTCTCTCCCTTTGCTGGCAGGCGTTGAATTCATCTGGAATGAAATACTCAGATATGTGGAAATGACACAGAAACTGAACATACACAAAATCTAGTGTTTGTGGCTGACGTCGCTTGTGATTTGTGTGAACAACACGACAGATTGAAGACCCGCAATGTGTCTGTGTGTCTGGAATATTTGGGCTAAAACTGTTTAATACCAAAAGTAAATATGATCATTTTAACTTGTCTTATCTAACAGTTGTTGTTTTTCAATTAAAAAATATTTTTTTAGTAATTTAGTGAAGAACAAAAGGTCTTGCTTGGAACGAGCATCCTGTTTCCATCCTTAATGAAAGTGAAGCTGACAGTTTTGTACACATGATTGGTGAGACAGCTGCAGCAGCTGTGAGATGAACCAGCAGCAGGTGTCCTCGGTGGGAAGAAGAAGACCTCCTCATCGCTCCCCTTTCAGCTGGATTAGGTCCCACAGGGTTCAGGTTTAGCTGGATACAAAAAACTACCACCGACTCTGAATGAGTGATTTACAATTTTCTGAAACAAATCAATAACTGTATTGATCTTCATTTAAAATGTGCAGAGTTTTAGTAACGGGTTTCTGTCAGCGTTTCATGTTCCTCTGTTTAAACTAAACAGGAATTAAACCAGCAGCTGCAGTTTGTTGTAATATTAATATTTTCATTTATTTGCATAAAGTAATGGTGCTTTTCAGAAATCCAGATCAGATAGAAACTTGGAAATTTCCTAAGTATCTTAAAAAACCCTGAAGTTTCCTCTTGACTAAAAGTTTTCGTCCCTTGTGACTCTGATTTATGAGACTATAATTGTTGGTCTCCAGACATCATTTATCTCTGGTCTATTTCAGTCTATGGGAACTGGAATATCAGCAGTTTCTTTATTGATGTGACCAGTTTTCTATTTCAAACACTTAATTCTTATGAACTGCCTTAAAGCTGATTTCATGAAGGTCACAGCTGGATTAAATCTCTGTTGTTAGTTTTACCTCTGGGTTCTGTGTGGTTTGTTTCTTCAAATGTTTTTTTGACTTGTAGAGTTTAAATGTTTTTGTCCAGTTCTTTAGAGAACGGTTGTATTTGTGCAGTGAATGGAAACATAAACGTTTTAATAAAAGCTCTAACTGTTATTCAGTTCAGACTCAGAACATGAATTTCCTGTTTCACCTCTGTTGCAGAAGAAAGCGGCGTCACTTTGCTGCAGCTGATTGGAGACCCGCCGTTGGACGGCGTAGTGAGAGTCTCTGGACCTGGAGGGGATCCTGCCTACATGTTCACCCCTGCAGTTGTATCGGGCCAGCCCGCCCTGGCCCACGTCCCTAACCCTTTCTACCGGGACTTCTCCCTCATATTCTACATCAAACCCACCTCTCCTGCTGCCTCCGTCCTCTTCTCCATCACAGATGGTCCTCAGAAGCTCATGTACATGGCTGTGAAGCTCAGCGCAGTGCAGGACGGCCGTCAGAAGGTGAAGTTCTTCTACACTGAACCCGGTTCTGAGGTTTCTTTTGAGGCAGCCAGCTTCAGCGTGCCAAGTATGGTGGAAACATGGAACCTCTTCGCTTTGTCAGTCTTTGATGATCAGCTAGCGTTTTATCACGAGTGTTCCACGGAGCCACAGGTGGTGAAGTTTGAGCGCTCGCCCGATCCGATGGAACTCGACCCAGGATCCGGGATCTTTGTGGGTCAGGCAGGAGGAGCAGATCCAGACAAGTTTCAGGTAATCTCAGTCTCATTTCTAGTTTCTGTTTGTGGTTTAAAACCCAGTAAATCTTATTCTCTGGGTTTTTAAGGGTTTAATTGCAGAGCTGAAGTTGGTGGGAGACCCGCGAGCAGCTGAGCATTTCTGTGACTATGACGACGACCCTACTGAAGTGAGTATTTCTTCACAGTGATGTAAACTGAAACATCTGAATGTGTTTGAGACGTGTTTGCTTTTGTTTCTCAGGCTTCTGGTGAAGGCAGCGGTGAAGCCAACAGACGGAAAGACAGCACTGTCAAGGTCAGCCCGGAAAGTTCACTAACAAGATGTTTTATTTTTTATTTATCTCAACTTCACCACATCTGTTCTGTTTTCTTTTGTTCTCAGTCCATTCTACAACCCCAGAGACTCCTCAAGCCGTTAGTGATGCCCCCACAAGGTAAAAAGGAAAGAAACATGCAGGAAAATGAGAAACACAGTGTGGCAAAGTAAAAACAGACGTTTTTAAAGGATAGTTCAGTATCTTTGATGGTATAGTCACAGCAGAAATATGTACCTGAAGGTGCTTGTCTGGACCTGAAAGTGGGCGGAGTTTCACTGCTGCATGTCTGTATGAGTTGGAGATCTTTAGCTCCCTCTGGTGGACTTTAAGAGAAGTGCACCACTTTTAGATAAATGTGTATTTTACATCTCTAAATGTTTACAGAAACATGTTTTTTGCTTCAGGGAGCAGCAGCTGAAGACGTGTGAGACTTTAGATGTTACGCAACATCTGCTTCCTTTTGTCTCTTAGCCAAAAATGTTTGTAACGGATCAAAAGATCTAGACGTCCGCTCAGGTTAGGATTAGCAGCTGATCAGTAGCCACCCTTTCAGATGAAAAGCACCAGCGTGCTGGCTGCTGATGATGTAATGCAGATTATAGATTTGGTGAATGTTTCTGGACATTCTGTTTTTCAACATTTTTTTATTTTAAAAGATTTCAAATCAGTTTTATACAAGAACATGTAAATGAACACGAACCTGTTCTAAAGTCAGTTCTTAAGTGTTGCTGTTTTAAACACAAATGAAACTGTAAATCTGAACGACCCGTCTCACCTGCCTTGCAGATGAATCCCGCGTCACTTTGTCCCAGCTGATCACAGACCCTGAACTTCAGTTGGTCAAGAACACGAGTTCTTCCTATTCATTATCGTATGAATTCACCTCTGCATCGGAAGTGAGACACTTGGCTGTGAGACACGTCCCCAGCCCCTTCCACCGCAACTTCTCCCTTGTTTTGGAATTTAAAATCTCATCTCGAGATCCCGCCGTCCTCTTCTCCATCACAGACTCTTCTGAGAAGCTCATGTACATCGGCCTGAAGCTCGGTTCGTTGGTCTCCAACCATCGGAGCGTGCACTTCTTCTACACCGAGCCCGGCTCCGAGACTTCATACGAGGCAGCCAGATTTAACATTATGGAAAGTTTTTCCTCTCATTATATCTTAGGCCTGATTGTATCTGAAGATCAGGTGAGTTTGTACACAGACTGTGAAAAGAAGCCACAGATGATGAAGTTTGAGCGTTCGCCGGATCCGATGATAATCGACCCAGGAAGCAGGATGTTTTTGGGTCAGGCAGGAAACGCTGACTCGGACAGATTTCAGGTAACTGATGATGAAGCAGTAGATCTGTTTGCATGTGTCTGTGCATGTTGACATGTGAAAAGCTTTGATCGTCCTCCATGGATCAGTTCAAGATGTCTTTCATCTGTCTTCAGGGTGAGTTCCAGGATTTTAAACTGGTGGGACACACGGAGGGGTTTCAGCGTACCTGTGACTATGAGGATTACTCTGATATCGTGAGTTTTACATTATTCAAAGTTCTAAGCATCAGAAATGAAGCTGCAATGATGAACATGTGGCCAGATGTGCTGCTTTTTCTGAGAATGATGATGCATGAACCTTTTTCCAGATGTTGAACCGTGTTGGATGTTTGTGGTTCATCTTTGCTCTGAGTGTTTGAATAAACATGAAATATGAAACTAACAGAAGCATAAACGGGGTTTCAACTTCAGGTTCAGAACTGTCATAAAACAACCTCTTTTTTCAGTAAAACACCGGTGTTCAGTTAGAACATGTTGTGAATGAGCATTCAGAGAGAACATAGATTATCAGCAGCTATTTGGAGCCAAATATTGTTGTTCAAACAGCCTCTGTTTGGTTCAGTTAATCTGATGTTATCTGCATTTTTTATTATATATTAAACTAATATTGTTCTACTTATTTCTTTCTTTTCACCTTCAGTCAACTTATCAACCGCCTCTGCCGTCCCTGCCGAGCTCTTCATATGGAGCCACAATCACAGGTACAAAGATTATAATAAAGCTTCATCATACAGCAGCTACTGACCAGGAGACGTCACAGCAGAAATGTGTACCTGAAGGTGCTGGTCTGCACCTGAAAGTGGGCGGAGTTTCACTGCTGCATGTCTGTATGAGTTGGAGATCTTTAGCTCCCTCTGGTGGACTTTAAGAGAACTACCATTTATTCATATTTAAACATATTTATCTGTCAGAAAGACTCACATGAAGGATTACTTGGGAATCTTTCAGAATAAAAATACATTTTGACTTTTGTTTTATTATAAAGCAGCAGAAAGTGTTATTAGATGGCTGGCTGATGCATTTTCCTCAAAAGAAAAGCTCTCCTTCTGATTTCTGCATGAGTTCACAGTAATGGTCTTTTTGCTTAGTGGGATTTCATAATTTATTGTTTTATTCTAAAGGGAAATGTCACTTAACTGAATCACATATTCAACCGGTTATTAAAATATTTTTTCCTGTTTGTTGAATATTCTGCTGCTTACTGAAGACAGTTCATGTCCTTTAGGATCTAAAGGTGAGAAGGGTGCCAAGGGTGAGAGAGGCTCAAAGGGGGACCGAGGCCTCCCTGGGTCTAAAGGGGATCCAGGCACCATCTCCGGTTCTGGTTTCTCCTCACAAGGTGGCACGGGAGGACAGAAAGTAAGAAGTGTCTCATTCCTGTGGAGACATCAGAGATTCACTGAGACAGAACTATAATAATTTGTTTTATTTTCTTTCCAGGGAGAAAAGGGTGCAAAGGTGTGTGAGCGACCAGCTGCCTTTATTAAGATTAGATTCATTTTCTTGTTTTAAAATTTAATTCATCGAATGTTTAAGAACACGTGTGTTTTAATTCTGTGTTTCGGTAAAAGATTCTACAAGCTGTTATAATGTACGAGCCTGACCTTTTCCTCCTCGCCAGGGCGACGCTGGCTTCGGATATCCCGGCAAAAAGGGTGATCGTGGTGCTCAGGGGCCTCTGGGGCCTCCTGGCCCTCCAGGGCCTCCAGCTGAGGTGGTCCACCTTGCAGAGGGCTCTGCTGTGCACAAGGTTGCTGGACCACCAGGACCCCCAGGGTTGGATGGGGCTGCAGGACCTCCAGGGGAAGACGGGGAACCTGTAAGTATCTATAAATTTTGGATCTAAAATATTGAACGTCTGTTTCATTGTGATTCTTGTTTTTGTTTTTTTTAGGGGGATCCAGGAGAAGATGGAAAAACTGTGAGTGTCATTCTTCTCTGCTGTTACTGGATGAATCAACCGATTATTTATTAGTATAACATCCTTCTTTTGATCTGGTTTTCAGGGTCCTGTAGGGCCGCGAGGTGCTCCAGGAAGTCCAGGAACTCCTGGTACTAAAGGTCAAAAGGTAGAACACATAAACAGTATCAGAACTAGAAAATCCCTCGTAGACCTCAGACCTCCACCAGGACCCTCGGGTCCCTCCAGTCTCATCTTTGTTGTGTCAACAGTATCAGATTCATTGACCATTTGTGGTCTTTGAATCTTTTCAGGGTGAACAAGGAGAGGGTCCACCTGGACCCAGAGGTCCCCCGGGTCCACCAGGACCACCTGGACCTCACACTGGGGATTCTTCTGTGAGTGCACAACAAAATAAGTTGTTGTTATACAGAATTATTAAAACTAAAAAAACTGAGTGTGTTTGTTATTTTAGACGTTTGCTGACATGGAGGGTTCAGGATTCCCAGATCTAGAAAAGATCCAGGTCCGTTCATTCATCATAAACACAACCGTAACAATTATACCTGGTAATAACTCTGGGATTTGCTGTTCAGGGTCCACGTGGTCCTCCAGGTCTCCCAGGTCCTCCTGGCCCTCCTGGAATCCCCGGTACTTCAGTGGCACTGGGACGTGATGGTCCAGTTGCCTTTGGGCCTCCAGGACCACCTGGTCAAGATGGCGTCCCTGGTCTCCCGGTGGGTTTTTGATGGAAGCATCAGTTTGAGTCTTTATCTGAGACGCTTCTGTAGGAAACAGGATGTCAGAGTCATGTGTGTTCCTTGTGTCCAGGGCTTACCTGGTCCTCCTGGCCCACCTGGTCCACCTGGACCCACTGGCGTAAAGGTAAAAACTGATCCTGCACTGGTTTTCCAGCGAGACCTGCTGGTGCTTTGCTGCATAGCGTGTACATCAGACAGTCAGGAGTAAGACCTGAACCAGAGTCTCTTCAGTTTCATGTATCTACTTCTGCTGCAGGACTGAAAACGGTGTAAAGATCCAGTTTATTTGTATTATTTATACATGAGCTGACGGTTCTTTTCTGGATCCTAAAAAAAAACTAAAAGAGATGAAATTCTGCACCACGTTCCCTCCTAAAGGACTCAGAAATACTCTGAACCTTCAGCATGAAACAGGAAGTTCTAAAGTTTTGACCCTTTAGATTTGATCAGGTCTGAACTGAAACCGTGTCCCGTTTTATACTAACTGTCCTCCAGGGTGACGGCGGGGATCTCGGTCTTCCAGGTCCGGCTGGAGAAAAGGTGAATTAACCTGCTTCTCTGTACAAGAATTACTTCACTGAACTGATTTAAAGAAATCAAATACAACCAGCTAGATTCTCTGTTGCTCTCTCCTAGCAAGAGGAAGTGGACTCCAACCCTTTCACTTACCTGTTCTCTTTCTTTGCTCCATCTACGGTGTGTAATGGGCTGCAGGTACTGGGTCGGGTCTCTTTGTGGTTATTAACTTTGTTTTTCTCAAGTTTTTTCTGTTTTTTTTAACCAAAGCTTGATTCCTTTCTTCAGCCGCTTGCTTTCTTCTCTGAATGTGGAACATTTCAATCCTGACAACAACATTTCCTCTTTAACTGGATCACTTCATGAGTTCTGACTTTTCTCTGTTGGGTTAACGTCACAATCACTAACGTCAAAACTGTCCAACAAATACAAGAACGTAACACTTTCCCCTCTACATTCAGGGCTCTCAGGGTGATCCAGGGAGGACAGGAACTCCAGGACAGACTGGTCTGGCAGGGCTCCCAGGTCCTATGGGACCAGTTGGACCTCCAGGGCCCCCTGGACCACCTGGGCCACCGTACATAATCCGAAACGTGAGTATTAAAAGAGGAAAAGCATTAAAAATCATCTTGTCTTAGTAAATGTTCAGCATAAAGTAAAAATTAGTGAAGAGTCTGGATTCTATCTGTAAACGTATTTATACTTTCTTTGTGATATTTTATTGTAATTGCAACTTGTTTGTTAAAAAATGCCTTTTAAAACTATTTTAATGCAGTCAGCCACTAGGGGGCGCTCGTTTCCTTAAACGACTCAAGATAGTTGGACAACATAGTTTTTAATGTCATCTTCTCTTAATTAGGGCAACCAGCAGGGAAATGAGGCGCTAAATGTCTTACCTGGAGTTAGTGGACCACCTGGACCTCAGGTAAGACTTTGTTGACTTCTCAGATTACTATTGCTGATTTGTCTCTCTCAAACCGTGTTGTGTCTTTCAGGGTCCACCTGGTATGCCGGGTCTACCTGTAAGTCCCTCTCTCTTTAATTACCACGTCAGGGAGGATTGTTCCTTAAAGAACCCAAAATATTTGTTTATTGCAGAATCTTAAGTTCAGATAGTTGAATGTACTTTTCTGTTCAGGCTGCGTTAATCTTAATTTATCAAGCGTCACATTTAGAGGTGAATAACAACACGTGTCTTCATGTGTTTCTATGGCAACATCAGTAATATTCTACTGTTCTGCTTGTTACTCACAGTTTGTCATCTGTTCCGTTATTTGTTTGATCTATTTTTAAATCCTTTTATTGTCTGTCCAGTAGTTTAATTCACTGGTTACAGATACAGTGGGGCAAAAAAGTATTTAGTCAGCCACCAATTGTGTAAGTTCTCCCACTTAAAAAGATCAGAGAGGCCTGTAATTTTCATCATAGGTATACCTCAACTATGAGAGACAAAATGAGGAAAAAAAATCCAGAAAATCACATTGTCTGATTTTTAAAGAATTTATTTGCAAATTATGGTGGAAAATAAGTATTTGGTCAATAACAAAAGTTAATCTCAATACTTTGTTATATAGCCTTTGTTGGCAATGACAGAGGTCAAACGTTTTCTGTAAGTCTTCACAAGCTTGTAATCTCTGCAGCTGGTTGGTCTCATCAGGCTTCATTGATAGATATAACTGAGTATCATCAGCGTAAAAATGGAATTTTATACCATGTTGTCTAATAATTTTACCAAGCGGTAACATATATATATAGCAAAGAGGATTGGTCCAAGCACTGAACCCTGAGGAACTCCATGACTGACTCTGGTATATGAAGAAGATTCATTATTTACATGAACAAACTGGAATCTTGCAGTTAAATATGATTCAAACCAGTTTAATGCAGTTCCCTGAATCCCAATATCATATTCAAGCCTCTTCAATAGGATCTTATGATCTATAGTATCAAACGCAGCACTGAGATCTAACAGGACAAGTACAGACACAAGTCCACTGTGTGAGGCCATGAGAATATCATTAGAAACTTTCACCAGTGCTGTTTCGGTGCTATGATGAGCTCTAAATCCTGACTGGAACTCTTCAAAAAGATTATTACTGTGTAGATGATCACATAACTGGTTTGCAACTATCTTTTCTAGAATTTTTGAGATGAAGGGTAAAATGGATATAGGTCGATAATTACCTGGAGATCCTGGATCAAGATCAGGTTTCTTAAGTAAAGGTTTAATAACAGCAACCTTAAAGGCCTTAGGCACATATCCATTCATTAAAGACAAATTGATCATGTCCAATATCCATGTGTTAATCAATGGGAAGACATCTTTAAAAAGTCTGGTTGGAACAGGATCCAACATACAGTGGGGCAAAAAAGTATTTAGTCAGCCACCAATTGTGTAACTTCTCCCACTTAAAAAGATCAGAGAGGCCTGTAATTTTCATCATAGGTATACCTCAACTATGAGAGACAAAATGAGGAAAAAAAATCCAGAAAATCACATTGTCTGATTTTTAAAGAATTTATTTGCAAATTATGGTGGAAAATAAGTATTTGGTCAATAACAAAAGTTAATCTCAATACTTTGTTATATAGCCTTTGTTGGCAATGACAGAGGTCAAACGTTTTCTGTAAGTCTTCACAAGGTTTTCACACACTGTTGCTGGTATTTTGGCCCATTCCTCCATGCAGATCTCCTCTAGAGCAGTGATGTTTTGGGGCTGACGCTGGGCAACACGGACTTTCAACTCCCTCCAGAGATTTTCTATGGGGTTGAGATCTGGAGACTGGCTAGGCCACTCCAGGACCTTGAAATGCTTCTTACGAAGCCACTCCTTCGTTGCCCGGGCGGTGTGTTTGGGATCATTGTCATGCTGAAAGACCCAGCCACGTCTCATTTTCAATGCCCTTGCTGATGGAAGGAGGTTTTCACTCAAAATCTTACGATACATGGCCCCATTCATTCTTTCCTTTACACGGATCAGTCGTCCTGGTCCCCTTGCAGAAAAACAGCCCCAAAGCATGATGTTTCCACCCCCATGCTTTACAGTAGGTATGGTGTTCTTTGGATCCAACTCAGCATTCTTTCCCCTCCAAACACGACAAGTTGAGTTTCTACCAAAAAGTTCTATTTTGGTTTCATCTGACCATATGATGTTCTCCCAATCCTCTTCTGGATCATCCAAATGCTCTCTAGCAAACCGCAGACAGGCCTGGACGTGTCCTGGCTTCAGCAGGGGGACACGTCTGGCACTGCAGGATTTGAGTCCCTGGCGGCGTAGTGTGTTACTGATGGTAGCCTTTGTTACTTTGGTCCCAGCTCTCTGCAGGTCATTCACTAGGTCCCTCCGTGTGGTTCTGGGATTTTTGCTCACCGTTCTTGTGATCATTTTGACCCCACGGGGTGAGATCTTGCGTGGAGCCCCAGATCGAGGGAGATTATCAGTGGTCTTGTATGTCTTCCATTTTCTAATAATTGCTCCCACAGTTGATTTCTTCACACCAAGCTGCTTACCTATTGCAGATTCAGTCTTCCCAGCCTGGTGAAGGTCTACAATTTTGTTTCTGGTGTCCTTTGACAGCTCTTTGGTCTTGGCCATAGTGGAGTTTGGAGCGTGACTGTTTGAGGTTGTGGACAGGTGTCTTTTATACTGATAACGAGTTCACACAGGTGCCATTAATACAGGTAACGAGTGGAGGACCGAGGAGCCTCTTAAAGAAGTTACAGGTCTGTGAAAGCCAGAAATCTTACTTGTTTGTAGGTGACCAAATACTTATTTTCCACCATAATTTGCAAATAAATTCTTTAAAAATCAGACAATGTGATTTTCTGGATTTTTTTTCCTCATTTTGTCTCTCATAGTTGAGGTATACCTATGATGAAAATTACAGGCCTCTCTGATCTTTTTAAGTGGGAGAACTTACACAATTGGTGGCTGACTAAATACCTTTTTGCCCCACTGTATATAGTACAGAGACTTTATTGCTACGAGTTTTTACACCTTGTGGTAAAAGTGTAACAGAACTGAAATCATATAAATCAGTGTTTCATTATGGACTCCAGGGTAAACCAGGTTTACCAGGTGATCATGGACTCAAAGGAGCAGAAGGACCACGAGGACCTTCTGGGATTCCAGGCAAGGACGGATATCCTGGGCTGCCGGTACAGAGTCTCAGAAACTGGTCTCAGTTTTTCATGTGATCTTTATTTATTTATTCCTCTAATCAGATGTTGTGGGATTGTTTTAGGGTATAACAGGAGACAGAGGAGAGAAGGGAGAGATGGTGAGTGGCTTGTTTTCAGTATTTTATAGAAGAACCTACATGTTGGTCAAATTTAAAACAATAAAATATTTTGAAAGTAAAACACATGAAAACTCATAGGATTCTGTTTTTGTGTTTGGATGTTGTAATCTGTATCAAAATACCACCTGGTTTAATATAAAATAACTTTTAAAGAGATTTCTTATTAGCTTTTGATATTTTATCATCTATACAACAATTTCCTACTTCCCCTGTTGAAGTTTACATTGCTCTTTCAAGTTAAAAGCCATATTTCATTGTACAGGTAATAAAGTCAGACTAAAAGGTGTACCACAGGGATCTATGTTCAGCGCATATATGTTTTACTGTAGTTGTTTTTTATTATTTACAGCCTTTTTTGTAATTTTTCCCGAATATTATAAATTATAAATAACATCATATAGAACTAAAAGATAATAGATTGGTAAATAACAACTTAAATATCCTGGTTTAAATTGGTTTAAGCAGCTTGTTTCGTTTCTAGTCCACCATTTTAGTTAGAAAAATACTCATTAAAACTACATCTCACTAGTTTCCTAGTGATGTACACAATGAAAAAATATGTATTCTTGGTCATTTTCTGGTTGATCTCTGTAATACAGGGTCTCCCAGGACGAGACGGTGGGCCACCTGGACCTCCAGGGCCTCCTGGACCTCCAGGACAGATCATCTACCAGCCAAGTAGAGACGTGAGTCTCAGAGATGGACGTAGAGGATTTACATGAATATAAATTTAACCCTCGCACATCAGTGTGACACCTCAGCACTCTTAAACTAAAACCCTCTGGTTCATACTAACAGTCTCTTCCTGCCTGATTGTTACTAACTAACTTTGTCTCGCTGTAGTTTAACGAGGTTTATTGGAACGAGGTGCGACAGGTGAGTGGACACGCCCCTGTTCCTCCAACTAACATCATCATTCTCACTGACTTTACCTCACGTTAACAATCAAGAAGAGGTTCCTTGTTGTGTAATGTGCTGTCACTTCCTGTTGTCCAGGTCGGATCCGGTCGAGCAGAACTTCCAGTAGGTACCAGTAAAACAATTACATGTTTGATGAGTTATTGATTGAAGGGGGTTATGATGTCATTTCTTGGGATTTAGGGGTCAATGGGTCAAAAAGGAGATAAAGGAGACACTGGTCCTCCAGGATACGCTTCAAAGGTAAAATAATTCATTTTTTATTTATTTATGTCGTGAAGTTGATGATTATCCAAAAACCTATAAAATCAGTTTGTTTTCAGCTAAAATTTACAGATTGTTACTGTTTTTTTTAATAGTTGCAACATAATCGTTCAGTTATATGAATATTGTAGGACAACAAAGAAAAAAAGGACCATATTTTAATAATAGAAAAGATAATGAGTTAATGTTGAGTTGAAATAATTAAAACTGATCTATATATTTTTATACTTTAAAATGTTTAATGTGAAAATTCATGAGAGAAATAAATAGATCTTCATGTCAGATTATGCTGATTCTTCAGTAGCATCTCTGTTTGTTTCTCAGGGACAGAAAGGAGAGCCTGGCATCATCCTGGGACCTGATGGGACCCCTTTGTATCTGGGAGGTCTGGCGGGACAGCCGGTACGTTTGTTTTTGCAGCCGCTTCACCCGAAATGAAACTAACTTCTCTAAATCTGGGATTTATTGAAATGGAGTGTGTGATGTTTACAGGGTGAAAGGGGAAGTCCAGGTCCAGCTGGACCTCCAGTACGTACAGTTTTTACTACTTTAGACTCATTTCACTCGCAGGATAGTTTCATAAGTGTCCATGTTTCTGCAGGGTCCACAGGGTCCACAAGGACCAAAGGGAGAGATCGGTTTCCCTGGTAGACCAGTAAGTAGGAAACCGTATCAGAGTAAATGATTTGGAGAAGTTTCATGTTTTAATGTCCTGCTTCAAAAACAAAACTGTTAGAATGTGCTAAAACATAATCAAAGTCCTACTTCAGGATCTAGATCTGGATTCTGGTTTCAGGGTCGACCAGGACTAAACGGAGTCAGAGGAGAGAAGGGGGACTCGGGTGGTGGATCTGGATACGGTTACCCTGTAAGAGTTGCTGTTCTTACATGGATTATTGTTCTTCTGTAAATGTTCATCAGTATTTGTCTTTGCTCAGGGTCTCCCAGGTCCACCGGGACCTCCTGGACCTCCAGGACTTCCTGGACCTCCTTCTCCCATTGACAGAGTTGGAGTGAGTTCAGTTTTTTCTTGATGTTGGTGACTAAATTTCAGAAAGATGAACATTAAATGTTCTGCTTGTTGTTTCAGGGATACGAAGGATACTCAGGATATTCTGGTGGTGAGTTAGATTCTCTTCTTTGGGTCTCGCTTTCGATTTTCACAAAGAAAAACATGTTTTTATTAAAACCTATAAACCCTAGTTATATCACCCTTCGGTTGTTTAACTAGTCGTATCACCCTTCGGTTGTTTAACTAGTGGTGTCAGCCTTCGGTTGTTTAACTAGTGGTATCACCCTTCGGTTGTTTAACTAGTGGTGTCAGCATTCGGTTGTTTAACTAGTCGTGTCACCCTTGGGTTGTTTAACTAGTGGTGTCACCCTTGGGTTGTTTGTCGTGTCACCCTCGGGTTGTTTAACTAGTCGTGTCACCCTCGGGTTGTTTAACTAGTCGTGTCACCCTCGGGTTGTTTAACTAGTCGTGTCACCCTCGGGTTGTTTAACTAGTTATGTAACTTGTTTTTCCAGCTAAAGGAGAGAAAGGTGACCGTGGACCGCCAGGATTAATTGAAATTCCAGGTAAAATCTTTAATATGTTCAGGAAAAAAGATCAAAAGTAAAAGTTTGGTGTAAATAAATGAATTTTATTTTTCAGGTTTGAGTTCTGCAGTTGATTTTTATACTTTAAAGGTAAAATCAGTCTTTGAGTTTAAAGAGCTGCATTAAATGATACTAAAATACTAAAACAAGGTTTATTTTTTATTGATATATTTGTTGTTCATTCAGAATGAGCTGAAAGGTGAAGTGGGTCTGAAAGGGGAGAAAGGAGAACCAGGTGGATATTATGACCCCCGATATGGGGGCGGAGCTCCAGGAGTACCTGGACCTCCTGTAAGTTCCCACAAGCAGAACCATGAAACTGTTTGATGCTCCGTTAAGATGCTTAAAGATCTTTGTCTGATCAGGGCCCGAAAGGAGAATCTATTGTTGGTCCATCGGGACCTCAGGGTCCACCTGGACCACCAGGAGTAGGCTATAATGGGCGACCTGGACCACCAGGCCCTCCAGGACCACCTGGGCCGTCCCTTTCTGGGCCTTACAGGGAGACACAGAGTGAGTCGTGTTCAGTGCCACTGCCTCTGAATAACAAATAAA
>SSNP01000046.1:973953-995155 GCA_006937955.1 Pachypanchax playfairii
ATGTTAAGGATCCAACATGGCCGCCTCCGGCATAAGACACTTACTTCCTGTGACGCAGACGTTAAACCTGATATAAATCCAAACACAGTCCTGTTTGGCTCATTCTGAATGAGATCATCCAAGTTTTCTTTCTAAAAGGAACATTTTATTTCTTACAGAAAAAAAATGATGATAAACATTTTATGGTCAATAAAACAGTCTTTATATTATTCTGCTCATCATGTGTTGAAGATGAAAGAACAAGGTGTAAACAGGAAATTCACAATCAGTCCCTAAATGTAATAAGTCACATGATGCTACGCTGTCATCAGTTTGTGTTACAGCAGGATGTGATTCAGTTGATTAACTCCAACTCCAGTGTTTAAATATATAAAACTAAATCAATGTCGTTATGTAACAGCTGCAGGAAACTCGTCCATCAGCTGATCACTCGTCACTGACAGACTTGTTATACTCTGGTGGTCCAGAGGAAAAGTTCCAGACAGGCTGCAGATTCTGGAGGTGTAGTAAAGATTTACACTCCCATCAGAGTTTACGGTTGTTGAATCTCACAGATACACGTGGATTTCTATAAAATCAGCTTGAATATTCTAGTAAAAGTGGTTCTGTTCCAGCTCCAGAACCCGATCATTTACTTTTATAAACAGTATTTGTGTTTAACTGATTCTTAATGAAACGTTCTGGTTTGTTTCTCAGTTTGAGAGCAAAGCGAACACGCGTATGTTTTATATCACATGTATGTTTTAAACTCTTGACACTGTTAACTGTAACCAACGACACACGAGCATGATCACTTTCACTTTGTTATAAGAGAAGATATTTTCAGACTGTGTGTGTTAGCAATAACAAAGGGATATTTATTTTTATAAACTACTTTTTCTACTCCGACAGTAACATGTGATGTGACTGTTACCTCATAAGGATGATTTAATGTTTGTTCACACAAGATCACATATGTATGTACAGATATGTGACAAGGACTCAGCCTGTCCTCAGATCAGCAGGCTGGAGTAAGACGTCTGCTTAAATAAAACCTGTCTGGACATGTTTGGGTGTCTTAAATTAAAAGGATGTGACTCTGTTTGCAGGTTTTGGACGGTCATTAGGACAGTCCTTTGTTTTTGGACCATTAGAGACTCAGTTTGTCTCTGCTGTTTTATTAATTCCAGCACGTCAACAAACTTTAAACATCAGCTGTAAGTGAAATAACTTGCTGTTTATTTAATTCATCAGTCTGAACAAGCTTTAAAATCAGCTGTTAAATTGGTCATTTCTAGTTGTGACACATCTGGATCGAATGTGAAGATAAATCGTTGTCATTGATCCAGATGTGTCTCAGATTAGCTCTGGTTGTGCTGTAGGACATCTGATCCTGACCTGAATCTAGACTTCCTGGTCTTCAGGAGACTCTGGACCTCCCACCTCATCCAGGGTTTAGATCCTAGTGCATCTGTCCCTGGTGATGTCGTCAGTGCAGAACCTGATGTAATCCAGGACCTGTAGAGTCTGATCTAGTCCTTTTTCCTGCTGCCTCTATTTGTTAAAACCTGGACTGGAATTTAAAAATATAAAGTTATTTGTTTAATGACGTAACATTCAGTCAATCAGATTTTCAGCTTACAGCTGTTTGTAGGGATTTGAGCTTTTATTGTGTCTTGGTGTGGTTTCACGCTGGTCTGAGCCTTGATGGACTGAAGGACCCAGATGCATTCTGGGATATGCAGGTGTGTGTGGAAAGTGAGTCTGCAGGTATATCTTGATGTTCTGTGATTGAACTGAAAGAAGACGCATGATGCAAATGAGCTGAAGGGAGACGAACAGCTTCAGGATGTAAAACTCAACAGGTAAGTAGGCGGGGCAGAAGGGTCTGTCCGTCTGTCACTCTGCTTCTTGGTGAACGTCTTGGTAAAACTAACAAGATGACTTTCATTTAAAGAATGACTCATTTCGATCAATTTATTTACATTTATTTTACAATTTGTTACAATACTTTCTTTAAAATATTTCAGAGTTAAACTCAGAATTTTAATTTACAAAGTTTAAATTATGATACTTTAAGAACGTGTAAACATGACGTGCAGTAATGTAAAAAACACTGAAGTGAATAATGAAACAGGAATGTAACAGCAAACTGACGGGAAATGAAAGAGGCGTGGCAGTCAGCCAGGTTAAAGCAGAAAGAATCCAGTTACTATGGCAACAGTTATACAACCAGATATATTAACCAGGTGTTAGTCGAGTCCCAGCAGCGAGTGTTGAGGCTCCGCCCATCAGCTTGTAGTTAAGGTTGATCACTATGGAGCAGAACTGACTGAGACCCACAAAGTCACAACACATGATGTTGACTCCGCCCTTTTCAGGTCCAGGGCACTGCTCGCCGGTCCAACGCATCAGCAGACAGAGCGCCTGTGTCGTCATGGTCCTTGTGCTCTGGAGGGGATGGAGGAGGATGTAAAGAGCATCTTCTGTCAGGTTCAGGCCGCAGACGTAGAACCCAGCTGGAGAACCGAGCAGAACACGCAGGATTAAACATGAGACAGGTGAGTAAAACTGTGTTAAAGCAGAACTAAGTAAGTTTTGCTCTCGCTCTCCCCCTACTGGTCCCCTGTGAAAGCTCACTGTCGTAACGTTCCCCCGCCGCCGCCGCAGACCACCCCCCCACCCCGCCGCCGCCCCCCCCAACAACAACGCGCAGAGAACGCTTTTGCAAGAAGAAAGAAAAACAAAACCAAGAAAATGTCTCGACAGGTGAGTATTATTGTCATCTTTGCGCTCCTAAGGGTGGCGTTGCTAACAACGGCAAGGGCTTCATGCTTGTATTTATGTACGTGAGTGTGAGTGCCGTAAAGCAGGTTTGTTCTCGCGAGATTAGTCGGGTCCGATCCACTGAAAGTTGCAAGTGCTGCTTTCAGGACACAGACCCAGGAGGGAGGGGAGGGACCCACGAATCACCCCGCCAAGTCCTTGTTTACCCCCACAGGGACTCTAGAAAACATTTATTGAGGTGAAAAAACTTACTTAGTTCTGCTTTAACACAGGCTCCAGATTTAAACTCACGTGGTCGTTCTTGGTGTATTCTTGCATCCAGGTATTTGATCACCTTCTTGGGATCTGGACTGTCGGCGTACCTGTGGAGAGAGAGAGAGAGAGAGAGAGAGCACCCTGTGAGACGTCAGCGTCTCTAACCACTTGATGTAAAATGTTATTTATACGAGTTTATTCCTGACCAGTAAGGTATTCCAGACCATAGCTCAGGATGCTTCTGCACCATCTCCTGGTTGTCATAGGCAACGATCACCTGCTGACCTCCAGACCAACAGGAACGCAGTGTGGGAATGTCCTGCACATACACACACATAAACTAACTGTGTTATTTTGTTCAGTAAAGAGTTTTTAGACCTAAAAAAGCAGAAAAAAAAGAATTTAAAATCCAATTTGTGAACATCTTTATGCTTAAATCCACTTGCTGCTGCTGTGTGTGTTTGTGTGTGCGTGCGTGTACCTGAGCAGAGCAGAGCTTCCTGCTGAACAGCGACAGGATGAACTCCACCAGGAGACTGTGATCTTCATCCATCAAGGATTCGAAGTGTGAACATGAGATGATGACGATCTCTTTAGGATGAGCGTCCAGCCACATGGCCAGTTCATCCAGAGCTTCCTGCACACACACACACACACACACACACACACACACACACACACATACTTATGAACTACACTGTGAAGAACTCATGAAACTGACTTGGATTCAGTAGAACTACCTTTACGGTCAGAAGTGTGTAGATTCCGTGAGCGAAGTACAAAGTTTTGTCCTCTGCTGGTTTCTTGGCAATTCGCAGGTCCAAGAACCGAATCCCAAGATCACACTGATAACTCAGAACAGATTTCTGTCCCAAACAGATAAACAGACCCAAAGATAACTGTCCTGCTCTCATGGAGACCAAAACTACAGAAATACCATCCAAACGAGTGTATATTTGGCTGATTTTATGTTTATGTATTTGATATTTCGTATCTCGTGATGTTTTGTGGTTAGTGTCATCAGATCACGTGCATCGTTTCTTCTGTCACGTCAGGTTCAACATGGAGGTATAAGGAAATGAAAACAAAATCCCTGCAGTTTGCAATTTTATCTGCCAAAGATTTAAACATAATTTATTTTTTAAGTGAAAACTATTGTTAAAATAAAATGAAAATGATTGTCAGTTCTTAAAGCGTGTCTTCATCCTGTGTGGTGTACCTGTACCTGTGTGGTGGCCCAGCGGTAAACACAGGGCCGTGTGCAGCAGGGGAACAGCCGGTCGGACAGTCTGAGGAGAAGCGGAACAGATCTGAGCACCGGAGAGGAAACATCCAGGCAGAACGACATGCTGTCGTGGCTCCCTGTAACATTCACCAGGGTTATAAACTGGTTTCAGATACAAGCTGAAGATGCACATGTCCGGAGCGAGTTACCGGGGATCGCCAGGTTCCACAGCGGGACTTCCTGCAGCGCCTCCGGGAGACAGGACATCCAGTCCGGGTTTCCTCCGAGCAGCGGACCGTCTGACATCGTTTTCACCTGGAGCTTCCTCTCACAGGCTTTACGGTAAGTTGGAGTTTCATTACGGAACTCGTTGTTTACAAACTTTTCCGTGTTTCTAAAAATAGCTTCCTGTTTTGCATTTCAAAATAAAAGACAAATACCGGTTTCTTTCAAAGAAAAAGCAGAGTGATGCGCGTGACCTGTGAGTCGCTCCGCTGTGCGGAAGTCTCAAGTTATTCCCTATTTATTTATATTTTGCTTCTAAACAGTTTATAACCTGTTTATAATCTCATTATGTAATTTTTAGTAAATGTAAGTGTCTTTCCGCTCGACCTGACGGTGGAAGGAGCTGGTTTTTGTAGTTCTCCTGTTTGGCCTCCAGGCGGCAGCAGAGGCACGACGCTGTTGTTTTTCTCACGATGGTTGTAAAACAGAACTTGATGATCCAGAGATGATTATTGAGTTTTGAATTTACTGTCTCCCTTTCATCTCTCATCTGACACTTGATCTCATCAGGCTTTTATTTGCTGGAACTACCACAGACTATAGGATTGTATTTCAGTTTATAATCTCATTAGATTGAAGGGCTCCTTGTGATTTAAAATAATCATAATACATCCAGCAGCTGATCAAAGCTTCATGGAAACATCGACATGAAAGTCTTCAAAGAAATATTGTTCTTTATGAAAACAAAACGAAGAACTTCAAACAGATTTCTGTCGGAAAGAAACAGGAAATTTAAATCAAATCAGATTTTTGTGATTACCTTCCTAGAATTTCCCCTGTGGACTCAGATTAAACGACAAATTGTCATAAGGGACAGTTTTTTTTAACTTATGTTTGAGATAAATGTTGCGTACATTTTCAGTCTGAGTATTTAAAACGTTTTTATTGCATTAATTAGACATGGAATGATGGTCTCTCTTCTTGATAATCTGATGAAAAGAGTTGATGCTCCTTTCTGACCCACATCGTTTACATTCCTCGTGAAACACAGACCTCCTGTTTAAATGCTGATGACTTCGTCTGCAGTGAACCCGAGACAGGAAGGAGAGCAAATGAGACACCTGATTGATAATTGAAATAATCACTTCCACTTCAACCTGCTGAACTCAGCTGAACGGCAGGAGATTTACATCCAGCTCAGTGGAAAATATCAACAAAAACTAACTTTTAATGATAAAAATGCAGCACAAATTTTTTAAAGGCTTCATGAAGGTTCAGGTTTTTACTGTAAACAGGTTTTATTATTTGTGTGGGACGTTACTAACGTTCACACACTCTTTTTCAGATGATTTACCATCATCTGACTGTCTTTTTGTCCTGCAGTCTCTGAATCAGTAATCGTACAAATTACTTTAACATTTTCCGTCACAACGAACATCTTTGTGGTTTTCTTCCTCTCGTGGTTTAACTTACATGTGGTCAGTGTTGGTGAACTCTTGTGAAGCTGAAGGTCGAGGATGAACTGAACTTCTCTGATCCATCAAATGTAACAATAATCTTGGTTTTTAAGAAACAAGAACGTCCTTCAAAATGTGACTCAGCATTTACAAACCAATCACAAAAATCCAAATAAATAATTTTACCCCAATAAAGAATCAGAAATGGCTTCGTCAGATCACGGGACAGTTTTCTGCAGCAGTTTATAATCCTAAATAAGATCAGTGGATCAGTTTAATCCAGAATCCTGAATTCTCCGAAACCTTTTAATGGTGTTCTAAATTCTCTGTCTGATAAAGATCACGAACATTTGATTAATACAGAAAATCAGTCACTCAGTTACCAAAGAATGTTTTTGTGATTGAAAACACAAACACCTGAAAAGTTTTTAACTCCAGTTGAACGTTTTAAAGTCTGTGCAGTGGATTTTATAGAGATTATTTCAGTTTTATTTGGATTCATTCTAATCTGACTGGATGTCAGTATCGAAGGAGTCGATGAACAAAGAGCTTCTTTCTTCTTCTTCACTTTTTAAAACACAAACCTTGTGACTTGTGAAACTGCTGGTCAGCACCTTCCCATCATCAGAGGTTAAAGGAAACTTCATTAATCCAGTTTGTTAAAGAAACATCTGACTTTCATGACAGGAGTCTCATTCACACCCAACCTCAGGTCTTCACTTTAACATTTATCTTTCTTTTTGTCTCTGGAAATCTCATTCAGTTTTGTAAAGTAATCGGATTACTTACTCTTACCTGGAATTATTTGATTGTTTGTGTCATCTGCTGCAGCAGCCAATTTATCTCCAAATAAATTCCTCAAATGGGACAAATCAGAGTGATAATAAACTAATCCCACTAACCTCAGTTTGAATCCAGATTTGTGATTTAGCTGTTGTCCGTTTTGCTAATTTCAGCTTTGAAACTAAAAACTGATCACTGATTCGATGGCTTTTAAATTGATTAATCTGGAACCTCCTTGTGATAAATATATCAACATACAGATACATATTAGATCCGTGAGTCTGAAAGCTGAACTTTACGTTGTCTCTGAAATGCTCATCACATGAAACTACCAACTTTGTTAGATTTGGAAAAGCAGCTGCTTCACAGCAAATTAAAGAGCCAGTTGGATGTAAGAATCAAACAGCTGGAAATAATCCTGTGGTGTAAATTAAGAGATTTGGATCAGAATCTGATATTTGGTTAAACAGGATGAATGTTCTGCTGTAAAAATGTTTGCGTTTCTTTTCTGACCAATATTTGATAAAAGCAACATGTTTCCTGCTTTTAATGATGCTGATAAACATCCGTGTGTTTGTGTTTGTGTTGGACAGCTGGTGGTTTTTGTTGGACACAGGATAAAACCTGGAAAACTGGATCTGGGACTGAAATATACTGTATCAATCAGTTCAACTTCTGAAATATTGATCTGTTCAGTTCAGTATCACAGGAGTTGTTTATTTGATCCAGCTGAGTCCTGGGTTCCTGGTGCAGCTGGTCCTGGGTTCCTGGTGCAGCTGGTCCTGGGTTCCTGGTGCAGCGGGTCTTGGGTTCCTGGTGCAACGGGTCTTGAGTTCCTGGTGCAGCAGGTCCTGGGTTCCTGGTGCAGCGGGTCTTGGGTTACTGGTTCAGCGGGTCCTGGGTTCCTGGTGCAGCTGGGTCCTGGGTTCCTGGTGCAGCTGGTCCTGGGTTCCTGGTGCAGCTGGACCTGGGTTCCTGGTGCAGCTGGGTCCTGGGTTCCAGCTGGGTCCTGGGTTCCTGGTGCAGCGGGTCCTGGGTTCCTGGTGCAGCGGGTCCTGGTGTTCCTGGTGCAGCGGGTCTTGGGTTCCTGGTGCAGCGGGTCCTGGGTTCCTGGTGCAGCGGGTCCTGGGTTCCTGGTGCAGCTGGACCTGGGTTCCTGGTGCAGCTGGGTCCTGGGTTCCAGCTGGGTCCTGGGTTCCTGGTGCAGCGGGTCCTGGGTTCCTGGTGCAGCGGGTCTTGGGTTCCTGGTGCAGCGGGTCCTGGGTTCCTGGTGCAGCGGGTCTTGGGTTACTGGTTCAGCGGGTCCTGGGTTCCTGGTGCAGCGGGTCTTGGGTTCCTGGTGCAGCGGGTCCTGGGTTCCTGGTGCAGCGGGTCCTGGGTTCCTGGTGCAGCGGGTCTTGGGTTCCTGGTGCAGCGGGTCATGGGTTCCTGGTGCAGCGGGTCCTGGGTTCCTGGTGCAGCAGGTCCTGGGTTCATAGAGATCTGATGTGTTTTCATGTTTGAAGCCATTAGAGACGATGGAAAATAAAAACAGGAGTTCAGAATCAGTTCAGAATCCCAACCAGACTTTTAGCCACGGGACTTTTCAAATTCAAGACCTGGAGAGGAGGAGGGTCCAGAAGGACTGGAAATGTGCAATAAAAGACTTTCAGAGGAGTAGAACTCATGTGGGTTTAACGTGTACTTGAAGTCTTAAATGTTTTATTGAAAAGAAACAAACACGTCTGTTTAGTTTCTCATTCTGATTCAACTTTATAAACTGTCTGAATATAAAGTGACCTGAGTATAAGTGACCTGCCCACTGTGGTCACACCACCGTCTCCGCCCTTCTGCCTCCAGTCCAGGTCACATTTTGATGTAATTTGATAAAGACGACACACTTCAGCGTTACAGAAGACGTCCTGGTCTCAGACTGCAAACAGGCTCCTCTGAAGGTCAGAATCCTTCTTTTACCCAAACTTAGTTTCTCCTTATTCAGAAAAATGTTTTGGAACATTTAAATATTTGTTTCCAGCATCAAATCTGGAGATTAATTTTTCTGGTGTTGTGTTCCAGTCTGAGTTTCTGTGAAGCTGAAGATCATCCAGGTTTCTTCTGACGACCAGGTGAGCTGCTTGAACATTTAGAAACACTCTGATTGTTGGTATCAAACCGGAGATGAAGAGAGGAGTCTGTCTGGAGTCCGGTGGTTTGATGCTGTAGCAGAATCTAGATCATTTAAAGGGTTTATAGAGGATGTATGTGGGTTTACACACGGCTGGAAGCATGAAAACTTGATTTCTGTGTGAAGAGAGATGATTCTGAGCAGGTTCTTAAAGGGACCATGAAGGGAACTGATAGCTTCAAACTCTTACAGGACATTTTACATATTTAACCTGTATGAGTGTGTTATTGAATCAGGTGTTCCAGACAAGTTCACACCAAAGTGCAGCTGGTGGTTTCTGATGTGTGTAAAACACACGGAGGGGATTTTAGACACAATAAAACTCCTGAAGGTTTAAATGAAGGTTGCAAAACAAAACTGAACATGGGCTTAAAATTCAACCTGCATTAGTCATAAATAACAAAATATCGTCTGCGAAGATCCAGAGTCAGAAAAAAGTTTCTGTCTCTAACACTTGCTGTTGATTGTGAGACTTTTTGTTAGCACGATGGTTGAAATGTGAGTCGACATGCAACATGTGAAGCATCGACTCTCGGTTTAGAGTCATGTTTAGTTTTTTCTGGTCTTCGTCGGGTCTGGTTTGGGTTTCAGCAGATGTTGTAAACTAGTAAAAATGAAACTTAAACCTTGTTTGAACTTTTTCTAAAGTTTTTATAATAAAAACCTGGCTCTAATTTATTCCAATTTTGTCTAAATTTTCAATTTATTTTATTGGATCAGAGGTCAATGGGGGTGTTGGGATTGGGGGGGTGCATGGAGGAGGTGTCAGCTGATGTTTAGAGAGAAGTTCTGATGGTTCTGATATAAACATGGAGACAGATGGTCATTAGAAGCAACAGCTCGAGAAAAAAAGAACTAAAAC
The DNA here is from genome assembly GCA_006937955.1 of Pachypanchax playfairii. Classification (NCBI taxonomy): domain Eukaryota; kingdom Metazoa; phylum Chordata; class Actinopteri; order Cyprinodontiformes; family Aplocheilidae; genus Pachypanchax; species Pachypanchax playfairii. Next base: position 983,691 of record SSNP01000046.1, read on the forward strand.
TTTTAGTGTTAAATCAAGTTATTTGTCTCTAAATTCATTAATATATTGGATTTTAAAACATCTTGACTTCCATTAACTAAAGCAGACTTTTATGTTTTAAGTTATGCACAACTTTCAGTTTATCTCTGATAAATGTTTTACTTAAAACTTCTTCAATCAGAGTCGTTCAGTCTGGATTTTATCTACAAACCAGCTCCGAGTTCAGAAGTCAGATTTCAATTCATCTCATGGTTATCAGCTCATTACAATCTTATTTTAAAACAATTTGGTTTTATAATCAGTTAAACAGTCTGAATATAACAAATTTACAGATGTTGTTGCACATCATCTTTAAATCATCTTTAATATTTGAATTTAAAAAAAATATTTGTGTTTTTGGGTCCAGATCAGTTTGTTTTCTTCCTGAAAGTCAGTTGACGTGAATCTGACTGAGATTTTATTTTAGTTTTAAATGTTTGATCTATTTTAGACAAACAAAATTTAAACTAATTAAAAGTGGCACCATGTCATTAATAAAGCAGGATTTACTCCTCGGGATCCGGACTGGCTCCTTTCTGTGAACTCTTTGAAATTCCTGTCTAATTTCTTGAATGTAGCTCTTAATTACATTCCCAGGAATGTAACACCAGCTGATTCAGAGATGATGCTGTTGTATTCTGGTTATTATATTAGAGACCTTTTTTTCCAAAACGAGTGATGTTTTTTCAGATCAGAGAACTCGTTAAGGAGGTTTGAGTCAACATGTCTGAGCGTTACGACTGCACAGAGTGTAAAGAGACTCTGTACGGGCAGAAATACATCCTGAAGGAGGAAGATCCTTTCTGCATCAAGTGCTACGAGGCTCTTTTTTCCAGCAACTGTGAAACGTGCAAGAAGCTCATTGGCTGCACCAGCAAGGTGACGTGTTTTATAATATCATGTTTTTATGTGCTGATGTTTTTCCATCAGGAGGAATTTAATGATTTATGATTATTTAGATAACAGGTGTTTCGCTGATTTTTATCTCATTAGAACTTTGTCCTTCTCATAATATAAGAACACACACACACCAGTGAGTAGCAGTCTGTGGAGTCCAGTGTGGTGGTTTATATGTAAATAAACCACGTTCATCTCTCCAGGATGTTTCCAGACTGCAGACGTCATTTCATGTTTAAAAATGATCTCCCAGCTGCATAAATGAAACAATAACGGGTCGTTCCAGTTGTGTTCATGTGTTCATCTGGTCTATCCTCCCTCTGAAAACATTTATAGAATTATGGCATGAATAATACAATTAATTAGACCTAACCCAGATGGAAATTTTTTTACTGTATTTATAAAGTATAATAAAGTTCCTGTAATATGATTCACTCACGTTATGATTAGAACATGAAAGATTTTCTGTTTCTGTGACGTTAAATTGAATTAAAAGTTTTATTTTTGCGTCTAGTAAAAGTCAGACAGCTGAAGATCTGAAGAAAGAAACCAAAGGATTGAAGCTCCATATGATTTTATGAAATGTGATTTTTAAAATGCTGGTTTTCTAATGTTTCGGGTTTCTGCAGGATCTGTCCTATCAGGACCGTCACTGGCACAGCGAGTGCTTCCTCTGTAACAAGTGCAGCCAGTCACTGGTCGATCGGCCCTTTGCCACAAAGAACGACCTGCTGATATGTACCGAGTGCTACTGCATTGAGTACTCTGCCAAATGCCATGCATGCTTCATGACCATTAAACCCGGTGAGAAAACTGAAATATTCAGCCGTTTGTTTTCTCTGTTCTGTTTCTGACTTTTATCCCCAGTTTATTTTTTAAGATTTAATGATTAAATCAAGTTTGAAATCTTAATTATCCAAGTAAACAGCATTTAATTAGCATTAAATCAGCAAAAAAAAACCATAAAAATCTGATGAGCCCTCAGTGCTGCAGCATCACCTGACAACGGGTTGACATGTTTACATGACGTCTTTTTTATCCGATTGGGCGTTTATTCCGATTAAATGTGCCCATGTAAACGTAGTGAACAGGAGCTGATTGTTTAAATCTTCACATTTCTTCTTCTGCCATTTCCCTCCAGGCACCAAGAAGATGGAGCATAAGGGCAACAGTTGGCATGAGAAGTGTTTCATCTGCAACCATTGCCTGCAGCCTATTGGCAAGCAGAGCTTTGTGAAGAAAGATGGCAGCAACTACTGTCTGTGCTGCTATGAGAAGCTGTTCGCTCTGCGCTGTGTTCACTGCAAGAAGGTAAAAATGGAAAAACAACATTTACTGGACAAACCAGTCATTTATTTAAATGCTGCAGATGTGGTTTCTGTTTGTTTATATTAGACTTGGATTTGTCTTTTTGCAGCTTCCATTTTATAGAAGGTTTATGTTGTATTTTCCTGCAGCATCATGTTTCATTTTTCTGAGTTTATTGTATAAAAAGCTAATGGGACAGCTATTAAAAGACATGCTGGACGGAGGGAGGAAGACTCACATTATGATACATAACTGATATGAGCAGGAAGCAGATGGCCGAGCAGGCAGGAGTCGGAGGCGTCTTTTTATGCTAAAAGCTGGTAGGTGAGGCAGCAGTCCTTTAAGACAGAAACAAACAGCCCGAGACGACTGGACAAAGTACAGAAACTGTTTGTTTTTAGCATCAATCCTGAGAATATTCTATTACTGAAAACATCCTTTCTACTAGAAATCAGAAATTCTTTCACTTGTTTTTGTACTTTTAAGATGTTTCAGTCTAATAAAGTTACAAGACGGATCAAAGCCAGCTGCACCACATAAAAATTCAGTATAATTTATAAAAATTAGTGTTTATTAAAGGAGAGTTAAAGTATCATCATATACTAGAAAAGCACTCAGAGAGCGCAGACCTCCACCAAGTGGACATATGTACTATGTCCATATCCTTAAAAACCTTCCTGGATCCAGACAGTAATCTGGATTATCCCCAAAATCTAATCAATTCATTTATACCCTTTCCTGAAAATTTCGTCAAAATCCATCCAGAAGTTTGTGAGTTACCCTGCTAAAAGACAGACAGACAGACAGACAGACAGACAGACAGACAGACAGACAGACAGACAGACCCTGATGGTAATAAGATTTGTGCTTATTTCTGGTACTAGTTAGCATTTAGCCTTAGAAGTTTTTGTTTAGTACAGTGATACAGTATATTACCACCAGTTCTACCACTAATAACTATAATATTTAGTTTTATATTTATGGATGCATCACTGTTATGTTTTGTTACACATCTGCATGTGAAACACAAGCTGATGTTTGTGATATTTGTCTCCATCTTTAAGCCCATCACCACTGGAGGGGTGAGCTACCATGACCAGCCCTGGCACAAGGAGTGCTTTGTTTGTGCAGGGTGCAAGATGCAGTTGTCTGGCCAGAGATTCACCTCTCGGGATGAGCTTGCCTACTGCCTCGAGTGCTTCTGCAACCTGTTTGCCAAGAAATGTGCCTACTGCACCTCCCCAATCAGTGGTAAAATAACCCGGACTCGTGTTAGAGACGCACAGCCGACAACTTTTAGCCTCAGATAATTTGATATAAGAAGTATGTGGCTTTAATTACAGACTGACTGTAATGAAGGTTATCTGCATTTTTCTGTTTTGTTGTTGTGGTTGTTGTATTTTTGCCTGTAAAAGAAGCTGAAATAAATAGTAAAATAAAAAGGTTCAGGGAATTTAAAGAATTTTAAGGACTCATTAACTTAATTATTCTTAAAATGTTCATATTTAATCAAAGTTTCATATTTATTTGTAAGTGCTGACACTTTTTCTCACCATCTTATATTTTAAGCAAAATTCAACAGATGTTTCCTAAAATTAAATGACACCTTTATTAAAGAACAAACACTCCTCAGATCATATGCTTCACTCAACACCCTGTGTATCCAATCACCAATAATCACTGGATTATTGGATTAGAAAAATCATGTGATTCCTGTCTGCTGTTTTCACTTCAGGTCTCGGAGGCAGCAAGTACATCTCGTTTGAGGATCGCCAGTGGCACAATGACTGCTTCAACTGCAGAAAGTGTGACACGTCTCTGGTTGGACGAGGTTTCCTGACGTTCCGAGATGATGTTCTCTGTCCCGACTGTGGAAAAGACATGTGAAGAATCTGTATCACATCCAGGCTGAAAGTTCAGCGGCATCCTGTGAAGATGTTGCATTCTTTATATCAATTATCCTGCAGTAATTTACACGTGTATCTGTTATATGATGAATCCTTTATAAAACAATGTCTTTGTTTTGTTTTACATAATAAACATTTATAACCAGAAAATAAACCTTTCAAACTAACACGTCTCAGTTTAAACATGTCGGATGATGTTTGATACATTATATATACATTATATATTTATATATTTATATATTTAAACTCTTTTAACAGCATGATTTAATAAACAGCACTGTGATACAAATGTTCCTACTAATGCTGTTTGTTGTAATGATTAGTTCTGTTTAATAAAATCTGAATTTATAAAGCAAAATCAAATGTTTTTGGTTTGATGATGCAACACTATTTCAGTAACTTTACTTAATTTGTTTCCGGAAATCAGAAAACTTACCACCCGAAATCTGAGACTAGCCACTAAGTCTCTTGATCAGAATATTGGTTTAATATTGGTAACTAATTTAGAGTCTTTAGCTGGTTTCTATTCATTATATTTGATATTTATAAACAGCCAGCTAAACGTGTGATGGGTAATGAAAACCAGTTCAAGAATAACTGCTAATATCCCGTTACAATTGATATAGCTTTACTTGGTTCAAGTCTTTCTGTCCATTAATAAGTATATTAACAAGGATAAGTGACAATTGTTTACATAAAATCACTGTATTGCCACTATATAAATACGAAAAGTCTTTTTTTTTTGCATTTCATCTTTTCTCAGGCTTCAGGCCTTTAGAGCCACTATCCAGCATATTTTAGATGTTTTCCTGCTTCAACACACCTGATTCAAATCTGCAACATCTCAAGTCCTGCAGAAGCTTGTTAACGAATCATTTATCTGCAGCAGGTGTGTTAAAGCAGGAGAACATCTAAAACTTGCAGGACAGAGGCTCTCAAAGTCTATTTGTAAAGAGCTTTCAGTAGTCAGACGACTCACGAAGCACTTCATGCTACAAATTGTCAGTTGTGATAAACTACATAACCACAGCTGCCACCGAACCTTCTGACCACCAACAAACAGGTAAGACAGGTGAAGGGTCTGCACACCTGACTGAAATGATTTAATTACTTCATAATGTCAACAAATTCTACAGAGCATTTTTTTTAATGACAATCTTATTTTTTACTGATTTTTTTACTATGATTATTTGTTTTAAAACATTCTCTACAGTTTATATCTGTTTAATATTTTAATGTTCTTTCTTTTATTTACTTATCGTGATATTTATTGGTGAGTGGTGATCAGTACTTTATAGATAAACTTTACATACTTAATCTAAATATGTTGAATAAGTTGAAATTTAGCTTTTATTTCCTGTAAAAATCTCCATGGTGACAGTTTGATTGCGTCACTGTGACCAGTAGGTGGCACTAGACACAAACCTTTTTGTTCTTCAAGCATAAAGGCTTTGGTTTTATTTACCTTTTTAAGAGATAAAGCGGTGGCAGCTGGGCTTACGTCATATGGAAGCGCCAGCTTTATTGTTGTAATGACGCAAAAATTCCGCTAGGGGGCGACAGAAGTTACGCACTCCAGCTTTAAAAATGTTATGAAATTTGTTTTCAGAACCAGCGTGATTCATAAATACAACAGTGTTGTCAGTAAAAGTTGTATTTTACACCAGGAAAGGCCTCCAAGGGGCCCCTAAGAGCAGTCGCTTTTTCTTTTAAATGTTTCTTTATTTACGTGGGTTTGATTTATCAAAGTTATGTAATACAATATATAATACTGCTAATGGGGTGTTTGTGTTGTGGTGATTACTGCCGCTCTGAATGTGAACATGAGGACAGCCACGCACTGAGCTTTGAGAGGAGAGAGAATAGTTGCCATTAGTAGGCCTATCCGGGAACATCACAAAAATTGAATGCGCTGCTTTTTTACAAACTGAAGAAGACAAATTTATTGGGAGCAGAAAAAAGAAAGAGGAAGAAAACAGCTGATGATAAAAGCAACAATGTTTACTTTGGCTTTGGTTTGGGGGTAACCGTAGCCTAATGGGAAGGAGATTGCCCTTTGATCGGGAGCTGTAGCGGAGCCAGAGTGGGGGCAAGGGAGCGGTCGCCCCAGGGCCCACAAGGTCATAGGGCCCCGTTTTGCATGATGTGTTCATGTTTAATCGTAAATTTATTAGAATAAAATAGGCAGTGTGTGCGTGACGGTGTACGTCTATGATTGTGGGCTCCAATAGGTTAATCTTTACATTACAATTGTCCATGAATGCATCGGAGCTGTGAACCAGCTCTGATTGGCTGTGTGAGGAGAGAGTGCGCAAGAGAAAGAGACAATTTGATGAAAAAAACAGAAGATTGCGCCATCCAAGACGGTAGACTTCGCTTCAAAACGGAGGTGTATTTCTACATTCTTGACATCTTTGTGGGACAGTTTGAAAATAGATTTTCAGACTTTAAAGAAATGGCCAAACTGTTCACAGCACTTAACCCGAAGCACTTTGAGCAACCCGATGCTGAAATGAAAATGCTGCAGCTTGCACGCTTCTACGCAGAAGACGTCTCCGAGCCAGAGGAAATTGTGCAGGAATTCCACTCATTTCGCACATTATATTCTGAATTGGAATTAAAGCTGACAACCGATGCAGTTCTGCCTTTTCTCATTGCCAATGACATGGATAGAGCAAACCCCCCCTCTGACCATTCTCCATAAAATTTACAAAACGATCCCCATCAGTAGCGCCAGTGCTGAACGAAGTTTCAGCCGCATGAAGCTCATAAAAAACAGTTTGCGTACATGCATGGATGAGGCCAGACTGAGCCGGACATAAACATTGATAAGGAGAAAGTGGTCGGCAAGTTTGCCACCATGAAGGACAGGAGGACAAAACTTTAAAAGAGGACCACAGCTTGTACATACAGTGGGGCAAAAAAGTATTTAGTCAGCCACCAATTGTGTAAGTTCTCCCACTTAAAAAGATCAGAGAGGCCTGTAATTTTCATCATAGGTATACCTCAACTATGAGAGACAAAATGAGGAAAAAAAATCCAGAAAATCACATTGTCTGATTTTTAAAGAATTTATTTGCAAATTATGGTGGAAAATAAGTATTTGGTCAATAACAAAAGTTAATCTCAATACTTTGTTATATAGCCTTTGTTGGCAATGACAGCGGTCAAACGTTTTCTGTAAGTCTTCACAAGGTTTTCACACACTGTTGCTGGTATTTTGGCCCATTCCTCCATGCAGATCTCCTCTAGAGCAGTGATGTTTTGGGGCTGACGCTGGGCAACACGGACTTTCAACTCCCTCCAGAGATTTTCTATGGGGTTGAGATCTGGAGACTGGCTAGGCCACTCCAGGACCTTGAAATGCTTCTTACGAAGCCACTCCTTCGTTGCCCGGGCGGTGTGTTTGGGATCATTGTCATGCTGAAAGACCCAGCCACGTCTCATTTTCAATGCCCTTGCTGATGGAAGGAGGTTTTCACTCAAAATCTTACGATACATGGCCCCATTCATTCTTTCCTTTACACGGATCAGTCGTCCTGGTCCCCTTGCAGAAAAACAGCCCCAAAGCATGATGTTTCCACCCCCATGCTTTACAGTAGGTATGGTGTTCTTTGGATCCAACTCAGCATTCTTTCCCCTCCAAACACGACAAGTTGAGTTTCTACCAAAAAGTTCTATTTTGGTTTCATCTGACCATATGATGTTCTCCCAATCCTCTTCTGGATCATCCAAATGCTCTCTAGCAAACCGCAGACGGGCCTGGACGTGTCCTGGCTTCAGCAGGGGGACACGTCTGGCACTGCAGGATTTGAGTCCCTGGCGGCGTAGTGTGTTACTGATGGTAGCCTTTGTTACTTTGGTCCCAGCTCTCTGCAGGTCATTCACTAGGTCCCTCCGTGTGGTTCTGGGATTTTTGCTCACCGTTCTTGTGATCATTTTGACCCCACGGGGTGAGATCTTGCGTGGAGCCCCAGATCGAGGGAGATTATCAGTGGTCTTGTATGTCTTCCATTTTCTAATAATTGCTCCCACAGTTGATTTCTTCACACCAAGCTGCTTACCTATTGCAGATTCAGTCTTCCCAGCCTGGTGAAGGTCTACAATTTTGTTTCTGGTGTCCTTTGACAGCTCTTTGGTCTTGGCCATAGTGGAGTTTGGAGCGTGACTGTTTGAGGTTGTGGACAGGTGTCTTTTATACTGATAACGAGTTCACACAGGTGCCATTAATACAGGTAACGAGTGGAGGACCGAGGAGCCTCTTAAAGAAGTTACAGGTCTGTGAAAGCCAGAAATCTTACTTGTTTGTAGGTGACCAAATACTTATTTTCCACCATAATTTGCAAATAAATTCTTTAAAAATCAGACAATGTGATTTTCTGGATTTTTTTTCCTCATTTTGTCTCTCATAGTTGAGGTATACCTATGATGAAAATTACAGGCCTCTCTGATCTTTTTAAGTGGGAGAACTTACACAATTGGTGGCTGACTAAATACTTTTTTGCCCCACTGTAGTTCTGAACGTTACCTTGTTTTCCACGTTACCTGGATGATTATTTTTTGTGGAGAGGATTATGGTGGAGTTAACTAAACTGCGGCAGCCAGCGCAGAGAGCCACTGGTGACTCAGTGAAACCTTAAAAACATATTCTTTTTATCAGAATGTGGTGGTCTTGACCAACTGCCTCTTTGAATGTGCTTTGTGTTGCTGTGAACTATAACAGACCGCCGAGTCTATTTTCCATTATAGAAAATGTTATGATAAACCGCTGTGTCTATATCTATTTAAATAGATTGTGTAATGTTAAACCAAATGTGTTCATTTTATATTTAAGCCGTTATGAAAGATGGTACAGATTTAGCCGGTGACTATTTGTTTAAGCTTTCAGCACCACGGACAGCCGACGTTCGGAGATTGACACCTGTCAGGCTGCATTTGTGTGTGTTTTTGTTCTTCAGAATAAGTTTGTGGACTGGTTTCTGGCTTTACTTTGCTTAGCTCAATAAAAGTGAGCATTAGTGTTGTTTGATAGGATGAGGTGTTGATTAAATGGTAAAATCACTCCCTTAAGGGCCCACGTAGAATGCTCCGCCCCCTTTGTACTGAGACCCACGCTCCGCCTCTGTGTCAAGTAACCGTTCAATCCCCAGATTACACTCATTCACACACTTATACTTAGGGCCAATTTCGTGTCACCAATGAATGTATCAAGTATTTTTTTTTTTTTTTTGCCTATGGGAAAAACTGGAACACCCAGAGTAAAAAACTCTTACATTATGTATTGTCTACCAGCTGCACCACCGTGCAGCCCTTAAAGTTACCAATCAACCTTAATCCTATTTTTTTTGGTCTATGGGAGGAAACCGGAGCCCCCAGAGAAAACCCACACATACACATGAAGAACATGCTAACTTGAACCCAGGACGTTCTCACTGCAAAACAACAGTGCAACCAACTGCACCACCGTGCAGCCCTGAAGAACCTGTGTTCCAGAAAACTCAAACGTAACAAGCAAAGCAATATCAAAGTCCTATTACATCACAGAATGTTGAATGTCAATTCTAGAACAATATTCTTTCACAAATTTTATATTTTGTCAAGTGACAGTTCGATCCCCAGATTACAATCATTCACACACTTATACTTAGGGCCAATTTCGTGTCACCAATTAATGTATAAAGTATTTTTTTTGCCGATGGGAAAAACTGGAGCACCCAGAGTAAAAAACCCTTACATGAGCGGCACAAAAATGAGTCATTAGATGAACTCGAATTATTTGATGGCAGTTTTTCCACCCAAAAAATTTTGTGCAGCTGTGGGTTTATAAGAATTTATATAACACCACTGCAAGAGCTGCACAGGCGGTACCAGCGATGGTCCATTTAGTCCCCTCTGAAAGGCCATTTTCAAACGGATTCCACCAAGAGGAGCTCTGAGTTGGAACTTCTGTCTGGGATTCTCTTGAATACATTTCTGGCTTTGGAATGGCGTTCGTCTGTGTTTCTTGAGACACAGTCAGAATTTTTGCCGGAGAAATGTCATAAATTTCTGTGTGAGATGCGAAATCAGAAGTGGATGGTTGATGTAAGTTGTAACAAAAAGCATCCACTCCTCTGTCTATCAGCAGTTTACTTTGGCACTCTTTCAGCTGCTGCTTGACATCAGTCTGTGTTTCTCTTGAATACATTTCTGGCTTTGGAATGGCGTTCGTCTGTGTTTCTTGAGACACAGTCAGAATTTTTGCAGGAGAAATGTCGTAAATTTCTGTCTGAGATGCAAAATCAGAAGTGGATCTAAGCAGAAGTTGATCTAAGTCAATAAAAGCATCATCACCTCTGTCTGACTGTGTTTCACCTGGATTATCTTCTAGCTGTTGAATGGCCTCCTTCTGTGTCCTCTGAGACTCAACAGCAGTATCCGCTGAAAAAATGTCAGGTAGTTCAGTCTCAAAGTCAAAATCAGAAAAAGACAATTGATCTGAGAGGTCACTCCAATAATCCAGTTCCCCGTCTGGCTGTGTTTCACTTGGCTCCTCTTCCAGGGGCAGTATAGACTTAATCGGTGTAGATTGAAACACAAGAGGAATTCCTGTCAAATTAAAGCTATAGTGCGTAACTTCTGTCGCCCCCTAGCGGAATTTTTGCGTTATTACAACAATGAAGCTGGCGCTTCCATATGACGTACCCCAACCGCTTTCTCTCTGCCGTTGTGATTCCAACCGGTATCTATCTGCCGCTGTGATTCGCGATTTCACAACATTTTTATTCTGTTTGAATAAGGACAGCTGTTCAAAAAAGATGGACTCTTCGGAAGAGGTAATTATAGTATTTTTTATTTATTTTCCGCAGAAACGCAAATAGCTTATACACCAGAAACAAAATTGTGGACCTTCACCAGGCTGGGAAGACTGAATCTGCAATAGGTAAGCAGCTTGGTGTGAAGAAATCAACTGTGGGAGCAATTATTAGAAAATGGAAGACATACAAGACCACTGATAATCTCCCTCGATCTGGGGCTCCACGCAAGATCTCACCCCGTGGGGTCAAAATGATCACAAGAACGGTGAGCAAAAATCCCAGAACCACACGGAGGGACCTAGTGAATGACCTGCAGAGAGCTGGGACCAAAGTAACAAAGGCTACCATCAGTAACACACTACGCCGCCAGGGACTCAAATCCTGCAGTGCCAGACATGTCCCCCTGCTGAAGCCAGGACACGTCCAGGCCCGTCTGCGGTTTGCTAGAGAGCATTTGGATGATCCAGAAGAGGATTGGGAGAACATCATATGGTCAGATGAAACCAAAATAGAACTTTTTGGTAGAAACTCAACTTGT
>SSNP01000046.1:996392-1068392 GCA_006937955.1 Pachypanchax playfairii
GGCCTCACACAGTGGACTTGTGTCTGTACTTGTCCTGTTAGATCTCAGTGCTGCGTTTGATACTATAGATCATAAGATCCTATTGAAGAGGCTTGAATATGATATTGGGATTCAGGGAACTGCATTAAACTGGTTTGAATCATATTTAACTGAAAGATTCCAGTTTGTTCATGTAAATAATGAATCTTCTTCATATACCAGAGTCAGTCATGGAGTTCCTCAGGGTTCAGTGCTTGGACCAATCCTCTTTGCTATATATATATGTTACCGCTTGGTAAAATTATTAGACAACATGGTATAAAATTCCATTTTTACGCTGATGATACTCAGTTATATCTATCAATGAAGCCTGATGAGACCAACCAGCTGCAGAGATTACAAGCTTGTCTTAATGATGTAAAACGTTGGATGACGCTTAATTTTTTGCTTTTAAATTCAGACAAGACAGAGGTTGTGACTTTTGGGCCTGAGAATCTTAGGAACAAGTTGTGTAGTCAGTCATCAACGTTGGATGGCATTAATTTGGCCTCCAACAAGAAGGTAAAGAACCTGGGTGTTATCTTTGATCAGGACATGTCCTTTAGTTCTCATATAAAGCATGTTACCAGGACGGCCTACTTCCACCTGCGTAATGTTGCTAAAATTAGGAACATTTTGAATCAAAGGGATGCAGAAACTTTAGTTCATGCATTTATTACTTCTAGACTTGATTACTGTAATTCATTATTATCAGGATGTTCTAATAGTGCTGTTAAAGGCCTCCAGCTGATCCAAAATACTGCTGCCAGAGTTCTGATGAGAGTTAGGAGAGACCATATTTCTCCTGTTTTAGCATCACCTCATTGGCTCCCTGTAAGGTCTAGAATAAAGTTTAAGGTTTTACTTTTGACGTATAAGGCCTTGAACGACCAAGCTCCAGCTTATATTAAAGATCTTATTGTTCCATATGCTCCTAACAGAGCACTTTGCTCTCAGACTGCAGGTCTGTTTGTAGTTCCTAGAATTTCTAAAAGTAGAATGGGAGGAAGAGCTTTTAGTTATCAGGCTCCTCTCCTGTGGAACCAGCTTCCACTTTTTATCCGTGAGGCAGACACCTTGTGTAGTTTTAAGAATGGACTTAAAACTTTCCTTTTTACACAATCCTATAGTCAGGGTTAGCTTGGGTTCTCCTGAGCTTTCCCTTTAGTTATGCTGCTATAGATTTAGACTGCCGGAGGACATACTGACCACATTTTTTCACTCTGCTGTCTTTCTTTACTCTGGCTGCCTCTGAGGAGGGTGTATCTCACATAAACAAACAATGAAATATTCCCACTAGAGCCATCAAATTGTTATTGCTTTGATTGTTACTGCTGCCATTAACTGTTTCTCTGTTTATCTTTCCATAGACATGACGACTGGCCAAAATCCATCTGTGTTTGTCTGTGTCTCTTTCCTGTCAGCTCAGACCCCAGTCGGCTAAGGCAGAAGGCCGCCCATCCTGAGCCGGGTTCTGCTAGAGGTTTCTTCCTGTTAAAAGGGAGTCGTTCCTTTCCACTGTCGCCAATCGTGCTTGCTCAGGATGAGGGATTGTGCTGAAATAACAATTCAGCCCAATCGGCTGGTTCCTTAGATAGAAAATGTTTTATTGTTAATTGGTTGATTTTTCTGTGAAGTGCCTTGAAATGACTTTGTCATGAACTGGCGCGTTATAAATAAATAAACTTGAAACTTGACATGGTTGATCTAAGACAATCAAGGAATCCTCTAGGAATGTTCTCTGTCTGGCTGGGTTTCACTTGGATCCTCTTCTAATGGTGGAATTGTTTCATTCTGTGTCCTCTGAGACACAACAGGGGTATCTGCTGAAAATATTTCGGGAACCTGCATTTCAGAATCAGAATCAAAATCAGAAATGTACTGTTGATCTGACTGATCTGAGCGGTCACTCCTAGAATCCAGTTCTCTGTCTGACTGGGTTTCACTTGGATTATCGTCCAGCTGCAGTTTGGGTTTCATCGAATTAGTTGCAAACTCTGCAGGATTTCCTCCATCATAATGTTTAATAGATTTCTCATTGGAAGCGGGTGATTCATCTGAGCTGTCACTCCAAGAATCAGACTCAGAACCTGACTGATCTGAGCGGTCACGCCAAGAGTCCAGTTCCCCGTCTGGCTGTGGTTCAGTGGGATTATCTTCCAGTGGCCGAATGGATTTCTTCTTTCTAAATGCAAAAATACTTTTGATTTGAGCCATTTTCTTTTCTGACTTAGAATCTGAATCTGTATCCGCTGAAAAAATGTCAGGAAGTTCAGTCTCAGAATCAAAATCAGAAAAAGACGATTGATCTGAGCTGTCGCTCCAAGAATCCAGTTCCCCGTCTGGCTGTGTTTCATTCTGACTATCTTCCAGTGGCTGAATGGATTTCTTATTTCTGTTCCTAAAACGAAAATTAGTTTTGATTGGAGCCATTTTCTTTCTTGGCTTAGAATCTGAATTGTTACCCAAAACACCCGTTGCAGGATTTCCTCCATCATAATGTTTAATAGATTTCTCATTAGAAGTGGGTGATTCATCTTAGCTGTCACTCCAAGAATCAGACTCAGAACCTGATTGATCTGAGCGGTCAAGCCAAGAGTCCAGTTCCCCATCTGGCTGTGTTTCATTCTGACTATCTTCCAGGGGCAGAATGGATTTAATGAGTGTAGTTTCAGATGCAGCAGTAATTTTTTTCAAAAATATTTCAGGAAGTTTCTTAGAAACAGGCAAATTTGAAATGGATGGTTGACTTGAGCTGTCACCCAAAGGTACCTTAATCCAAGAATCCAGTTCCCCATCTGGCTGTGTTTCATTCTGACTATCTTCCAGTGGTTGAATGGATTTCTTCTTTCTGTTCCTAAAACCAAAAGTAGTTTTGATTGGTGCCATTTTCTTTCTTGGCTTAGAATCTGAATTGTTACCCAAAACACCCTTTGCAGGATTTACTCCATAAAATGTAATGTATCCCTCATTAAAAGCGGGTGATTCATCTGAGCTGTCACTCCAAGAATCAGACTCAGAACCTGATTGATCTGAGCGGTCACGCAAAGAATCCAGTTCCCCGTCTGGCTGTGGTTCATTCTGACTATCTTTTAGGGGCAGAATGGATTTAATGGGTGCAGTTTGAGACGAAGCAGGATTTTTTTTTCAAGCAAGTTTCAGAAAGTTCCTTATCAGAAGCCAGAGCCGAAGTGGATGGCTTCTTTTTAAATGTAAAAATACTTTTGATTTGGGACATTTTCTTTTTTGGCTTAGAATCTGAATCGTTACCCACAGAATGCGATCCTGACGTTAAGGAAGTCTTCATGGATTTCTCTTTTCTCATTTTATCGTGATTAAGCCTTATTTGTTGATCCATGTATTTTTTTATATTCTATTTGTTCTTGAGTTAGCTCTTTCGGAAACTCTAAATTTTTAATTTCTTCAATCGTGTCTCGTGAATCTGGCTGAAACCTGACATTTTTCTTTTCTGCACTGAGGTCCACCTTGTTTACGCGATCCTTTTTATTGTTTTCCAAAAACACTTCTAAACATGGTACTAAACATGTTTCCTTTCTTGGTTTTATGTTGGGGTTCTTGCAGAGAATTATTTTGTGTCTTTGTTGTAGCTGTTGCCATCTTAAAACGAATTGTTCCTTACTGTCAGTAAGTTCCAAACATCCCAGCGCCGTAAGTCAGTTTGAATGGCGGGACAGATCATAAAAATTAAATATTGTTACATTTCCCCTGGCGATTTTTTGTAATTATTGAATAATAATGTGTCCTAATTCCTCCACAGAGTAACCTATTTATTTTATCCGAGCATTTCTAGGAAGACAGACACTCGTCACTATTCTACATTTTAGAGGAATACGAGATTCCTAACACATTGTAGAATATACATTTAGACCACATATTTTACTGTAATATATTATAGCGATATATTTGATGTAGTAATGCAACACACTGCTCAATATAAGCATATTTAATAACTTTATGTCCTACAAGAAGCCCTAAACTCGAGTTGTAATACCCAATTTAAAGAGGTTTTCTGAAAGTTAGAATGATAATGCAACATCTCTGCTCCAGATTACCTTGAAAAAAAATGTAGCTGTTTATTATAGTTTATGCTTTGAATGATAACCTGTTATGTTCAGTAGAATACAGTTTACAATTATTACTTTATATTATTATGTGGTCACGGTACATGTAGCTATGACCCAGTTTAACAGGCTTCTATAGTCTGACTAATAGTAACTCATTAATTAAAAAGAACATTTCAATAAAACTGTATGGTCAAACACAGTAGATAAAAAAACTAAGTGTGTGTGTTAATTGTGAAAAATAAATAACCAAACTTGTACAACATGTATAGTAGCATTTTTACCAACATTCTGAGAGAAGAAGAAAATGGTTGGCTCGAGTCAGCAGGAGCAACCTCATCATGACCAGAGATCACAATAACAAAAAGCTGTGTGCAGTAAGTTTAATGTGCACTCTCAAATGTTTTTAATAAAGGCTCTAAATGTTTTGCTCTCAACTGCACAAGGCTGCAATTAAACTGTTAAATGTGGCAGGAAATAAACTAATACACCACTCTACAGGCACATTTTGAGGAGGGACCGTTTAATAAGACTAAGCAAGGCAAGGCGAGACATAGGGCTGTTACTGTTCCTACCCTGTTTGTTCATCACCCTGAACCAAGGAGGAGGAAGGATCCCGCAGTGAGAAGTACAGCAGAACTTCTACTGCATGTTGATCCACTGACCAGTGACCACACATACTGTAATAAAGTAAACTGTGGTACAAACCTTTTGAAATATTAGACGTTCGTATTTATTCTATTGAAGAATTGTTCTTTATTCTAACAGGGCCACTATAATTTTAGAGAATGAGGAAAGAAGCAACAGCAGTGATGCAAATGAGATAAGGGAAAGTGAGGGGGGACATCCTAGGAACCCATGAGGAGCCAGCGTCAGCCAGGAGGAGTATGGAACAGGCTATGCAACCAGGGAACCGAGCTGAAAAACCTAAGGGAGGAAAAAGAAAGTCAAAAAGAACACATCAGAAGATTGGAAGGAGCACTTAAAAGACAGACAAAAATTAATTCAGTCCAGCGAAAGAAAGTTTTCAACATGGAAAAAAAGGCCATATTTTTACTAAAGATCAGATGAAGGCAATTGCCATGAAAAACACAAGAGGCATTAAATGGAGAAAACATACAATAAAAAAGGCCATACAACTCAGTTTTTCAGTGGGTTTGACAGGCTACAGGTTTCTTTAGGACATGAACACCCCTCTGCCTGATGTTAGAATCCTGCAAAGACAAATGCAACCCATTAAGCTGGAACCAGGTGTGTTAGGAGAGGTTTTTGACATGCTCAGTTTGAAGGTTAACAATCTGACAGAGATGGAAAGAGACGGTGTGCTTACTGTTGATGAGATGACAATCACTCCAGGTGTGGAGCTCCACCTCGGAACAGGAAAGCTCCTTGGGGATGTGACGATGCCTGGCCACTCAGGAGCAACAACACATGCATGTGTTTTTATGTTGGCTGGAAGTACAACAAGATGGAAGCAAGTGGTGTCTTACCATTTCAGTGGAAATTCCACAAAAAACATGAACAGAAAAATATTAAATAATCACTTGTCTACAATCACATTTTCTTTCTCCATTTCTAATGCATTAAAGTTAGTTTTGATACATCAACCAGCAACTTATTGTACAAAAAATACAAGAGTTCCAAAAACACTGTGGATTACGGTAGTTTGTGGACACAAATGACCAAATAGCGTGAGGTCTTCTTCAATATACACGATCTTGGATTTGTGTACCGGAAATTAGCCGCAGGTACCGCAGGAAGCTCACTGAAGAATACAAAGCTAACGGCTTGTGATTTTAACAATCCACTCAACTATTACAAGAAAATTACTCTTTAGAGATAATGTAAGAAATCATTTTCGTAAGCTAATAAATTAAATGTTGTATCAATTTACATAGAATGAACTCTGTTACAGCGCAAAATGAAAATTGCAAGGCGGCTAGCATGGCTTTGTTAGCTTCCCTGACTAGTAGTTAAAATATTTAGAGTTAAAATAGTTTTTCTCCGAAGTGTCGTCTTGCATATCAAGAAGAACTTTTTAAAGCCAAAATATTCATTCGACGATGTGGAAAATTATATTTATCTTGTTGGAATTTTTGACTGAATTTCGAAAACCGTTTTCATTCATTAGTGAATAGAACTAAACATTCCTGTTATTATCTTATCTGACGTCTTGATTCAATACATTACACATTTTTAGTTTCTTATTGTTAAAGTTGAAATAATATACTTTTATAATATAATGTAACTTAGCGAGAATGGGCCGTTCTGTCCATGCCAGCTCATGTTCGCCAAACTCAATGGAAATTTTTCAAAATTTACCATTATTCCCCTTATTTAAAATTTAGTTATATTTTAATCAAAAGCCAATGTCGTTGATTAATGTCCTAGATTTATTTGCAAATTCGGTCCTTTTACTTGACTCTTTTTAATCTTCCCTTTTTGGAGAAAAGTGATACAAAATATTTATGCAGAGGTGAAATTTACAATGATAAATTAAATTCTTTGGCACTGATTTACAATTATAAACAAACACTGTAAAAGTGTAAAAATGTTTTTCAGCTTTTGTCAGTTTGCCATTTTATTTATCTCTTACGGGATGGAAATAACTTTTTAACGAATCAACCATAAACTCTCGGTCCTGTAGATGTATAATGTAATAACAAGCACTCTCCTGGCTGTAATGACATATTGTTGCAGCAGTGTTACAGTTTTTATGTTGTTTTTGGTAACCTGCGACATCGGGTTGTATTTATTTCTGTCTCTCTGCAGATTTTGTCTCCAACCAAAATGAATGCTGCTGTGCCAAACCATCGAAGGACCAAACCTGGTGGTGAGATTCTCTTAAACCTTCAATATTTAAATATATTTTGAAGTTAAGCTTCTGTTGCTGTAAAACTTCTGCAAAGTGGAGGCTTGAGGTTTTTCACATCCCGGAAACAAAAGAGGAACTTTTCACATTTAAAATGTAACTTCTGTGATCCTTCATGCAGGAACGTTACATTGCTTTTAAATGGAGTCTTGTTGTGTAAGGAATGCACTTTTGTTTTTTTTGTAGGTATAAAACCGGGAGCTGCTAACAGCGGTGTGACCGGACCGACCTCCCAGATCCCAGGTTTGTGCCAGACCGCCACTGAAAGCAACGCAGCAGTGGAGAGGATCAGCGGTCGGCGAGTTGGAATATTCGAGAGTGACTCGGATTATGTGAAACTTGCAAAGCAGGGGGGACACAAAGGTAAGCTGTGAATGAAACGTGTCTGAGTCATTATGTCTTCCTACAGGTTGGGTGTTTAAACAGTTCTGCCATCTCACCTGGATTGTTCTGCATCAGAACTTCATCACAGAGATTAAAATGAAACCACCCTCTGGCAGTCATTCGGAATTCATAGAACCACAGTTACATACATAACTGTCGTTTTAAGCTGTCAGCATGCAGAAAGAACTCAACCATCTGCTAATAGTAATGTATGTCTGCTTTCAGGAAGTGCACCAACATTGGATACATGGATAAAACCCATTAATATCCTGTAAAATTATGTTTTATTTTTAAAACTTAGTTGTTCTTTAAAGTAATTTGCTGTTTTTTAAATACATTTCTTCTCTGGGGATGTTTGTCATGTCTAATCAAAGGTTGGAATCTCAGTTTCTGTCTGTGGTTTCACTCCTCTGCTCCATCATTTCACTGCTAACAGCAGCTGCTGGGTTGTTTGGTTGGTGTCATGGCTGGAAAAGCTCTACATTATTCTCCTGATAGAAAAGGATTTGCTTTTCTAATCACTGCTGGAGAGCAGGTGCTGCGCAGAAGAACAGTGTGAATTCAGAACTGATGCAGTAAAAAAGGACTCTGAGTGGTTGGAGTAATTGTTCAGTCACCGAACTGACTGGGGCAGAGATTAAATGGCATATTGTGTTTTTAAACATGAGAGACAATGTGTTATAATTGCCTGCAGAGCCGTGGGTTCATTTGGAATATTCATCCTGCAGGGCTGCTGAGTCATGATGCGGATGTTGATGACAAACCGAAGAAACCGTATAACCCACCCAACTGGTTTGGAGGGGATGACTCAAAGAGGTAAGACCTCTGATTAAACTGGTTGGAGGTTTGTGTATGATTAATAAACCCCGAGTCACTTCTAATATCTGTTTTCCTGCACATGTCTGTAACTTTTCAGCCTAAAGAGGTTCCTCCTCCTTTAAAAAGTTTTCGTTCTGTCATTGAAGCTCATTGATAGTAGGACTGGAGAGTAAATGCTTCACTTAGATTTTGAGGTTACACTCAGAGAGCCAGTTCATTGACAGAAGCAGCGTTTACCAAACCGCTCGAGTTGCAGCCAGAATGTTCCCAGCTCATGAGAAATGGTGCGCAGTATGTTCACGTGGCATGTCACGGTGGTTTTGTGCTTTCAGTGGAAGTAAAGCGACATCTCCTGACAGCCGGATGGCGGCGGGCAGGCAGCCTCTAGCTGCTCCGTTTGGCACTGATAACGGTTCATCCTGGGAAAGAGACACTGATAGAGTTTCCCAGGATAAAGAGAAGGTGAAAGGATCATCCATCCCTAGAATTCACGCCATGCAGACGTCACCCCATCTTTTATAGTTATCTCGTTTTCTACCATCATTTCCCTCTTTGTTTTCCTCCTTAATTTCTCAGTTGTTGCATTTACTTTTTGGTTAAACGTTTAACTTTCTGCAAGGAATTTGTTGAGTGGTAATATTCAGGAAAAAGTTAGGTAAGTGATTCAGATTATTCATAATTTAATAAGTGTGAGACATTTAATCTTAAGGGTTTCTTCGTTGTTAATATGTAATTCTTAAAACCTGTCATTGTCCTCAGACAGGATTTAAACAGTGTTATGTAGACTGGGTTCATATATTTAGATTATTACAGTTTCTTTGTTTACGTTCATTTTACGGATCAGTTTTCACTGCATGACTCATTTTTCCTCCCTTGTTTTGTTTTTTAATCTGTGTTTCACACCAGCTCATTCACCTGCTAACTGTAACTCTGCAGCGGTTTGTTGTTTTTTTTGGTGCTGCGCTCAGGTTGTAATGATCAGTCTGTCACTTCTCATCCTGCAGATGTCTCCAGATGCTGCTGCCCATCAGATGGAGGGTCTGTCACTAACCAACAAGTACAAGAGAATGTAAGAAGCACATGTATCTTGTTGCTGTAAAGCCAGGTTGACTTGATTTATTGAAAACGGTGTGTCACCTGCTCAGATCCTACGATAAGAAGGCTCCTCCGGTCAGCATGTCCAAGCTGCTCAGTCACGGCTATGTAGAGGAGAAGAAGAAGTCTCCCAACGACGACGATGCCTCAAGTATGAACATTAAACTACAACAACCATCAAATTCAGAATGAGCTTATAGTTTCTATCAAACAGTAAATTATCTGTTTCAACACCTGATGTGTTTATGAGATTTATGGAGCCTTACATTAAGCTTTTTACGTGCAGTGTTCCAACGTTTTGGAATTAGGGTCAAACATTTACAACACTGAGTTTAAATATTTGTAAAATTCCATTTTGAGCTGATTTAGTCGACTTGGAACGTTTAATCTAAGTTGTTATGGTGTGAGAACTCTATGAAAACATCCTAATAGCTGCTTTAACAGGTCACACAGCCGTTTTTTAAATTCTTGACAAACAGCTGTTGTTTTTGTTGACAGGTGTGACTTCAGAACAGACCAGCACCATCATGACGGAGGATGTGGATGATCTGGAGTAATGCTCTCAGGTTCTGGTCTGCAGAAGAAAGGGGGGGTTGTTCCTCCCCCCCCGGCTTCACTCACATTTATTGTACATCCA
Organism: Pachypanchax playfairii; assembly: GCA_006937955.1. Lineage (NCBI taxonomy): Eukaryota > Metazoa > Chordata > Actinopteri > Cyprinodontiformes > Aplocheilidae > Pachypanchax > Pachypanchax playfairii. The sequence continues at coordinate 1,006,300 of SSNP01000046.1, forward strand.
CTGACTGTTAGGTTTTGTACTCATGTTATGCAGAGGTGCTGTCCTCTTTATTTATTTGCTAAACCTTTTGTTTTTGTGTAGACTCGTCGGTGCTGGGTGTCATTTCGTTCCTCGATTTGAAAGACGGTTTAAAGCAGGATAGAAACTGACAGCTGCAGCTTCGTTTACAGTTTTCCTTTGAGCTGCTGTTCATTTCCCTGCCTGGTTCTATGAAGATCGAGTTGGTGATGTTTTAATGTTTGTGCTGACAAACTGTGGTTCCAGTGGTGTGAAATCTGATTAGTTTTGACCCATGTGTTTGTGCCCTTTCAAAGGATGTGAAAGGTTTGTGTGATTTTGGGGGTGAACATGATCTTTTGTAGAGAAGGAGAGCCAGCAGCTGTGATCACATGATAAACTGAGTGCTGATGATCGAGCCGCTGTGGTTTGTTTGGGTAAAAAGGAGCCAAAAAGGATTTTTAGTTGTACAAATTCAAATGCTTTTCTCTATTTTGCTTGTAATTCAGTTCTTATCAGACAAATCTGATCCAGATTGGACGAGGATCAGCACCAAGTTTCCTTTCAACACTAAATAACTGCATCTTCTCTGAGCCACTAAGAGCAAATTATTTCTATAGACTGTCAAAATAAAAGTCTGTGCAGAGAGCAGATGAGTGAGTTCTAAACATGCCAATTAAACTTTGTTTATCCTGTTTGTTTTAGTGCTTTTAGTTTATAGTCATCAGTAGAAGTTGATGTTTGTGGAGAAAAGTTTACTGCTGTGACATTTTTACCAAAACAGTTTCAGTGATTCGTGTTTCCTGTCTCGTGTTTAAAGAAAAAAGTTCATTTTAAGTTCAAAGTGTGTGAAGTCTTAAAAGCCAACTTCTGCTTCTTAAAACTGTTATTTTACTTACTAAAAGCAGGTGAAATGTGACTTTAAATTTTTAAAGAATCAGTGGAAAGAGCTGAACAAATGCATCAGTCTGAAATGTTCTGGGAGGCTTTAAATGTTCTTCCCAAACTGCAGCAGACAACAGAGATCTCCTCTTTGGTGTCATTAGTTTGACTGGCAGGACATCAGGACTTAATAGATTCAGCCTCCAGTCTTCTAACAGGAGTCATTTAAAGGCACGACTGAGCTGCTAGTGTAAAACCCTAATCCCACCGGGACGTTTGTCGAGGGAGTTATTGCTGTTAAAATGAAAGGATTTCAGCGACGTGTTTTAATAAATCCAACAAATTAATTACATGTGTGGTAGAAATGCTTCAGCAGTAATGGAGTCTCATTGGAAAATGATTTAAAACCCTGAGAGGTGTGTCTTCAGTGCAGACTTGGGGGTTTATTCAGCCTCATTTATCCCAAACCTGAACTGACGCAGGATTTTACTTTGCAGTATGAGGAACGGTGAATGTATCATCTTGTCATGTTTAAGGAACGGGTTTTTTTTTTAAACTGTTAAATATTCAGATGATCTGTCATGTTTCTTTCTTTACTCTGTGAGTTGGTGGCGTCATCAGTTATTAAAACTGTAGTGGGAACCTTTAGGAGCTTAACTTAGTAAAACTCTGTCACTAGTTTTTTCTTTTTCTCCAAGTGTTGCTTGATTATGTGAAATAATAATGTGAGAAGGCAGCTGTTTGAGTAATGAGTGTAAGAACCTGCTTATGTTGACAACTGCTCTTTAACACCTAATTGTCTCTTAAATAAATGGGCATGTGCATGTAAACGTGTACTGTGTTTTTCTCAAGAAAAAGCTTGACTTCAGACATGATGACCTGAAGATTCTCAGCTCAGTCTTCCAATATTTTTATTAAAAAGATTTTCTTCATTAAGACTGAAAAGTTCAAATAACATAAATAACAGTTTAAACCCCATTTAAAAACACACTTCTCTAAACCTCATGATCGCTCATCTAAGTGTTGAAGTCTTGGATCAGACAGTCAGTGAACAAGTCAGTCAACTCTGGTTGCAAACATTAACTGGTACATCAATGATTTAAAAGATGGAAGGTTTGAGCCTGAGGATGAAGGGAAATCCATGAATGGATGGCAGTTTACCAAAACTATAGAAAGTCTAAGACAAGAATTGATTGAAATGTTGAAATGAGGCTTGAAGTTACTTTTACTGGAAAACTGTCATTTATATAAAAAAAAGTGTTTTTAGTGCAGGAGGTTTTCAAAAAATGCAGCGCAGCACAATGTAATAGTAAACAGGTTCTGAATTATTATTTTAATTAATTCACTATGTGGATTTGTGGATTTTTTTTCTCGTTAATTCAAACAAAATGTAAAATCCAATCCCACTTGGTTGCCAGGGCAACAAACGTTAATATTTAAACTGTAGATTCTGTCTTGATTTGGGCTAATCTGTTTCTCTTCTCACTGGGTTTTCTAGTGTTTAAAAATGTAATCAGATTACTTCATTTAGTTAAATGTATTCCCCACGTTAAAACTTGAACGTCTCTTGTCATTAATCAATGCTTCTCTCATAAATTCATGTTTTTTCAGATTTTATTTTAAAGACCAATTTATGGTGTAAACGGGCTTCCGTAGATGAACCTGATAAACTCTTGAGTCTTAATTGGGATTCCCACGCAGAGCTTTCAGACCTGCAGAGGGGTGTGCATGCGCGTGTGCGCACGCGGGAGATAAAACTCGGGTGAAACACACTGTCCCTCCTCAGGCGGGCAGTTTGCACCAAGCTGCCGCGCGGCTGCACGACTCCTGCAGCTGCGGCAGCGCGGCGTGCAGCTGCGCCGGATCGATCCTTCTATCGGAAAATAATCCATAGCCGCATGGTGACGTCACGCCGCTGGTGATCGACAGTGGTGGCTGGGTGCTTCGCGGACGCGAGGGATGGATGTGTGCATTTAAACCCCACACCGGAAATAATGCAAAGAAAAACATAAGGGGGTGGGACGCATTAATCATATCAAGGACGTGCACGGGACTGTCTGTTTGTTTGTGACGTCGGAGCGTGGGAAATGTAGTAGCTGTCACTGCCGGTTGCAGGAGGAGGATGTAACAGGACGGATCGAGCCAGCTGTGGCCTGCTTCTTACAGTAACATCTGGCCGGTGAGTCGCGCGGCCAGCCGCTCGGTAGGCGAGCGGGGAGCGCTGCTTGCGGGTGAACCGGGCTGAGCGCAGTCGCGCTCCCCGCTCCTCTGAGTCGCTGTGACCTCGTCCTTGGCTACCGGATGGTGAATGATTGATCGATCTGTGGGGCTGACTGGCGTGCTGCATGTGCCACATGATGGAGGGTTCTGTGGTTCCTGTAAAATGTGAGGAATCATGATGGTGACCTGCAGTTAAACGTGCAACATGAACACACCTGCAAATATAGAACCTCTCATTCTGATCCTATGTAGATAGATCTGTTATTGCATGCAGAATTGATACTGGATTACAGGTGATTGAATTTATATGTTTGGAAAACACATTAATCTTCTTAGTGAGCTGCTTGTATGTATCCTGTGAGGGGATAAAAACACAATCAAGCTTCCACTGAGCTGTTGGAGTGTGGTGATTCCATGAGGTCAGGAATAAAGAAACGGTTTTAAAAACACAACCTGAATCCCTGCAGGAGGGAACAGGTCTGGTTCTTATAAACGGACTCTTGGACAACCTCCTTCTCCTCCTCATCCTGACTGTCTTGTTCTGCAGGGTCTGAGCAGGTGCCTGTGCAGCCAGCCGGCTCTGGAACCAAGCGGAGACGTGGAGGATATGGAGGAGGGTGATGCAGAGGGGGAAGGGCCCATGGCGGTCAGCGAGGGGCCAAGCAGTCAGGGCCTCCTGTCAGAGTCCAGCAACACCACCACTAACCTCCTGGCTTCTGTCAAAGAGCAGGTAGGAGCAAGAGATGCTGCAGTCACACCCGCACTGTGTGTGTGTGTGTGTTTCATTTCCCACGTTCTCCCCTCAGGCTTCACTCTCATTCATTTTCTAGGTAATTTACTCACTCGTCATTAAACTGGAGCTGCTTTCCCTCTGATGACCTTTTTCTCATTTTCTGGAGCTTGTTCTTTATCCTCTGTGAACATTTTACTTTAATTTAAGATGTAAATCATCTTCATTATTCAAAACTCTTCATTTATTGAGGTTGTTTGGAGGTTGTTCTGTGTGAGAACGTCTGGCTTCCCTTTTCGGGTTGGTGTCTGTCATGATGTGCTTCGGGTTTTTTTTTATTGTTTTTGGGTTAATTTGCAGTTTAGTTGTTTGGTACTTTGTATTTGAGCTGATTTATTTTACAACAGGTTTAGCATCTCATTTAGATGTAGCTACTTTATTTTTATGGTCATTTAGTTTCTCGTTGGAGGATTGTTTTTATTTCATTAATTAATCTTTTTTGGTGAGATAACGTTGCTTCTCTTTGCGTTTTGTGGTTGTTTTGTTTATTTTTAATTATTTTGACTTTATTATCTCAGGATTTCACCTAATTGCCATTTTGCACCTTGCTGAGGTAATTAACATCACAGAGGCGGTATCGAACCTGTGACCTTTTTAAATGTCTTTATGGCCGTTACGTTTCTCTCTCTGGTTGTTTAGCTTTAGTTTGAGGTCATTTTGTGTATTTTTGTCCTTGACGTCCTTTTGCAGTTTTTTACGTTTTCAACGGATAATTATAACTTTTTGTCATTTACATGTTAGAATCTATTGTGTTATTTTTTCTGTATCTGTTTTGTAATTGTGTTTTTGTTCGACAGCATATTGCTCCCCTGTGGGGCCATTTGAACTCCCTTTATGGCCGCGTCGCTGCTCTGTGAGGTCGTTCTGGTCCATTTTTCTCTCATTTTGCAGTTATTTCACTTCTCTTTGTGGTCATGTTGCTTTGAGAGGTCAGTCAGATTTCAGACAGGGACCTTCTCTTTCCTGGCTACGTGTTTGGTTGCATCCTTGCTCACATAAAAGATGAAGTCTGAGTCACCCAAATTTGCTGAGTAAATCCTGGGGATTATCTCCAGATGAGGCCGAAGTGTAATGAATCGACACGCTGAGCCACATGAATTTGCACTTAAAATTCTATTAAAACTTTAATTATTACTTTCCACTGCTGAGCTTCTTGATTTCTCAGAAAAGGATGACGGATGTTGAAAAACAAGACAGGAGGTTTATTTATTGACATGACAGCTTGCAACAAACAAACAGTAAATAAAACTGCAGATTGCACAGACTCACCTTAGGAAGCAGGTCTTTATACAAACTGACAGCATGTTACGAAAGAGTGTTTTTCTACCTTTTACTTTGCTTGTTTTCACACATTCGCCTTGTCGTCTGTCATTTCCTTTAAATTCTAGTTTGTGTTTCTGTTTGTTGTGGTTTTTCCTGTCATTGCCCAGCCAGTGTGACACAATATATCTATAGTTAATTGAAGTAAAATATAATTACAATCTAGTAAATTTCCTTTGAGCTTTGGATATTAATAAAAACTGGCCTCTTTCTTCTCCTCCACTAATGTTTTCACTGATAAAACTTGCATCACATCATTAAATCTATAAAATAACACAAACATATGAGAGCAGTCTCTGTTAGTTTTCCTTCCCTGCTGTTATTTTATATCCCATCAGCTCAGGAGTCTTTTTGTTATCCTCCCTTTAATTATACCTGGACACTGTCCATGTTCTCAGAGTCCCTCGGTGTGCATCTGAGTTAGACGCTCTGCTATTTAAAGGCTTATGATGTCTAAGAAAAGATATTCAGATCCTACATTTAATCTGCTGGTTTCAAAGCGCTGCAGATTGCACCTGAACCTCAGGTGGTGTGATGTTAGAAAAAAGCTGCTTTGCTCCCTGAACATTTCTTTGCTTTTCAAAGAGCAGTTTCTTTAACTTGAAGTCATGCTTAGTGCATCAAAAGCTCTGCTTGCCACATGAGATTTCAGAACTGCTGCAGCAAAATGGTGCAGCAGTTAAGTTGATTTAATGAGTTTGAGTCAAGTTTTACAGGATTGTTAATACGATTTACATGTTCCATCCCCTCAAATGTTTAAAATGTATTTTTTAATCTCAGAAACAGAAGAGAAATGTTGTCCTGCACAACTTGTTACTAGGTGTAGTTGTAGCCATGTTAGTGTGTTTTCTGCAGAAACGGTGAAATAGGATCTGATAAATGATCCAAGTACAGAAGGGTTAAGTCAAGGGCGGTTGTGTGAGGTCTGATTGATTGGTTGGATGTGAGTTCCAGGGATTTCATCTCCTTAGAGCTGCGGTCACACTCTGGTGACACGAGGGTCGGTCAAGAAGCACAGGGTTGTTTAAAATGGGCTTAAACATCATGTTTACTCTTTGTAAACAAAAATGAACGACTCCTTGTTTTATCTGTGGTTACATTCTAAGCCATTGTAACATCAACTTGATCTATATCTTATCTCCCTACTATTAAAAATCATGAATTTTCCCAATTGCCATGAATCAGTGTTGAATTTATTCAGTTTTGTCCCCACAGCTTTGTTCCAATAGGATCAGATCATCTGCATAACATGATGATGGAGGTCCCAGTGTCCAGGTCTAAACCCCGGAATACTGACTGTCCTATTTTATAGGGGAATCTTTTTACCACTACACCTTCTGACTTTAAATTAAACACCAAGCTGAATTTATGTAGAAATGTGATTTATCTTAAAACAAATCATCTTACAAACATCAGTTGTTTAGTGAGGTAAAGATCAGCTGTGTTGAATCTTTTAGGTTGAGCATGTGCAACGCACTAAATCAGAAGAGATTCATATTAAAATCTTTGAGAAGTCGTTTGCTTTAAAGCCATAGTGCGTAACTTCTGTAACTTCTGTCGCCCCCTAGCGGAATTTTTGCGTCATTACAACAATAAAGCTGGCGCTTCCATATGACGTAAGCCCAGCTGCCACCGCTTTATCTCTGCCGTTGTTATTCCAACCGGTATCTGTCTTAATCAAGCTTCAAATTCAGTCTGTTTACTTTACCTGGCTCTATATTTGTTTCAATAAATATCATTTCATTGTTGAAAAAATCAAGAGAAACCAGTAAAATATAAAAATACTGGTAAAAAAAAAAAACCTTCAGAGTTCAGGTTGGATTGTTTACAGGTTTGATTGTTCACTTTAATCTACATTTAACAGTTTGGTGTTGAAATTTATTAGTCAGCTGTTGGGGCCACAATGATCTATTTGTCTTATTCAGTGAATTTTTTCAGTTTTGACAAGATGCAGAATCCTGCAGTGAGCTGCTCTGATCTGACTGACTGAAAAACCGTTACACTGGCAAACTGACAGACACAAACTGACAGACACAAACTGACACAGATAGAGACAGAATCAGCTGATCAGCTGGAACTTCGGCGCTCTGGGTTTCATCTGGTGCGCATTTTATATTTTGACAGTGTGTGCGGCCCTGCGGACCACTTATGTGCACCCGTGAACATCAGCCAGATCTCTTCTCTCCACCGAGGAAAGCGACGCCGATACAAATTCGCGTTTGCCTTCTCCTTCGGTCACTTTCCTTCTTAGCCAATAGTCCCTCTGCCGAACGTCCAGGAATTATTTTTTTTTTTCGTGGTAGGATCCACTTCCCGATAAGTGTCTCTCGGCTGTTTATTTGGATTCTCCGCCATGTCGACCTTCACGTTCTGCCGGCTGCTACGAGACACTGCGTTCTATTTCTTATTATTTTTCTTGTTGTGACATAAAAGACGTAATTTCATGTGCGACAGCGCGGGAATGTTGCAAGTCGACACGCAAAGTAAAAATTATATATATTGAAAAATACCATGAGATGTTTGAGGAGCCGATCGGCTTAATCTGCATTGTGTCATCTCCTCTGATAGTGGCTTGGCTGAAACGGACATCCACGGACATGTAAAAGTTACGCACTACAGCTTTAATCTTTAGAATTTGTCAGACGTGAACCAATCAGCTTCCATCTTTCTCTCTGATGAAGGATGCAGGTTGATGATACAAAGCAGAACACCTCCATCCACCTTGGTCACAGAGTGAACGTAGGTGTTTCCAGAGAGCAAACATTTCATCATGTAACTTGCTGCAGACTGTAAGGAGAAAATAAAATCAACTTATTTCAGTCTGTGGTGGATTGCAGGCGGTGGTGCTGCTGAAGCGTCAAATCTACTGCCTGCAGTTCCTCCACAGAAATGTCAAATTAGACGTGCTAAATGGAGCACATCAGTTATTGCCTTCCATTGTGTTCAGGGCCTGATGCTTTCCCACTTTGCTCTCATTTAGCCCATTAAAAGTAGAAGAGTGATAGATGAGAGGAGGGAAATACCAAATATGGCGACTCGTAAACCTGAAACCCACAGAGTGTCGACACGCGGCTTGAGTTCGTCATTTCTTCAGCAAACATTGTGAGATTGATTCAGTGTTGAAACAACAGCTGGCTGTAAAGTTGCTGCTTAATGAAAGGTGAGACGTATGTGAATGATGTGTGCACGTTCTATGAAGGCATGAAAAGATGAGGAATAAAATACTTCCTCTAACTTACAAACAAGTTACAGGACAGAGGAAACGTCCTGCTTTAGGTTGGTTGTAAACAACGACAGGTACGTTTGGAATGGAAATATTTCCTGTTATCTTAAAGCCAACAGTAAACTGGGTTTAGTTGTTGGGCGGAGTTTAAACATCCTGGTGTTCTTTCCATGAGTGACGTTAGGATGAAGGAAGAGATAGATCACTGGACCAGAGCTTCTTCTGCAGTACCTTGTACCTTAGGACCTTGTTCTGGTCTGTGATGGTAAAGATGGAGCTCAGCTGATCTGATGTTCCAACCCTCAGCTGAAGTCATGAGATCTGGATCATGACTGATAGAATGAGATCCTGGATACAAGCAGGTGAACAGGACTTCCTTCATGACTGTAGTCAGCCTGAGAGGAAAGGTGAGGAGTTTGGAGCTTCTCCTCGTCAACAGGAGTCACATGAGGTGGTTCAGCATCCAGGTTGCTTCCCTCTGGAGGTTTTCCAGATCTGATTCACAGGAGACCCCGGAGAAGACCCAGGACTTACTTACACTTTCATCGGTTCTTGTGGTTTCTGTGCTGCAGTGTGTCATGAAATAAATTTCATCTGTCACTCAATCAGAGATGAAGATCTGACTGATTTCTCTGCAAGTCAAGATAAATCGATCTCAGAGTGAAGTGATCCAAGACCAGCCAGCAAACTGATGCAGGATTCATCTTGATGGTTTTTATGTTCCGTGTATTTACTGATAAAAACATACATGTCGTTATGTAGATATTTAGAAAATGAAATGATAAAATAAAAAAACTCTAAATTCAAGGAATTTGTATTTTCCCTAAGAACCATTAAAAACTGATTAGTTCTGAGGCCTTGCAGTTCTGTCCTCGTTGTCTTCCATCTCCCAAACTCACCTTGACCTCTACCTCTTACTACTACTACTACTACTGTCATTTAGCAGACCTCTTCCTCTCCATCGCTCCGTATCATAACAAAATTCTGGGTTTTTATAGTTACAAGATGTTTTCCAGCTGCTTCTTTCTCCATTATAATGGATAAACTTCACTTCATCTCCAGTTTGGATAACCGAGCGATTATTCGTGTGGGATTTAATGATGTACCCGCCAGCAGTCTGTCATCACTAACCAATGTTTTAACCAGCTCTTTCTGAGGAGCAGTTTTTATCTCACATCCAACAGTTGGTCGTGTTGTAATCGTTTCAACCGCCTGATTTCAGAACAGAAATGTTCTTCGACCTGTTTTTCCTCATTTAATGTGACGTTACAAACTCTTTCTGTCCATCAGTGTTTAGTTAAATATGATCATGTGTTTCTGTCTCAGTTTCTCTTTGTGTTTGTTTTTGTGAAGCACTTTGAAGATTTTTATCTGTGAAAAATGCTATAAACATAATCTTTACTCAAGATGGCCGCCACAGCTCGCTGACCTTTGAAAACAAAAAAATGGCTTGAAGTCAGTAAAACAATTTTAAAGATATTGACCTAAAATTTAGTGTGACAGTAGCTGAGAATCAAACTCTGACTGATCACATGACAGATTTGGAAGTGAACCCTGTCTGTTAGCAGAATGATTCTTGACCTTCTCAACAGTCTTGGATTAAGTTTTAATTTAAAATTATATCATGACAGGTGGAGGGTGAAGTTCATTCCATCCAGGAACGTTAGGGCTTTTAATATTTATTTGTCTAAGTAATCAAACTTTTAGCACCTCGTTGTGTCTGATAGTAAATTTTGTTATTTTAGTATTTTAACACATCGATTTGGCCCTAAAGAGAAAAAAGTTGTCCATCTGTGTTATATAAGCTCTTGTTTTCCTTTCATTTCGCTGACAGCAGCAGACCGATGCTCTGCAGGGCAGCTCCCAGATGTAAACGCAGGCTGATACTGTAGAACCGTGATGCGTGGAACATGCATGCTCATCAAAACTCATCCCAAAATAAATGAGAGGAAACGCTCAATCAAACAACAACAGCTGAACCACATTGACACTCCTCACAGCTGGCTTCAATTTCTGCAGTTCGAGCCAAAAATCCATGGTTGACGTCACAGTAAATTAACAGCCCTCTCTGCGGGTGAGTGACGGCGCTGTGTGGTCGCTGCTACCGCAGAGGGTTCGCCTCTTATGAACTGCAGGGTCGTGCTTTGAATCTGGGGCTTAAACCGACTCTGTCAATCCAGTTATGTCACCGTCTAACGCCCGCCTGCCCCCGAAAGCACCCAAAGCTGCTGCTTTTTGATATCTGCCTGGATTTGAAAGCATGTTCTTTGTGGCGTTTTGGTAAAGGGAGCTCTCTCAGAGGGTGTCAGAGGTTGTGAAGCCGCATCTCTGCAGTATAACAGAATTTTTGTGTAGAAATCATTCACCTTCCAGCACTGTGCCATCAGTCTGCGATGCTCTTTGCATATATAAGAGTTGTTTAAACTCTCTGGTCCGCCTCCTCCGGCCTCATCCACGTAGAGATTTGTCTCTATCCTGAGAGAAGGAGCACAACTTGTTGCTTCTTAGCAAGTGGCTGTTTGAAGTGTTTAATCCATCTATAGGTTGCATATGGAGGTGGAAGAGCGGGACTGATGGGAAAACAGAAGCAGCATGCTAAACATTAAAGTCTTGATGCAACTGTGGGTGTAAAAGCTGCAATGTCCACGATCCTCTGATGATTTCACCCTCATCCTGTGTGTTTTCCCATCCTTTAACTGGATCACACTAAATGTTTTGCTTGTAATTTGTTTTTTCTGTATGAGACATGCCATTATAAGCTGCTTGCACAAAATATGTGCCTGTACAGCAAAATGAGCCTTAAAATGTTAACAAAGTCTTTAAAACGGCGAGTCACAGCCGAGCCACGACGTGCCACAGCAGCAGAACTAGGCCGAGCACTTCACGGATATCACAGATTCGATGTGGATAAACTGAACTGCTGGGTATGATTAGACATGGCAAGATGCAGAGGTCTGTGTTTAGTGTCACTCGATAAAAAAGAAGAAAAAAACACGACAAAAACATCTTTGATGGCGCACAAAGAGCTGTGGCCAATCATGTGCGAGCCCCCAGCTGGTACGAGGCGTCGCCTGGCACAGCAGTACTCGGGTCTGGGAGCCGTGCTTCCAGAAGCAGGAGGTGGTGGGCGCGGAGCATCACTGTTTACCTCTTGAGGCGCTCTGTAATGCAGCGAGGCTCAAACAAGGAGACATTTGTGTTGCTGTTACTGATGTGAAACACAGAGGAGTAAAATCAGTATCAGCATATGTTTTATCTGTCTGAGAGCTGCAGAGGTGTCAGCATGACTTTATATTGTTTCACACACAATAAACTTAACTGACAACAGGTCAATAACACGACTGGTAGAGACGCAGCTTGTCATCAGTTCAACATTTTGTGGAAGTTTACTGAGTCAGACTGTGAACCACATGAACTCTGTAAGAAGAAAAACATCTGTCCAATTAAAAAGATCAGCTGCTTTGCATGAAGCAACACTTATTAAAAATGCAGAATAAGCTTTAAGTATCCTCAGACTGATGTTTCATGCAGTTTGAGCTCAAATTAATTATATTTGAATCATTTTTTCTCTGTTTGGGTCTGGTACACATGTTACTGGAATTTATTCCTTCTAAATCTGCCTGAGTTGGTTTTTAGTAGAGAGCAGTTGGTGTCTCTGAATTAAAAACAAGCCTAAAAGAGACTTATTCAGTGTACACTGTCTCCTTACTGTAGAGACTCTGTCCCAGTCTGCTGCATCACATGACTCTATAGTTTGACCCAAATACACAAAGTAAATGGATAAAAAGATTTGTAGTTTTAAAGGGATTAAAATACAATGAATTGTATCAGAGATGGATGGATGGATGGATGGATGGATGGATGGATGGATGGATGGATGGATGGATGGATGGATGGATGGATGGATGGATGGATGGATGGATGGGTGGATGGATGGATGGATGGATGGGTGGGTGGATGGATGGACGTTTCCTTACAGTTTGTGCAGAGTTCAGTTTTGAGTAATTTGATATTATTAACTTGTGGTGTGACTGCTGTCTCCAGTTCTTTACTTTGAGGGAAACTGTCCTGTGTCTCGTGCAGAAGATTCCAGGGAAGGTTCGTTATTTGAGTAGAATCTTTGTTTCATAACTTTGTAAGAATATGTGCTAATTAGAGTGATGAGGTACCTCAAAACATTCTGCATAATGTGTGCAATCTTTTACTCTAAACACACTGGAGCTACATGCATCAGTGAAGAACATCATCACATACGATTCTGTGGAAGTGGATTTAATCTCTTAGTCTGAGAGTTATATGAAGTTCCTCATAGTGATCATCTTGCAAACTGGAGCCTCTGTCTGAAATGCATATCTGTAGATTTAACCTGGTGCTTCAGCTCATTCCCTCAATGTTCATGTCTGCTGACCTGATAATCTAACTTAGTCTTTTTCCTTGTTCTCTCTAAACCAGGGAACATTTGAACCCCATATCTGCTTTTCTGAGGTTGATAACACTCAAATCCTCTTTAGAGATTCCCTCTTTCTTTTTTCTCTTCATCTCTTTTTAACTATCTCTTCTGTTTGGTTGTGAGTTACTGATGGACACAGAAATCTGTACAACAGGACCTTGAGAGAACACCATGATAAACAGCAGCAGTTTGATAGGCTGTAAAGTGTTTTCTTCAGATCAACCGTGTGAGATGGAGCTTTTAGTTTCAGATTGCTTCAAGGATATTAGAGTCTGTTGGGTTAAACGAACAGCAGGTCAGACTGTAGTGTTTGTTTTAGTTATAATGTGGTCAAACAGAATGGAGCTGCAACATTAAACTACAATATTTAATCTGATCTGAATATTTATCTGTTTATCAGCTACATTAGCTCAGGCATATAATCTCCAACCAAGAAACTAATTGAAACCTTAGTAGAATGTGAGCCATGCTAATATTATTCACTGAATCATGGTGTATGTTGGTCATAATCTCAGCTCTTTAAATCACTGAGTCATGGTGTATGTTGGCCATAATTTCAGCTGTTTGAATCACTGAGTCATGGTGTATGTTGATCATAATCTCAGTTGTTTGAATCACTGAGTCATGGTGTATGTTGGTCATAATGTCAGCTCTTTAAATCACTGAGTCATGGTGTATGTTGGTCATAATCTCAGCTCTTTAAATCACTAAATCATGGTGTATGTTGGTCATAATGTCAGCTCTTTAAATCACTGAGTCATGGTGTATATTGGTCATAATCTCAGCTCTTTAAATCACTAAATCATGGTGTATGTTGGTCATAATGTCAGCTCTTTAAATCACTGAGTCATGGTGTATGTTGGTCATAATCTCAGCTGTTTGAATCACTGAGTCATGGTGTATGTTGGTCATAATCTCAGCTGGTTGAATCACTGAGTCATGGTGTATGTTGGTCATAATCTCAGCTCTTTAAATCACTGAGTCATGGTGTATGTTGGTCATAATTTCAGCTGTTTGAATCACTGAGTCATGGTGTATGTTGATCATAATCTCAGTTGTTTGAATCACTGAGTCATGGTTTATGTTTGTCATAATTTCAGCTGTTTGAATCACTGAGTCATGGTGTATGTTGGTCATAATCTCAGCTCTTTAAATCACTAAATCATGGTGTATGTTGGTCATAATGTCAGCTCTTTAAATCACTGAGTCATGGTGTATATTGGTCATAATCTCAGCTCTTTAAATCACTAAATCATGGTGTATGTTGGTCATAATGTCAGCTCTTTAAATCACTGAGTCATGGTGTATGTTGGTCATAATCTCAGCTGTTTGAATCACTGAGTCATGGTGTATGTTGGTCATAATCTCAGCTGTTTGAATCACTGAGTCATGGTGTATGTTGGTCATAATCTCAGCTCTTTAAATCACTGAGTCATGGTGTATGTTGGTCATAATCTCAGCTCTTTAAATCACTGAGTCATGGTGTATGTTGGTCATAATTTCAGCTGTTTGAATCACTGAGTCATGGTGTATGTTGATCATAATCTCAGTTGTTTGAATCACTGAGTCATGGTTTATGTTTGTCATAATTTCAGCTGTTTGAATCACTGAGTCATGGTGTATGTTGGTCATAATCTCAGCTCTTTAAATCACTAAATCATGGTGTATGTTGGTCATAATCTCAGCTCTTTAAATCACTAAGTCATGGTGTATGTTGGTCATAATGTCAGCTCTTTAAATCACTGAGTCATGGTGTATGTTGGTCATAATGTCAGCTCTTTAAATCACTGAGTCATGGTGTATGTTGGTCATAATCTCAGCTGTTTGAATCACTGAGTCATGGTGTATGTTGGTCATAATCTCAGCTGTTTGAATCACTGAGTCATGGTGTATGTTGGTCATAATCTCAGCTCTTCATGTCTCGCTGCAGGAGCTCCGGTTTGAGAGGCTGACACGGGAGCTGGAGGAGGAGCGGCAGATGGTGGCGAGCCAACTGGAGAAGTGCATGCTGGGAGCTGAGTCACCAACAGGAGACAGTAGCAGGTAGACATGGCTGGTTGATTGAATGTTCAGGATAGTTTGGGAATGTCACTAAGATGAGTTGATTAGATTTTTCTGAGTGATCCGGATCACAGCCTGAATTCAGGAATTTGTTTAGGGATTATTTATTTCTATGAGATTGGACTAGTTTAAATATTACTGACTTTTACTTTGATGAATAACACCTCGAACAGTTTGTAAGAATTTACAGGAAACTACCGGCAGGTTCTTTCACATCACGATGTTGGATCTGGATGCTGGATTTATTCTGAAACTTGAATTCATAGAATTCATGAAATATTTGATGCTACATGAGAACAAATGAAATTACATCAAACTGTAGCTGAGACTCTGAATTTGATGTATCCTCTAAAGACACGGAAGAAAACCACTATTGTAAAAAAAAATAATTTTCCATCAATTGAACTAATAATAATTTCAAAGTGATTACAAATCCAAAAATATTATTTCATGGTCAAGGAATCCAAGAATGTTTATAAAACAGAAATAGGAGCTTTAGTTTAAGGTGTAAATCATATTATGTGGGAAATAAACTGCAACTCCGAGTGCTTTATAGTTCAAGATGTTTTAAGTTTGGAGGCTGTTCAACATATAAATAACTCTAATCTAACTCCAGTTTTACTGATCCTGGAGATTATTTATTTAGCTTTTAAATGAACTGAAATGTTATTGTTATTTAGATCATTGTAGCACTTTGTTCTCAAAAGCATTTGCTTTATTTTAAATTAAATTGGATTTGATGCAGATTAAAGTGGTTTTCTTTATTATATTACAGTCTTTCCTCCTCCTCCCGGTTTGACTGACCATTAGGTATCTGATTCTGATCTGATTTACTCTTGTCTCCTCCATTTCCTCTCCTCTGTTCCCAAAGCTCGTCTGAGAAGTCCTACGCATGGAGATCTGCAGGTAAGCATTGACATTTTTAGATATAATTTAAAACAAATATATCAGATTGCTCAAAAAACCTTTCAGTACTCTGGTTTTATAAGTACAAGCTCTTGTATTGTTCAGAAATGTTGTAAGAGAAGATCAGAAAGAGTTTTCCACAAAAGGAGGATTGTTTCTCCAGATGAAGAAGCTTGCAGCCTCCCGAGGAGCCAGTCGAGCAAAACAAAACAATGTTTCTGTCACTGTGTTTGGGCTTTGAATTGGACCCATTTACTATTCTGTCAAAGATCCTTCTGCTCAGATGTCAGGCTCATTATTCATTGCTGTGTTCAGTAATAAAAAACACCGTCAAAGATGAGACTACTGATTCGACTTTGTAGTATTAGGTTTTTGTGTTTGAGAATATGCACAGATTCCTTAGTGGCAGTTTGGATGTTGTGTGACAGGTGGAGAGTCTCAGGGTGGAGCTACTGAGGCATCTGGATGTCCCAGTCGTCACCGGGAGGCAGAGGAAGGACTCTACCTGCCTGAAGTGGACCGGGCCTCCCTGCATGACAGTGAGGGTCTGTTATCTGTACCCAGAATGTGGCTTTTCATGTCTTTAACTGTTAATTGTGTTAAATTCTAAAATCTTTTTAGGTTTTTAATGTGGATATCAGAACAGCCAGTTATTTCATCTCTAAAGTAGAACTGTAAACATTTCTTAGCAGGTTGTTTTAGATTTCTGCTGTGGGTCATCTTTTCGGCTACATACGGTACATGTGTTCACACTAACGGGAATGTTTAGAGAGCTTTGGAACGTTCACTCTAAAGATCTGCGGCAGTACATCAGCATTTAAACCTTATATTGTTAATATGTAAATAATAAAGTGGTTTTAGAAGCCATTTATCATAATTCAACCAACAACAATCAGAAATATTATTTACTCCTAAATGATTTTATAAATAAGACATCCAGATATAAATTTAGTTCTAAGAATAAAGAGGTGATTTTCAGGTTTCCAACTTAACAAGACACCTACTTAGTGTTTATTCAGATCACCTATATACACTCTGAACATAAAGCCCCTCCTCCCTCCTGCCTGAGTCTTTATTTTTAGCTGGAAAAGTTCCACATATCTTTACACCTGGAGCAGCGTAATACAGCTCCAGCCTGTCGCTGTTGGACATTAGGCACCTTCAGTGAAGCGTTTGACATTTTGATTCCATCACGCCTCCTGGAAGCAGGTGTTAAACCTCAAAAGATGGGCAGCTGATGGAGCGAGGCAGTCGAGCAGCTGGTGGAAATCTGAACTTTTTCTCTATAAACAGAAAAATCCACAACTTGTTTGAAATCTTGTATAAACGTCTGCCACATAAAATATCTGAAAGATTCAGAAGAGCAATTAACCTCCAACTTACTGAAGTTAATTCCAGCATGAGTCAACATCCACCATCTGAGCAGCGGTTTGGAGAATTAAAACAAATTTGCCTTTGGCTTATTTATATTCTGTACAGTTGGAGTGGTCTCCGAGTATAAAAATATCCCCCACATGCTTCTTTCTCCTCCTCCTCATCCTACAGCAGAAAGTAGGCCAGCAGTTTGTTCCAAGAGCATAAAAGCTTAACTCATATCTGTGTGTTCGTCTTTCTTAACGCCATTTAACAAGTAAAAAGCCAACAGAGATGGTTTTACTGCTCTGACTGATGTTTGATTAAACCACTTAGGCCTCTCATCTTTCTTTTTTCAAGGCTCGGGAGGTCACTCAGCCCACATGACCTCATATTCAGACAGCGGCTACCAAGACAGCAGCGTTAGTTATTACAGCAACCAGAACGTGGTCCGTTCGGAGCCCCGGGCCTCAGTTTCAAGAAGCCCGCGAGCAGAAGGTCAAGCCTCTGCGCAGGTAGGCCTGATCTTCTCTGGCTTATCCCTCAAACTGTTTTATCTTAGTTTTTATTCTGTATCAGTTTGTTTTTATAAAGTAGAAAGTTTAAAGTTTTCTGACCTTTAAAACAGAAGCTCTAGAAACAGTTTTATCTTGTTCTGATGTTTTGCAGCAAAAGGCTGAAAGTTCACGCAGCTGAAGTTTCTAGTTTAATAACCCTGACAGAGAAACGAGTCCTGGCAACCAAAGAGCCAGCAGCAGGGTGGAAGACTACTATTCGACCTAGTTAATAACTCGTGCGTCTAAGTGAATGACCCAGTGGATCAGCTTACTGGATCAGTTGGTTTTCCATGCAGGAGGCTAAAAAATAACTGGAAAGGACTAAAAACTCATCCACAGCTTTTATTTACAAGATTAAATGAGCTGCAACATCCCGACATCAGAGAAAACACACTGAAACTTCATTTTATCACTATTTAATTCATTTTAATGGTCGGTTTCATTTTAGAGTTTTTTATTAGGAAGAAAAAACATCATTTAATTTCAAATCATTCTAACTTCACTATTTTTATCGGATTCATAAGGAAATAAAAGTGTTGTTGATTTTTAGGAAAGACAAACGTCCACAAACATCGTTTGCTGTGTTATCTGTTCAGCAGCAGATGTAAGCGCTGCATTCTGATGATACTTTCTGTTTAAATAATTGGAAACGCCCCTAGAGTCTCACAAGCCTCGACCTCAAAATCTAATATGACTTCCTCCCACATAAAACATCAGCAGCAGTTTTCCATCATGCTAAAAGCACTCACTCATCTCTCCACATTCAGGTGTTCCCGTCACATTCATGTCCACAGGTGAATAAAATCCTGCTCCGATGCTTCTGCAGATATTAATGAGCTCAGAGACTTCCAGCGTGGTACCAGATTGGATGTCACCTGGGCAAAAAGGTCCATAAGTGAAATTTTCTTAAGAAATATTAAAATGTTATTGGAATTATAATGAAGTGGAAGCAACAGCAACTCAGACAGGAAGTGGTAGGTCATGTAAACTCTAGATCTGAGTTCTGTGGTGTGATGGATCACATTTCTCTCTCTGATGTAGGATTGTTTTTCCAAGGTTAAGCTCCGCCCCTTTGTCTCAGTGAAAGGAACCCTTAATGTTTCATCATTCCAAAACAGTTTGGACCATTTCATCATCCTATCTTTTTGGGAATCGTTCGAGGATCAAATGAGCCTGTTTGGTTCTGATGTGAACCCAACAGAACACCTTTTGGATGAATTAGAACAGAGACCTTCTCATCTGATCTCACAAATATGCTTCTGGAAAAGGGTCAAAAATTCCCATAAAAACTCTTAAAGCTGGTGGAAGTCCTTCCCAGAAGAGTTGAATCTGTTAAAGCTTCAAAGAGTCGACTCCATATTAAACCCTACAGATTAACAACGGGAGGTCATTAAAGGTCGTGTGTGTGTAAAGGCAGATAAACCAAAACTTTGATCAATATAGTATATTAATGCAGATTGTTAGCAGCTTGGGTTGCTAATAGCAGCTAACCTGGTTACTGAGCAAACAAATGGAAAACCCTGCTGGTTGTCTGAGTGTCGCACGTTTAAACTAGATTTCACATCATTCCTTCATCTGAATTACAAAGTCTGAGATTAATGAAACGCAGTAAAACTCATTTTAACTGTAAATTAAGTAAAAATACAAGTGTAAATGAATCAGGTTCTCATTTCCATCTGCTTAAAATCTGGAACTCTAAGACGATTCTGAACAACCGAAGCAGTTGAAGAAACTGTTTTTGTCTCCTACATCCATTAATTCCTTAAATCATGAATTTATTTTGAACCAATTCTTTGGATGTGAGACGTCTTGAGGAGAAAAACACTAATTCAAACTGTTTTAATGTGACGATGTCGGTAAAACACCAACACAAGTAACTTTCCTCAAGCACATTGGAGGAAATACTCTGCATGGGGCTGTTTTTCTGATTGTTGTCACATCTTTTAGCTGCTGGTAGTAATTGTACTTCCTATAGTGACAGCAGCTACTGGAGGCTCAATAATTACTGTCAGAGCATCAAATAACGTCTTCAAATCAAACCGTATCTTACCTTCAAATATTCAGACTCACGTTATCAGCTCCTTTCATGGTGCCTGATAATTATATTAATTTTACACACCAGTAGAAGGAGAAGTGACAGATAACAGCCAGCCTGTGTGAATGTTCTCCTGGTGGGACGTGAGGTTTGGATGGATGTGAACCGGATCGTGAGCTTGTGATTCAGGCTTGTGTCAGACAGTCTGTGGAGTTTTAACTGACTTTAAAAGCTCTGTTATAAACACTTAAACGACAAATAAAACCCATAATAACACTGTTTATCAGACATAATAAAACATTGTGTCATTTTACTTATAATAGAGTTAATAATAAATGTATGTTGCTCATGTTTTTATTTGGAAATGCTGATTAATTTGAAACTTTTCTGTTGAACCTTTAAAGGTTTTAGTGTTTTATTTAATTTTAGAGTTAAAGCAGAACAAATAAAGTCTGTTTATGCTGTGTGTGTGTTTACATTTGTGCATTATGACACATTCAATAGACTAAACCAACTTACACTCAGTTGAGTTTGTTTGTGTTTTTAATGAAAAGCAGAGTTTCTGCACATTCAGACTGTTTATAGATGGAATAATATGTGAAGCAGCTTCATCTGGTTTATTAACTGGTTTTGTCTTTCTGTGATCTCAGGCATCCATCCGGGTGTTACGGAGAATGGCTTCTCTCCCCTCCAGGAGTCAGTCACCTGGTTGTGGTACCACTGGAACCGTCTCCCCCTCCCGAATCTCCATGCGAACATCCCAGGGCAGTACATACGACTCGCCAATCCTGTCTGAGCCCAAACCCCTGGCTGCCATCTTCCCCGGCACCATGCCGCCGTCCTGCCCATCGCCAACTTCTCCAACAGATGCCACACAGGTTCTAGGAGTTGGAGGTGGTGGGCGTCTGGGCTCTACCCTCTCACTGATTGAGGGGAGGGGTTTGACAGGGTCTCCACTGAGGACAGGAATGACCGCCGTCCCTCAGCACTATGGCTCCACGCTTCCCAGACAGAGCCAGTCACTGGCTTATGGCGTTGATCCATATGGTCTGTACCAGCGGAGTGCTCTGCCACGCCCGGACAGCCTCATAGGTCAGTCCACTCGAATGTTCCATCTACTGTCTGTCCTGAGTCGTCCAGCTGGACTCCAGCTGATGGACTTTATAATTCTGTTAAACATCTCAAATCCCCCCATCAACAACCTAAATCTGATTATTTAGACAGAACTTTACACCAACTGCCCCCAGAAACGAAAACATCAGCGACACATGGTTCCACATGGTTCCACATGGTTCCACATGGTTCCATACAAGTTCTTCACATGTTTAGTGCCACCAAACAGACAAAAGTGTAAAGGATCTGATGACTGTTATTCTCAGCTGTTTGTTTACGAGGTTATACACACAAACACATGAGTTTCATGAAGATCAGAACATGTTAAACAGAAAAGAACCGATTTTATTTATCTGTTTATTTCAATGTTAAACATTCACCTTAAGAGTCACTGTTTTTAATCTGTCCAGGTTATAGTGATAGATATATGTCTAAACATATTTTTTAGAGGGAATTGTTTTGCATGATTTATGAACAGTTATTGTTTTATTTTATTTTAAATGAACTTTATTTTAATGTGGATAATTTCTGGTGCTTTTAACACTGAAAAGATAAAACATATAAAACCGTTTGAACAGGTCGACATCTTGGATCTTTACAGTCTGCTGTCTTCACTCAGAGGTTTGATGTGATGCTTCCAGACATCGAGGTTTCATGAGTTCATGTGCGTCCTTTCTCATTTGTCCTCCATCTTTTGAATCGATGACGTAACGGGTCGAAAGGTCAGTTTTACCTTCCGATTCTGCCGGTTCACATCCGGTCAGGTCACAGTCTGAACAGACTGAACCTCCCCTCTGCTGCAGGAGAAAATGCTGTTGCACCAAATGTGTTTTCTGCAAATCTTTAGGCTGTAAATAAACAACGTCGCGCTCCACAGACTGGAACCCATTTCCTCTGCTGATTTAATAACCTTCTCTTTGTCTGCAGAAAGTTGGCAGAGCAGCGATGATTAGATGTTGTAGCACACCATGTTTTTACTCTGCTGCAGCTCCACAGAGGTCCACATGAAGAAAAAAGATCCATTTTAAACAAAATAACATTTAGGAAAAGTGGAAGCTCAAGATTCAGGATTTTCTGCTGATTTTGGTTGAATCATCTTTAATAGCTTTGACAGATAAAACCATGAAACCCAGCTGAATCATTTGAGTCTGAAAAGCAGGGATTCTTATTGTTGACAGCAGGAATTTTTACCAGGTACAGCGTCGAATTGCAGGATTTATTTTAATCTTATTGGACATACTGATGGATGTGCAAAAAGAAAACAAGCTGTGAATATCCCAAACACACTTTCACAGCATGAGCACAGCAGATCTCAGGGATTCCTCTTGGATTTTTCTTTCTTTCATCATGTGATGGAAATGGTGTGAGTATCAGCTGGAGTGTGAGGAAGCAGCAGGAGGCTGATGGTCCAGTTAGACAGCAGAAGCTCTTCAGCTCCAGCTTTTTAGTCTTTCATTTGTTCAACACAGTGGCGTTTAGTTAAAGTGTTGCAGGTTGTTTAAATCACAGAAGTTGGTAAACGCTCGGCCTTGATCGCCTGATAAATGCTCTTTATTTATTTGTTGTTGCCTTGGCAACAGCCTCTCTGACCTACATCTGAGTGAAGAATAGAGTTGCGTTAGCGTTGAAGCATCACCGTCACATCAAAGAGACATGGCTCTACAAAGGTTTTTCTGACATTAGTTTACTTGCTGCCAGATTTGCTCAGATGATGATGGAGAGCTGATCTTCATCCCCCGAGATCTAACCTTCTGACTTTGTGCCTGTCTGATTGGCTGAGACAACCACAGCTGGCTGAGAAAGTTGAGAGGAGATTATTTCTGTGCTGCTGCCGGAGTCTTCTCTGAGCCTGGCTTACAGACGTCTTTGGAGCAAATTTCCCACCAAAGAAAAAATTTCTTGCTGCATTTTTGAACTGGGTTTCAAACATTAAGCCAGATTTATGACTCCGCCTCCTCCTTTTATTATTAACTGTTTTTTCGACAGGTCTGACAGACTTCTTTCTCCATCCTGCCCTCTGACATTTTATAAAGTCCCTCTCTTTGACCCATATATGTGTTTCTGCTGAAAACCCTGTGGAGGTTCTGCATGTGATTATCAACCCGCAGCACGCTAAGCTTTTTTGTATCACTGTAAAATACATGTGACATTCTGCACGTTGGTCAGTGACTGCAGATGGATTTGTGCATCTTTTATTTTTACATATGTATAAAAACTGTATAGAATTTGTTTTTTTTCATCTGCAGTGATGTTAAGTAGCCTAATATGTCCCCTAAACACTTACTCTCAGTTATCCTGCAAATCCATGATAATCCCAGATTGCATGAGGGTGATAAGCAACAGTGGACATATATGATTAGGCTGTAAATGACAGTAGCTCTGGTGGCGACACCTGGACATCTGCCTGCATGTAAAGCTGCCTGATGAGTTTTTCTTCTGTGAAATTGGTAGAATATGTTGGGAAGTGTTGTTGAAGTTTGGAAATGAGCAACCAAGAGCACAAACATCATGATGAATGGAATGTGTTTGTAGGCAGACCCAAAAACAGACAGGAACAAACAAGAACCAACAGGAGAATCCGTCAAAAACTGAGTGAAACGGAGCAGAACACTGTGATGAGTGGTCAGACAGTGACTGCAGGTGTGCTGAATATTAATGAGAGACAGGTGAGTGTGGAGCTCTGCAGTCTGAAGAGGTTAAATATACAAGACAAATAACAGAATAAATAAAAGTTCCATGATGCGAGGAAGATCCTCTCGATCGATGTATTTACAGTTTCCTGGAGGTACGGACAAATAGTTACTCATCAGATTCACAAAGAACAAGTTTTATATTTTTATCAGTGTGTTTTTAGAAACAAAAAATTGAGAATGAGCTAATGCAATAAGAATGTAAAGTGTTGGCTGAGAACGACGAGTAAATAAGAATTTACTCTGCTAACTGCAGAGGATCTGCAGCTGAAGGAGAATCAGAACATTATTCCTCTGTTTTGTTTATAGTGAATTAATAGATGAATTTTTTATCAGAAATAATACCTTTATGTTTTTTAAGTGTCAGGTGGTGGATTTTAAAAGAGAGTAAGACTTTTTGAAGTCTGCAAAAATGTCTAATGAAATCCAAGAATGACTGTCGTGTATTTATCTGTCCATGTGGAGGCAGAATAAGACGTAGAACAAATATTTCTATTATTTATCAGTATTTTATATATTTATCTGCAGAGAACATAGAACACTGATTGTATGTTGGTTGATGTGCCTGTTGTTTTAATCGTTTGAGATCACTCTTGTTGTCCACCTCATGTTGACTCTCTGAAGGTGTCCCACAAGGCTCTGTACTGACACATCTGGTCTTTGCACCATGCAGGACTTTCTTTAGCCCGTCCATCTGCTCGTGTAGTGTGTTGTACGTCTTTCCAGATGGTAATAATATGTTTTATGTTAGACATCAGCACAAATAAACACAAAGTTTATAAGAACTGTTTCCAGTTAAACTTATCTACTGTTATTAACTGACATTAACACAGAATAAAAAAGGAAAACAGTTCTTATAAACTTTATTTATCATCCTGAACTGGCACACTAACTTCTAAAGATGAAAACCTTCTGAATCCTGTATAAGTTTGTGTTTAGTGACCAGATGTGCTTGAGTAAGCAGCAGAAAGAATTACTCCTCTTGGGGACTTTTGTCCAGTTTGACTGACTGAATCGTCCAGTGTCGGTATCATAGTGGTAATAAATGAGTTTGATTCAAGCTTAAATACATTTGCTTTGGCATGTTGATGTATTTAGCAGCTTTAGCATCCTCCAGCTTGAAGCTTGCAGATTTGATCTGTTGTCACGGACCAGCTTGTGTTCAAAACTCACATTTTTATTTTCTTCCATCTGTTTCAATCCCAAATTTATCCAAACCAAGTAAAAAAGACAAAAGCATCAGTAAATGGCTTCTGCATCACCAGCTTGATGTTCACATCTTTTGCTTGAACGGTCTAACTGATCCACTGAAGCTACCCCCCCTCACCCCCACCCCCCACCCCCCACCCCCCATCCCCCCAGCCCTGAAGCCTCTTTATAATTGGAGTGTTCTTGGAGCTGATCCGCTGTGAGATTGGAGGATGGAGAAACCCTTTGCCCTGCTCTTATGACTTCTGATGCTGATGCCTGCAGCAGACTCAGAGTAACCAGAGTCAGTGTGAAGCTTCAGTGCAACAAGGGTTTTACTTTGTTTTTTCAACTTTAAAACACAAGTTGTCACCTGAATTCTGTCATCGAGCCCTTCTCTGTCTCAGTGTCTGAACAGAACTGTAGAAGGTGTTTGTGTAAATAAAATGAGTCTTGTTGTGTTTCTGTTGGCCTGCAGGGCTTCACAGCTCATACGCTGGTCACGGAGCGCAGATGGATCAAGAGCTGAGGGCGGCCTTGTCTCCCGACTGCCACATGACGCCTGTTTTTGATGAACGCTCTTTCCAAAGCCCGCTGTACCACAGTCCCACCCATGACCCCCAGGGCTCCCTCTACAGGACAAACACAAGTACTGTGTCTGTGGGGGGGGGGTTGCTGCTTTTTTCATTTAGTATATGGCTGATGATACAAACATGTGCTCCAGTCATTTTCTGAACATTTTCCAGTTTCATCTGGCTCTTAAACAACGAGTGAATCTGGTTTGATGAAGGAATGAAAGCATTAAATTAAAGCATTGAATGTGAAGTGTTCTAATAGAAGCTGTAATAACAACAGTAGAACATGATTAATGTAACACAAATAACTCCAGTTTCCACACTGATGTCCCCATTAATGAGGCAAAACTGAGTTTAGCTTCTCTTCAGAAGATCATTTCTTTCTAAAGTGAATTGAAAATGTGGTATCAAGGCTCAGGAACCGTTCTCATCCCCTGAGGTCGGTTCTTAATTAGACGGAACTCTTTCATGTTCTCTGCAGCCTCTTTAATTGGAGTCTTTGCAGAAGAATTTATGTTCTTTAGGGATTCAGAGTGACAACGAAAAATAAATTTTTTCCTTGTTCAGCTGTGATTGAAATAGTGTCACTGACTAATTACTGGTTAAATCTTTTCCTGAATATATTTGGATCCTGTAGATTGATAGAAACAGCCTGTAGATTGAGATTCCAGTAAAACCAACCCAGATTAAATGGATGCTGTCTCGTGTTGCATCTCAGGTGTGGGAACTCTTCCTCGGACCACAAGCCATTGCGGCACGCTGCCGCACCAAAGAAGCAGCTACGGGCTGAACTCGGCAGCGGCGTTCGTTGATTCCATCAGGGTGTCCACTGAGCCCGTCTACTCCCACAGACGCTCGGCTCTGGTGGATCGAGTCATCACACGGACACCGTCGATTGAGAGCATCCATAAAGACCCAAGGTTCTGAGTCACAGCACCAAATTTTTCTGAGCATGTTGTTGAAATAATTTCGGTGTTTTCTGTTGGTGTCCGTGGGGTCCACGCCATCTGCTGCAGCTCAGATGTTCCTGTTCTGTCTGAATATAAATGACTCCTGCTGCAACAGAATCTGAACATCCAAAGTATCAAAAACATGGTGAAGGCTTTGAAATGTAACGATTTTTACATCTAAAACATGTACAAAGCAGTTGGAGACAGTTTAACATCAATGCAGCATAAAAACTTTCAGCCTGTCAGAGTGAAAGCTGCTCTGAATTAATCAGCAGGTGCAACAACTGCAGGAAGTAGTTCAGCATTCACAAGTTAAAAAGCACAATGAGATTTACACTTTGTTACAATCTGTCCCAGAAGTTAATGAGAAATTTTAATAACTGAAGCTGTTTGCTTATGTTGAAAAACGATGGAGATAAAAATCATTATAAATGTAAAAACACTGGATTTAGATGGAATTATTAAAAATCTTTAGTTTAAGGTTAAAAACTGACTGTAAATAAGAACCACTGATTTATTGAAGCTTTTAAACAACTCAGATTTATTCCAGAAGGATGTTAATAACTGAATGTGCACATGTCCTGATGGAAGTGTTCTCCTTGTTCCTCCTCAGGGAGTTTGCATGGCGTGACCCCGAGCTACCGGAGGTCATCCACATGCTGCAGCATCACTTCCCCTCCGTCCAGGCCAACGCCGCTGCCTACCTACAGCACCTGTGCTACGGAGACAACAGGGTGAAGGTGGAGGTGAGGTGATGAGACACGCTGGGCGGCAGTGTGGATAAAAATAACAGAATGATGCGTCACAGACTCTGCGGTCAGGTGGAAACAGCTGCTGCTGCACTCAGACGCTCCTGTCGTTATTCACAGTGAAAAAAACCAGGATAAATTAGATTAGTGGAAAATAATTTCCAGATTTCTTTATCTTCTCCTGATCTGAATCTTCTTGGCCTTCAGGGTTTGAAATGCAGCAGACAGATTCTGAGCCAAAGCGCCGTCTGCTCCAATAAAACTTTAACTGATGGTGATGCCAAACACGTCGCCGCTCCGACACGTTGCTCGCTCCCGGTTTCCTGCTTCCACTGCTGCAGCCAACGCAGACGCAGCGGCTTCATGTGCGAGAGGCATTTCAGTGCCGTTAAGTTTATTTGGTGATGAGCTTATAATTTGTGTTTGGACAAACGCCTGCTGGTTTCTTCAAAGTTAGAACTAGAATCAGACGAGTCTGTGGTTCTCCTGAGAGCGCGTCGTTTCAAGAGTTTTCTCTGCATGTCCAGATTGGAAGACAGAATGTGTTCGCTGATCAGTGGAACATAAAAATGCACATTCTTGTTTAATTCTATTTGATTTGAAATTGCAGTATTTTTAAACATTTTGTGTTTCCTAAAACACTCTGATAGTTTCTCCAAACTGGTTCTTGATTGGTAGGTGTGTCACCTGGGGGGGATCCAGCACCTGGTAGACCTGCTGGATCACAAGGTGTCTGAGGTTCAGAAAAGCGCCTGTGGAGCTCTGAGGAACCTGGTCTATGGGAAGGCCACCGACAACAACAAGGTGTCCCTGAGGAACTGTGGTGGTGTTCCCGCTCTGCTGCGTCTCCTCAGGAAAACTACAGACAATGAAGTTCGGGAGCTGGTGACAGGTTGAGTTCTGAATCCCATTTATTATAAATTCATTTAATCTTTGTTTAACACTCACATTTTAACACATTTCCTCACTGGGTTTAGCTGCTTTTCTGGGCGTTACCCAGTTTATTTTGAGAGTCCTTAACTGATCAAATGGATAATTCAGGTGTTTGTCTTCTGAACACGAGGATCAGATACAGAAAAACATATTTTTTAATTATGGAATTTAGACGTTTAAAACATTTCCAACTTTTTTTCACCCAATGAAACAGATGAATTGAGATGTGAATGTGTTAAAACTCCATTTTTTTTAGATTAGGGCCCTAAAGATGGATGTTTATCTCAGCGCTGTCATCTTTTAAATTCATGGTAATATCACATAAAAGAAGCATCAAATGACAGCAAACAGTGTGTAAATGGCAAACGGACCGAGTCCCGTGGTGTGTGGGTGTTCTGCTGGTCTGTTGGCCAGCTGGCTGCTGTTCAGGCAGCGCGTCGATCTGTGCCGCCGTCTGACTGGCTGGCTGGCAGCGTATTAATCTGTGTATCGGCTGTTCTGTGGGGGGGTGAGAGTGGTACAGGCTTAAACACATGGCACACACTGTTGACAGAGCAGTTCTCTGCACAGTCGTCGGGACAGATGCTCAGATAATGTGCTTTGGAAACAGGATGCCGATGCACCACATACTGTTAAACACCAGCGAATATGAAGCTGCCGACTCAGAGAACCGAGGAGTTTCCTCATGTGGAAACATTTCAAACTCAACTCTGGATTCTGGTGATCGTAGAGCTGCTTGATGGCTGCATAGCTAATCAGAAAGATTCCTGTATGTTTGGAGACAGGACTTCCTGCTGATTCATTGTGTTGATGAAACATGAAAGAATGAGAGCAGAAGTATTAAAGAAGATCATCTGTTAATGGGAGTTTTACTGTTCAGTTTACAGCCTCTATCAGACCTGGTTAATACAAACATGACTGATTAGCTGCCTGATTGCTGTCAGGTGACTGATAGAAGAGCTTTACTTCAACCTCCAGGTCTTACTCTCATCAAGTAATGAAGCAGTTTCTGGTCCCTTCAGTTGGCGGAGCTACAAAGGTTGTGTTGTATACTGCACCACTTATCAGTTTGTGTTGGTTTTTTCTGGTTTAGAGGAAAGTTTCTGATAAATCTTTAAACTTAGTGGATGTTTGCTTATGGAATGAAGTAGTTCATGCATCTGATTACCATTTATATGAAGCCATATACCAGCCTGCTTCAAAACCTCCACCATCCTCCCTGTCCCCCCAAAAGCCAAGGACCACATGTCTTAATGGCTGCAGACCTTTGACCTCTGTGGTCATGAAAACCTTTGAGCCTTGTTCTGACCCACCTGAAAAACATCATGGACCCTCATCTGGACCCCCTGCAGTTCATCTATAGAGCAGGTCTTTAGATGATGCAGTAAACATAGACCACATCCTGCAGCATCTGGACTCCCTGCGGTCCTACACAAAGATCCTGCATTCAACACAGTCATCCAGATCTTCTACAGGACGAGCTCTCCCAGTTGCATGTGTCCAACTCCACCTGCAGGTGGATGACAGACTTCGTGTCCAACAGGAAGCAGCATGTGAGGCTGGTTAAACTGGTTTCAGACCCATGGAACCTCAGCGCTGGATCCCCTCAAGGCTGCGCTGTACACCTCCAGGACCCGTACACCTCCAGGACCCATACACCTCCAGGACTCGTACACCTCCAGGACCCATACACCTCCAGGACCCATACACCTCCAGGACTCGTACACCTCCAGGACCCGTACACTCCGGGACCGGTACACCTCCGGGACCCGTACAACTCCGAGACCCGTACACCTCCAGGACCCGTACACCTCCAGGACCCATACACTTCCAGGACCTGCAGGACAGATTTTGGCTGATTTTTCTCATCCCAGACATAAAATCTTTTAAATGAAACTTTGCAATAAACTGATTCTGATTAAGCTGAAGGACATTTTAATCATGCGTACGTCATCTTATATTTACAGTTATTTATTCTAAGTGACGCAGCTATTCTAGTTTCTTTATATTCTATAAATAAATCTGGTTATTTCTGGTGTTAAAATGTCCTTTTCTCTCTGAACTGAAGGCGTCCTGTGGAACCTGTCCTCCTGTGATGCGGTGAAGATGACCATCATACGTGACGCACTCTCCACGCTGACCAACACGGTCGTCATCCCACACTCAGGCTGGAGCACCAGTTCTCACCGTGATGAACACAAAGTCAAGTTCCAGTCATCTCTGCTGCTGCGGAACACCACAGGATGTCTGAGGTGAGTCCTGAGTCAGTGTCCTGGTTCTCCTCTGGTCCACATAAGGGTCTATTTTTCAGTCTTAACATCAGTAAAAATGTCTTATTTTCATCAGATTGGTACAGATTATTATTTCTCTTATAAACCTTTAAAACTCTGAATCATATTAATTGTATATAACGAGGTTATGGAGATACTGAAAGATGTTTAAAACATTCATGTTTCATGTTCTTCAGTTTCAGTTTGTGAACACAGTCATTCTAAATCATGAATCCAGCTACACCGCCCCCCCCACTGCTGTCGCCCTTTCCGTTCTAGTTCCTCTGGGTCCGTCCCACTACATCATCAGCTTTAGAAAACTTTGTCTGCTTCATTTCCTGTTGTAATTATTTAAAATAGATTCAGTATTCTGACACATGGCGTATGATGATATCTGGACTTTACAAGTTTGGGTGCTTTCTGGTGTGTTCGGGTGCTTTGTGGTGCGTTCAGGTGCACTTGGGTGTGAGTTTTTTTTTCAGACTAACAGTAGAAATAAACTGGTCCAAGGATCAGGATGAAACACAGTGAGGATGTTCTGTTTCTACATCAGACGTGTAGAAGCTGCGAGCGTTTCCCTTCACTCATACTGATGTGAAGCTGCAGACTGATGGTATAGAAATGCATTGTGGGAGATCTCAGCTCTTATTGGAAGACCTGTATCTGGGCAGGTTTTATAGCCCCCTCTGTGGGGGAATCCACTCACTGCAGTGTGATCTGTGTGTGTGTGAGGAACCTGAGCTCAGCGGGGGAGGAGGCGAGGAGTCAGCTGCGATGCTGCGAGGGTCTGGTGGACTCGCTGCTGCACATCCTCCGAGCCTGCGTCAACACGTCTGACTACGACAGCAAGGTGCTGCAGACACTCACACCATGTTTATCAAACATGTCAAACAGCTGGAACAGCTGTTTGACGCTTAAATCCAGTTTGTTACATACAGCTGCAGATAATATGTTTAATGTTCAGCATTTAACTTACAGATAATAAATAATAAAGAAATTAGTACAACAATGTAGATTTGAGAAAAACAGATTATGTGAATGTAAAAAACATAAACCCTAACAAACTGAATTAAAGGTAACTGATCCTCTGAAGGGTCCGTGATCAGACTGAGAAATAACAGCTGATGAGTTGGAACATTTCTGAACAGATGAAGCTCCTCTTACGAGAAGTGAAACAACTCAAGGAACTGAGTCCAGTTGCCTTTGCTTTAGTTTGCCAGGATGTTAATGATGCAGTAAAAAGATCATAAAGTAACTTAAATATGATGTTTAAATCAGTGTTATGGAGATGCAGAGTTCTTTTAGAGATCATTGTCTGTTTTTTATGTCAAATGAGTAAATTACAGTGTATTTTTCTTTCCATAGATCCCTTTTATTCCTGTTGTTATTCCCGAGTATTTCTCTCTCTCAGATTGTGGAGAACAGCGTGTGCACCCTAAGGAACCTCTCATACCGCCTGGAGGTGGAGATGCCCTCCTCCCGTCTCCTCGGCAACCAAGAGCTGGACACCTTGCTGGGTTTTTCATCGCCAGCCAAAGAACTGGACTACCTCTGCTGGGGCAAGAGAAGGCGTGGCAGGAAGAGGGCCGGCTGGCCAGATGGAAAGGTACAAACACAGAAACTGCTTATGGTTTAGAGAAAAATCTTGTCTGCTTGGATAAAAACTTAAAATCCTGGTTTGTTTGTTGCAGTGGGACGGCATTGGACAGGTACCAGGTTTCTCTGCTCCTCTGAGAGGAGCGGAGCTCCTGTGGCACCCGATGGTGGTGAAACCGTACCTCAACCTGCTGGCTGAAAGCTCCAACCCGGCCACTCTGGAGGGCGCCGCCGGGTCCCTGCAGAACCTCTCTGCTGGAAACTGGAAGGTAATCCTGTCACCAGGAACTGTGGAGGAGATTACTGAAGTTTACAGTTGTTTTATTTACACAACACATTAACAGTTTCAGACCTTTAAACAGTTTTTGTAATGTGCAGTTTTCTGCGTACATCCGAGCTGCTGTTCGTAAGGAGAAAGGTCTCCCCATCCTGGTGGAGCTGCTGAGGATGGACAACGACCGGGTCGTCTGCTCTGTGGCCACAGCGCTCCGAAATATGGCACTGGATGGTCGCAACAAGGAGCTCATAGGTACAGACACCTGTCGAGCTTGACATGCACATGCACACACACACACGTCATGGTGGTCATATTTGAGTTGAGAATAGTGAACAGATCATCAACAGACATGAACATCACCAGTTAAGTAAGTCTTTATTACATCATGTTCATCAGTTGGTCTCAACACACCAAACTGCTGGAGAACTGACTCGGGTGGATGTAACACATTAAATCAGACGACACGGGACCCCGAAGCAGGATTAACCAGTCTGAATTCAACCTCTGGTCATGCAGGAAAGTACGCCATGCGGGATCTGGTGAACCGTCTGCCTGGCGGCAGCCCCACTGTGCTGTCGGATGACACGGTGGCGTCTGTGTGCTGCACGCTGCATGAGGTCACCAGTCGCAACATGGAGAACGCCAAAGCTTTAGCTGACAGCGGAGGCATTGAGAAGCTGGTGGACATCAGCAAAGGACGAGGGAAAGGGTAGGAAACGTGTAATATTATTTACATTTATTTGGTTTTGTAATAATAAAAAGATGCTCGACTCAGTGGGCATTGCTTTTACTTTACAGGTACTCCATGAAGGTTGTGAAAGCTGCAGCTCAGGTGTTGAATACATTGTGGCAGTACAGAGAACTGAGGAACCTCTACAAACAGGTGAGGCTCATCACCTGCTCACCAACCACTTCACTTTATGATGCAAACAGCACCTGAACATAAACCCTGTGTGAACAGGATGGATGGAACTACACCCACTTTGTCACCCCCGTCTCCACCCTGGAGCGAGACCGGTACCGGTCTCAGCCGACGCTGCCCACCAGTCCCCTGCAGATGTCCCCCGTCATCCAGTCAGGTGTGTTTCAGTCCTTGGTGATAAATGAGGTAACGTGCTGAAACTTAACAGAGCTGAAAGTCAGAGTTCAAGACAAAACAAGAAGGACCTGAGGGTCGGTGGGTCGTCACTAAACTGGTTTGCATGTGAGATGTTTTGGTCACATGTTTGAAGGTGTGTGTTATGAAACTGTTGGAGGTTCAGAGTAGGATTGTAGGATCCTGTTTAAAGATGGTCTCTCTTTAAAACAGGTGGATTATTTTGACTCCTGTCTCAAACCATCAACCTTCTTCTCACAGTGAGTCCTTTGACCTTCAGATGTAGGTGGACTGCAGAGTCCGGACCTGAGGACTTGGCTCACCTGTTCTGTTCCTGGTATTTGTGTAGCTGTTTGTTTTCTCCTGTATGAAGATCTGAGCTGCAGAAACGAAGCCGCTCAGCTTCATTCATTGCACCTGTTTCCCTTTTATTCTTCGAATCTAATTTTTTTTTCCAGATTTTCTTGTTGATTCAATGAAGGCTCAGTTTGGGTTTCTGCAGGTTTGAAGAGTTCGCTTGATGTTTAATTATTGATCTATTTCCTTTATGTGAAACACTATCATCTTCTCCAGTTTCACAGCACAATCCAAGAAGAGTCCACCTCTTCAAACATGATGAATTTCACAGACAGGAACACGGATGTGTCATGTTCTACATGTGGAGTCAGGATCAGAACACTGAGTCACTGGTTCAAGAACATCGAGTTCAACAGAGAAGATGTGAATAACAACCTGTCCTTCATGGAAGACTGTCTCTATTTATTTGTTTATCAGAGACACACACATCTTGTCTCACACCATCCACTGAAGTATAAACAGTATCATAACAGTTCACACCTTCAGACATGTGACCAAAACATCTTATATATATACAAATATATGTGAGCAAGAACATCTTCATGAACCAGGAAGTAAAATCCAGTTGTTGTTTTTAACCTGTTAGTACCTGGATGATGAAGAACCTTCATCAGCAAACAGTCAAAGCTGATGAGATATTGTGGAGATCATGTGATCAATACAGAAAACATGCTTGTAACACTTGGACTGTATCTTCAGCTGGAAAGTTTGCAGTTTCCTGTTTACAACATAGACCCGAAAAGGCTTTTATTCTGGTAAAAAAAATAACAATTGTCTCTTGTTTCTGTTTTTAATCCTTTAATCTGAGATTCAAAACATAGTAGAAAATAAATGTCCTGGATTACATGCTGTAATAAGATAATGTCAAATTTACAGAGTAGATGGTATTATCTGAAGAACACGGATGAAGCTTAACCCTTCTTATAAATATATTCTAAAAATGTTTCAGATTTAGTGACTAAGATTAGGTTTATTTTTTACAGTGTTATGTGGGGTGATTGCTGTTTGTCTTGGTGTTCTTGGTGTTAAACACTTTCTATAAGATATTTGTAGTTTTTCTGTATTTTGTTCAATTCCCCAGGTGGGAGTGCAACATCTTCACCTGCGATGCTTGGCATAAGACGGCACAGTTCAAACTACCAGAGGGCCCAGTCATCTATGCAACTCGACTCATATTATGGAGACAGTTTACACAAAAGTCAGTATACAGGTTAGTACTGTGGGGTCGCTCAAGGATGTGTACTTAGTCCCTGCATGCTTTGGTCTGACAATAAACAAACAAATATTCTTTATTTGATTTTCATGATCAGGGTCTGAGAAGCAAACTCCCTATTTTATCGGGACGTATTCATCTCAGTCAGGCGAAGATTTAAGAAGATCTCATGTAAGATTGTTTTAATCGACTCACATTAAATGATTATTTCTTCTATAACTTTTACATAATATTACTGGAATAAAAACACTAAGATTTTGTTCACAGCACGCAGAGCCATTCTATGATGAACCTGACAGGAAGAACTATAACAGCTACAGAATGTACCTGTCGTCTCCACAAGAGTACGGTGAGGAGCGCTACGAGGATGAACCGGTCCACCTGACCCCGTCTTCACCTGATGGCTATGTTAGTAAGTCACTCCGGTTCAAAGCCAACACCAACTACGTGGATTTCTATTCCACCACACGGAGGCCTTCAAACAGGGCGAATAAGTTCACCGGCTCCCCTGACTCCTGGGTATAGATACTAAAATGGACACAGGGTGCTTTAGTGTGTTTCTGTGGATGTTTGTGTGTGGGGCGTGCACGTGTGGATGCATGTGAATGAGTGTGTTGGGACTGTGCTGAGTCAGGACTTGCTCTTTGCAGCTTTTGACTAAGTCAGACAGTGATGTGNCATGATAATCCAGATGTAGAATTATTTACAGTTTAGTTATTTTATGAGGTTGTGTGGATTATTCAGTGTCTTACCTGCAGCAGTCAGAGACATCTCAGTCTGAAGTATTGGGCAGAAACTCCAAATCTGGATCCAAATTAGGGAATATGAAACTAGATCCATTCATTGATCTTCAATTAGTTTTATTTTTAGCTTTCAGTTTTTCAGTTTTTTGAATATACAAAAAATGAACACAATAAAAGTCTAAGATGTAATTACATGGAACAGTGTTGGTTATGGAATGAAAGTAAAACAACTGCAAAAATAAAGTATTTTTCATTCATTTCATTTAATTTCATTTCATTTGGGATTAAAATACACTCACCGGCCACTTTATTAGGTACACCATGCTAGTAACGGGTTGGACCCCCTTTTGCCTTCAGAACTGCCTCAACAAGGTGCTGGAAGCATTCCTCAGAGAGTTTGGTCCATATTGACATGATGGCATCACACAGTTGGCGCAGATTTGTCGGCTGCACATCCATGATGCGAATCTCCCGTTCCACCACATCCCAAAGATGCTCTATTGGATTGAGATCTGGTGACTGTGGAGGCCATTTGAGTACAGTGAACTCATTGTCATGTTCAAGAAACCAGTCCGAGATGATTCCAGCTTTATGACATGGCACATTATCCTGCTGAAAGTAGCCATCAGAAGTTGGGTACATTGTGGTCATAAAGGGATGGACATGGTCAGCAACAATACTCAGGTAGGCTGTGGCGTTGTAACGATGCTCAATTGGTACCAAGGGGCCCAAAGAGTGCTGCCTCAAAGTTCGACGTACTGTGCGTTCAGAGATGCTCTTCTGCCTACCTTGGTTGTAACGAGTGGTTATTTGAGTCACTGTTGCCTTTCTATCAGCTCGAACCAGTCTGGCCATTCTCCTCTGACCTCTGGCATCAACAAGGCATTTCCGCCCACAGAACTGCCGCTCACTGGATATTTTTTCTTTTTCGGACCATTCTCTTTAAACCCTAGAGATGGTTGTGAGTGAAAAACCCAGTAGATCAGCAGTTTCTGAAATACTCAGACCAGCCATTCTGGCACCAACAACCATGCCACGTTCAAAGTCACTCAAATCACCTTTCTTCCCCATACTGATGCTCAGTTTGAACTGCAGGAGATTGTCTTGACCATGTGTACATGCCTAAATGCACTGAGTTGCCGCCATGTGATTGGCTGATTAGAAATTAAGTGTTAACGAGCAGTTGGACAGGTGTACCTAATAAAGTGGCCAGTGAGTGTATGTTTCAGTCTAGACATTAACGTTTACAGAGAGACAGTTTTATGTATAAATACAGTTCCTGTGTAAGACCGTCTAATTTTTGATTTAAATAATTTGATAAATTAGTCCACAGAATAGTCAATATAAAGATACAGTGGCAGCTGCATTGGCTCCACTTCTGTGTTGATCTGTCCCAGATTATTTAAGGTGGTGATTTACACATCAGGATTTTCATTTTTTTCCCACAAAACTGTAACTTGAAAACCACAAAATTCAGAACTGAAACTGTGAAGAACATTTTTTAAGCATGAAGATTCCCACCTGAATAACCCAAACCCGTCTAACTCAGCTGTTCTGACTCAGCTGTTCTGACTCAGCAGTTCTGACTCAGCTGTTCTGACTCAGCTGTTCTGACTCAGCAGTTCTGACTCAGCTGTTTTAACTCAGCTGTTCTGACTCAGCTGTTCTAACTCAGATAATATATTTTCTACTGTGGAAAAGTGGAAAATGGGTCACGTGTTCACTTTAAATTCAGTTGGATGTATTGCTGGAGATTCCCCGTGTCTCTGACTGCTGCCATGAGGACGGATGTGTATTAGTCAACACAACCACACTTTAACTAAACTAAGTTCACAGCTGGTGGGTTAGTTAAGAACCTGGAACAGTGTTTTATTAAATCTACCATCCTGGTTTGGTTCATGTTCTTGTATTAAAGATGCAAATGTTTGTAGTGAAAATTGTCAGCATGTATGAATCAAGTTCTTTGAACTGGAAGTCAGATGAAAACTAAAAAGATGTTGTCAAGTCTGTCAGGAAACATGTTGGTAGTCACGTTGGGTTGAATCACTTTTATTTATAAAAACCATGTCGGCTTAGTCAGAAGGTGCTTTTTAAAGGGGAAACAAAATGACCCTCACGTCACTGTTTATTGGAGTGTTTGTGTTCATTGAGTCATTTATGTGAGCAGTAAAAATTCCCCGTGTTTTGACTGTATTACAGATGTACCACAATCACACTGAATGTGAGAGAAGCTGTTAACTTAATGTCCTACATCATGTTTCATGTAAAGCAGGTTAAAGTTGGATGAGTATATATTTAACATTTGGAGATGAGAAACCTTTAAAGACTCTGAACAGGAGTTAAGATTCTTCGTTGAGGTTCAGTGTATCATACAGGTGTCTGTTAGAAAAAACAACTTCTGTATTTGTACAGATAAAATGGATTAATTGTCATGTTACATGGTTGTATTCAATATATATATAAGGTTTATATGTAATTGTGTGCAGCAATGTTTTTTATTATGAATTGATTCATTTTTAAAATCATTCACATGTAATCTGACCAAAAAAAGTCACATCTTTGTGTTCTGTAGAAAAATGTGGATAATGTGAAATGTTATAAAGTGATAATATATGTATGAGGATGAAGGATGCTGTGGGTCTGTCTGGTTAAAATTCAATTCATACATTTCTGTTTAGGATTATTTAGATGATCAGAAGGAAAAAACATTTGTTTGATGTATATAATATAGAAATAATATCTCCATCATGTAATACTGAGATAATATCTCAACCTGAGAGACAGATGATTTATAAAATATCAGATATTACCTAAAAAACACATGACTGTAGTTTGTGTTTTAGTGGGAGGTGACCAAAAAAAATACAAAAAAAAAATCTAATTTAAGTTAATAAAGTGCCCAAATCCAACAAATTCAAGTCACTTTTATTTATAAAGCACCAGTTCATAACAAAGGTCATTTCAAAGCACTTTAAAGAAATATCAAATCGATTTGTAAAAAAATAAACATAACAAAATGTGGTGAATTAGTTTTTTTAGTGAATAAATTTTTACTTCTGGGCTTTAAAGCAGAACTAAGTAAGTTTTGCTCTCGCTCTCCCCCTACTGGTCCCCTGTGAAAGCTCACTGTCGTAACGTTCCCCCGCCGCCGCAGACCCCCCCCCCCCACCCCGCCGCCCCCCCAACAACAACGCGCAGAGAACGCTTTTGCAAGAAGAAAGAAAAACAAAACCAAGAAAATGTCTCGACAGGTGAGTATTATTGTCATCTTTGCGCTCCTAAGGGTGGCGTTGCTAACAACGGCAAGGGCTTCATGCTTGTATTTATGTACGTGAGTGTGAGTGCCGTAAAGCAGGTTTGTTCTCGCGAGATTAGTCGGGTCCAATCCACTGAAAGTTGCAAGTGCTGCTTTCAGGACACAGACCCCGGAGAGAGGGGAGGGACCCACGAATCACCCCGCTAAGTCCTTGTTTACCCCCACAGGGACTCTAGAAAACATTTATTGAGGTGAAAAAACTTACTTAGTTCTGCTTTAAGTTTCTGTTTTGGAGGTTCATATAAAAATAAAAAAACTCTTCAGATGAAGTTATAAATCCAAACACAGAAGAATCCTGATGGATTATTTTCTACCTCAGAAGGTTGATAACGACTCGGAGCTTCATCTGAGGACTGATGGGCTTCAAACGTGCCGCCAAACAGCTGATGAACTGCTCAAAGTTCAACTTCCTGTCTGCCTCCATCACTAAGTTCAGGTTCTGGAATAGAACTCGAAATTTTAAAGACACTGGGAACTGAAAGCATGTTTTGATGAGTGAAGGCGCGAGAAGAGAGACACTCAGACTCACACAGGAGGTTGTAAGTTCAAGTCCTGCTCACTGCAGTTGTAAATACCTTATTATCATCAGGTCTGTCTGTCTGTCTGTCTGTTAGCAGGATAACTGGATGGATTTTGATGAAATCTTCAGGAAAGGTCAGAAATTACCAAAGGAACTAATCTGTTAGATTTTGGGGGTAATCCGGATTATCATCTGGATCCAGGAATTTTTTAAGGAAACGGACATAGTACTTTCTGCAATATGTCCACTTGACGGAGGTCTGAGTGCTTTTCTAGTTACTGATATGTCCACTGGAGGGAGCTGAGACCTTTAGAAAAACTTCATGTTTTTGTATTTGACTCATTTTAAAAGTAAAAGTTAAAATCTTTATTCCATTCCAGCTGTAAGAAGCAGCTGTTTAACTATCAGATCTGGTTGTTGGAGTTTTTCTTGATCTTTGAAAGTTAAAAGATCAAAACAAGCAGATTTAAAAACTGAGAGTGAAAATTAAAACTGAGATGTTCCGGTGCAGGACATCAGATCCAGTTTATAAATGTTGAGTGTGAGAGATGAAACAGATCAGATAGAATCCTGATGTCTGAAGGAGCTTAGATCAAATCCTGGAAGAAACTCAGTGGATGATTTATGATGTCAGATCATCTTCACGTTGTCAGGAAGTAAGAGACTCAAGAAAATGTAGCTGCAGTTTAAAATACATGATCTATTCACTTGAAACCAAGTTGGTTCTACGAACTGAAGACAGAAATCTAAAGGAGTTGAGATCAAATCTTGGAAGAGACAGAGTTTTTAAAACCCTGAGAATGGTTAAATAAAATAATGAAAATCATAATGTATTTTAAAAAGTGATTTGGTGTGATTTGGCCACAAGAGGGCGGAAAACATCTCCGCTGTTCTGTAGCTGGTTCGTTCCTGACCAGCAAGATGATCCACAGATATCAAGTATTTATACTGTTTTTATATCTACAGTGATATGTAAATGTTGATATGTAATTTATCTAATTTTATAAGAGCTGTAGTTACCGCTTGTCACCACCAGAGAGCAACAACTCCCCCCGTAAATTATGACGTAAAATACTACTACTACTACTAATAATAATAATAATAATAATAATAATAACGTAAGTAGTTCTGATACAATATGTCCACATTGTGTTTCACTCAGTTCTGCTGTAAATATAAATATTGTGCACACTCACGTGCACTTTCATACCATAATATTATATAAACTCGTCATTATCTGGAGCTTCATGATCTGCAGCAGTAATAATATTTAACAGTTCAGTCTGGAAAAACAAACTTTCATTCTGTGTTTTGTTACGTTGATCTTATAGTTACAACAAAACACCACTAGATGGCGGTATTGATCCAAAAACAGTAAAAAAAAAAAATCTATAATCGTTGTCAGAATAAAAGGAGCAAATTAAAAACCAAAACCCCTTTTAAAGAGTAATTTAAAAACACTTACTGTTTTAACAGTAACAGGATTTACATTGAAATAACATTATATTCATAATACACTTTACTAATGGAAATGGTATATTTAAATGTTGATGTAACTTTGGAGGATTTTAAATGTTAATAAGTAATTATTCAAACACGTTACAGATTATTATAATATGACTTTTTTTTTCTCCAATAAAATTATAAACACTCAGTATTAATGACTGAACACAAAACCATGTCTCTTTATTAAACAGTTTTCCTTTATGATTCAGTCTATTCCCGTGATCCCCCTCCAGTCCAGTCGGTGGCGATAATTCACCTTCAAGCGGAAATCACTTCTTCCTGTCTTTAACTCTGAAAGGATCTCCATTTCCTGTTTGTCAGTTGGACTTTTGGGCCGCTTTCGGATGGGTGGAACAAATATTTGAGTTTGTGCACTTTGATGTCAATCAGTAAGGTTGCCAATCGTCCCGAATTGCCCGGGACATCCCGATTTTTAGGTGAATTTAATGTGTTCCGCGAGAACAGCTCCAGTCCCGTATTCCAACCACAGTCTTTTTTTTTTCTTTTTTTTTTTAAAATCACAGTCTGACAAGCAATTGAGTGCAGTGACAGCGAGACACCCACACACATCTGTTTATCACCACTGGGTGCATGTGCATCACAGCTGGCTGCTTCCTCCAGGGAAAGGGCCTACAGGAGCCGATGCGGCTCATAACCACACCCTGACAAGTGAACAAGATTTCAAAGCTCCAACCTGCCGCGGACAGCCTCACCTGGAGATATGAAGCCATGTTTCCGCCGTGGTCCTGCGGTCCGTTCAGTCGCTACGGAGATTCACCTGAAGAGTCATGCTGAGATCCTGGAAGAGGGTCCGGGATCTGATCGGGATCATCTGATCTGTGCCCGTCTTCAGCGACTGATTCTGACCAGCGAGCAGCTGAGCGTTTAAGCCCTTTACGTCAGAATCCGGTTCACCTGCCCAGTAATCTGATTCATCCCACACAGAGTGCTGGGCGCGGTTCTAAGGCCCATGCCGTACTGAAAAGATGCAGACCAACAACACACTCTCTTAAGTTTTAATAAAGAGTTTAAAAAACATGCATAAATTTCTGTCTTTGCTTCCCTCAAATAGAATAACTATGACAGTACTTGGTTTAGGCCTAAAGCTTTTCAGAGTTTGAGAAATTTTATAAACAGTTGTAGTTTTGATTTGATGATTGTTTTGACACAATACAGTTTTGTTCGTGCAGAAGTAATTTACCAAAATTATACTGAAATTAGCAGGATTATGGGCTGGATAAGAAAACGTTATGATTTCCAAAGTAGGGTAGTGTGGATAGGCCCGGTGGGAAAAAACCCTGCGTTTGGGTTCAAAGTGTCCCTCTTTTGGGTTTCAGGGAGTTGCCAACCCTACTCCAGCCACACAATTCCCAGCTTTGCAGCTGCTCTGTGGCACATCTCGTGCAGGGCCTGTGCAGCAGGCGGGGCTGGTGACCTGCCGCTGTCGGCAGCACTTCCCGTCCTTGCGGCCTGAGTGATGAATAGTTGTTCCGCATCTGCCTCATCCTCCTCGGAGGGGAGACTGATGGGCTCGTCACCCGAGTCGGAGAACTCGGCGAGGCCGTCTGCGGCCGCGAGGTCCGCGTCCGGCTCGTCCGGATCAAAGAGAGGATCCGCAGCATCGACCTGGTCGGCCCAGCTGGGTCCCGCGGAGGTGGTTACTCCTGCTGGCCTCTCCTCCGGTTCCACCTGAAGTGGGAGAATGGATACCCCCAGTACAGGATTTGCCCCCGTCAGGCTCGCTTGGCGAGTGAGTCGTCGACGGCGGGTTTTTAATGAGAGGCGAGCACAGTGGTCACAAGTTACCGGGACAGCCAGGGCCTCTTTGGCGTGTTGCAGCCCGAGGCACGAAGCACAATCACCATGGGTATCTGCTCCCGATATTTTATTCCCGCATTGGCAAGCCTTTGGCGGTGGTAGCACATTATTCTCCATGGTAAGTGAGAAAAGTAGCACCGAAACAATCTTCCATGATAAAATAGGAAGCAACTAGTATTGCGACTAGTAGTGTAGCACCTGTTTGGGGACAGACCTGCCACTAAAAGCTCAGATACGGCGATGCAGTAATAGGTAGTGTTCGGCGGCGGAGTGATTAGCTTCCCCTATGAACAGTAAGCTATCCCGTTAACCACACACTCACCGTCTGAGAGGAAGCTGACCCCAACAAGATAATCCAGACTTTCAGAGTCTGGATTATCTTGTTGGGGTCTTTCAGAGTCTGGATGATCTTGTTGGGGTCCATCAGCCTGTGTTCGGTTCCGCGGTATTACTCAAACATTGCTGGGTTTTATATGACGTCGCGTTGACGTCACCAAATGCAGATGG
This sequence comes from Pachypanchax playfairii, assembly GCA_006937955.1. NCBI lineage: Eukaryota > Metazoa > Chordata > Actinopteri > Cyprinodontiformes > Aplocheilidae > Pachypanchax > Pachypanchax playfairii. Next base: position 1,049,511 of record SSNP01000046.1, read on the forward strand.
GGTTCAGGAAGTAACCGCCGCTGCACAGAACCCTGCTGAACTCTGCTGATTCGGCTTAAAAATGCCCACGATCTGTGCGGTCTACGGTTGTTGAAACCGCTCTAATCGGGAGAAAGACAAACTTTTTTTCCGTGTCTCGAAAGTCATGTGCCACAAAGGTCTTAATTTTAAAAAACTTACCGAAAGAAGACGGCAGAAATTGATCACTTATCTCGAGCAAAAAACAAGACGCGCAGAAACGGACAATGCTAGAGTTTGCAGCAATCACTTTCTAAAATGTTTAATAAAATGGTTTAATAAATGTTCTAGTGTTTTAGTGAACATTTACTTAGAAACACATCTACAAAAATGGCAGGTAAACAAGTTTTTCTCTGGCCACAAACCACGTTTTTAGGGGGGGTTCTGTGGATCTCTGTGAATTGTTAAACTATATTATAGAAATATATATAGAGAAATTACTTAAATCAAACAAATCTAATAGAAATTTGGATTTAAAAAGGCATAATAAGGTATTTACATGTAGATACTAGCACATAAACACACTTGTTATTAGCAGTAGCAATAGTATTATTATCACGAATTAAAAGTAGCACAACTCACGACTTACCCGTGCAAAAACAAGACGACAGCCATTTAAAGCTTCTCTGGATCCTAAATCGTTGACCCAAACTGATACAAAATAGTTGTAGGCTTCCAGGCTTTTGAAGGCTTTCATTTGATTTGCTGTGTAAAAAGAGGTATGCAGGACGAGATAGTTTGTTATGTCAATAGCTTCAATACAGGGTAAATCCTCCAGACTGTATTTAAAGTTCGATCTTTTTAAACTATACGGGTCATAACCTAAATGAAGATATATTTTTTCGCGATATCGCGTCTGTGCTAGTCCATTTAAAGCCTTACTATAGTTGCTTTCCAACATCGTGCTGTGTTGTTGTGGCCAAGTGAAACACTTCCTGACCCCCATTTGAGTTTCGCGCGGCTTCCGAGTCACGTGAGTGAAACCCAGCATGTCTATGTCTAGAACGAGCTGCTGAAGAAGCCTGTCGAAGCTGGAACCACCCGAATTTTAACGCAGACAGATTGAAAGGTCTGTTATTAAGTGTTTCCTGACGTTTTTTAGATATAAAATGTTTCATGTTACTGGTTAATAATTAAGAAATAATCACAAAATCCTGAATTGTGTACGAAATGGCCTCTTTAAGAACCTTCTTTGGCTTTTTCTTTTTGTTTTACATTGACAAACATTTGGAATTCTAAATTATAAAACCATTTATATCTTCTTAAACATGATTTAGATGTATTATTCTGAAATTTTAAAAACAAAAGTAGGGCCTAAATATTTTTCTGTTGCTGATGCCCTCATGTCCATTGTTTTGATTTCTACAACTGAATTAGTTTATATCAATGTGTCAGGTTCTTTTTGCATTTAAATGATAACCATATTCTCCTGGAAGCCTGTTTTGGCTCTGAACTAATAATCTCAACATTTTCATTCCTTTCCCTCTTTTCCTTCATCTGAGACTGACACTGCTGGTAGGAAGAGCAGCTCAAGACCAGCGACAGACAGCTGGCGTTTATTAGAAAGGGAAAGGAATGACTTGCAGAATAAACTCTCATTGAGAATTGCCCATTTAATAAATTAGTTGGTCCGGAAGTTTAGTCTGAATAACTCTTCATTCATGCATTTTGTTTGCAGGTAAAGTTTGTGGGCATTTTTTCTGCACAGAGCACATGAAAACATAATAAACATGCCCAGTGGCCTTTTTAGATTCTACTGACTAAGAACCTTCAAGTTATCTGGTTGTGTAAACAGAACCATTTATTACTCATTTGGCTCCACTTGTCAGAATGAACAAACTTAGTTCAGTCTCTCAAATCTTGATCCAAGTAAGCTGCACTGAGCTTTAAAATCCAGCAGATACAGCAAATTTACACTCATATGTAGGGCTCTGGGTGTAGGGGCGGTGCTGGGGAGGGATTGGTGACCCGGTTCATTTCTCCTGCTTGTCCTCATCCCTAAAAATGAATAACATTTAGACACTGAGGGTTTGGGGGTGGGGGCACCATCTGTCTCCTGATGGAGGGATGTTCCCAGGTGCCCCAAATCCCATTTCTTTTATCTTTTAATTGGATTTTAGTACAATCACGCACCATCAGTACATTTGAGTGGAAGGAGTGAGGTGTGGGGTCTTCTCTACACCCCCGTTGGTTACTGTGTGGGGGGGCTGGGGGGTTGCCCCCCATGGCTATGCCTCAAGGCAGAAGGGGAAACTCCTGGTTCTGGGACAGGTTGCCTTTCTTGGGTGATGGTGCCTAGATCTGGGAGTACAGAATGTGTATGGCCACTTTATTAGGTACACCATGCTAGTAACGGGTTGGACCCCTTTTGCCTTCAGAACTGCCTCAATTCTTCGTGGCATAGATTCAACAAGGTGCTGGAAGCATTCCTCAGAGAGTTTGGTCCATATTGACATTATGTCATCACACAGTTGGCGCAGATTTGTCGGCTGCACATCCATGATGCGAATCTCCCGTTCCACCACATCCCAAAGATGCTCTATTGGATTGAGATCTGGTGACTGTGGAGGCCATTTGAGTACAGTGAACTCATTGTCATGTTCAAGAAACCAGTCCAAGATGATTCCAGCTTTATGACATGGCGCATTATCCTGCTGAAAGTAGCCATCAGAAGTTGGGTACATTGTGGTCATAAAGGGATGGACATGGTCAGCAACAATACTCAGGTAGGCTGTGGGGTTGTAACGATGCTCAATTGGTACCAAGGGGCCCAAAGAGTGCCAAGAAAATATTCCCCACACCATTACACCACCACCACCAGCCTGAACCGTTGATACAAGGCAGGATGGATCCATGCTTTCATGTTGTTGACGCCAAATTCTGACCCTACCATCCGAATGTCGCAGCAGAAATCGAGACTCATCAGACCAGGCAACGTTTTTCCAATCTTCTATTGTCCAATTTCGATGAGCTTGTGCAAATTGTAGCCTCAGTTGCCTGTTCTTAGCTGAAAGGAGTGGCACCCAGCGTGGTCTTCTGCTGCTGTAGCCCATCTGCCTCAAAGTTCGACGTACTGTGCGTTCAGAGATGCTCTTCTGCCTACCTTGGTTGTAACGAGTGGTTATTTGAGTCACTGTTGCCTTTCTATCAGCTCGAACCAGTCTGGCCATTCTCCTCTGACCTCTGGCATCAACAAGGCATTTCCGCCCACAGAACTGCCGCTCACTGGATATTTTTTCTTTTTCGGACCATTCTCTGTAAACCTTAGAGATGGTTGTGCGTGAAAATCCCAGTAGATCAGCAGTTTCTGAAATACTCAGACCAGCCATTCTGGCACCAACAACCATGCCACATTCAAAGTCACTCAAATCACCTTTCTTCCCCATACTGATGCTCAGTTTGAACTGCAGGAGATTGTCTTGACCATGTGTACATGCCTAAATGCACTGAGTTGCCGCCATGTGATTGGCTGATTAGAAATTAAGTGTTAACGAGCAGTTGGACAGGTGTACCTAATAAAGTGGCCGTTGAGTGTATGTTCTGGTCTGTCTGTCAGGTTGGGCTTCAGGCTCCTTGATGGGACCTGGTCCCTCCTGGATGGGTTGGGTCCCTGTTGGGGGGCGGGAGCCTTGGGATCTCCTGATCCGTGTCTTGGTCCTCCCGGACTGAGGATTTTTTTTTTTCTCAATGTCAAAATTCCCAAGCGAGTCACTGCACTCAGGTGTTCACTGAGTAGTCCACTTAGGTGTTTGCATATATTAAATCTGGATGTGACATCACTAAAGCACAGTGTTTTAAAAGGTCAGTTAGGTGTGAGTTTATGTTAAATTATCCTTTTTTCTTTATTTTTTTTCCCTTTTAGCATAAATGTTTGCTGTTGCCGTGTTCTCTGTTCTTGTTTATGTGTCTCTGCAGGTGGTGAAGCAGATGTGTTTTCTCTCCATATTTAATCATATATATTTTTCTATTCTTTCCACTTTCTCTCTTTTTTTTTTTTCTCTCTCTCTTCTTCTCTCCTCTGTCTCCTGTTGAAAGATATGATTTGTCTTTCAACATGGCAACGGGTTTTCTTTCTCTTTGGTGTCTAAATTTATATTTAAAAAAAAAGGCTGCAGCCATGATGTAAGTATTAGAGCAGAACTAAGTAAGTTTTGCTCTCGCTCTCCCCCTACTGGTCCCCTGTGAAAGCTCTCTGTCGTAACGTTCCCCCGCCGCCGCCGCAGACCCCCCCCACCCCCACCCCCCATCCCCCATCCCCTCCACCCCGCCGCAACAACGCGCAGAGAACGCTTTTGCAAGAAGAAAGAAAAACAAAACCAAGAAAATGTCTCGACAGGTGAGTATTATTGTCATCTTTGCGCTCCTAAGGGTGGCGTTGCTAACAACGGCAAGGGCTTCATGTTTGTATTTATGTACGTGAGTGTGAGTGCCGTAAAGCAGGTTTGTTCTCGCGAGATTAGTCGGGTCCGATCCACTGAAAGTTGCAAGTGCTGCTTTCAGGACACAGACCCCGGAGGGAGGGGAGGGACCCACGAATCACCCCGCCAAGTCCTTGTTTACCCCCACAGGGACTCTAGAAAACATTTATTGAGGTGAAAAAACTTACTTAGTTCTGCTTTAATGCAAGAGTACAATGAGATTCCAAAGGCATATCAGATACAGCATGATATACCAACAGGAATCTCCTCTGGTTCTCTTTAGCCGAGCTGTAGCCAGAAAAAAATAAAAATATATAAATAAAATAAAATCCAGCAGATGTCGCTATTATGCGACAATAAAACCAAATCCTAACAATTGCAGAACATTTTAATTCAGTAAAACAGCCAGTCAAAACGATTTTCATTATGTAAATATGAAGTAATCAAATTAAACTGAGCTGTTACCAGGTTTTCAAACAAGCAGCTCTCCCTTCAGTTATAGACGACAACTCCTAAATGTTAACGGGAAAATTTATAAAACTAACTGAAATTTAGGAGATGAACACAAATAAACACATGGAACACTTCCTGTTTATAATTAAGTCTGTAACTCCATCTGGACTTGGAGCTTCTTGGAATCTTTAAAGCTGAGATAATATTTAGATGTGAAAATTATTAAAACAACTAAAGTAAACTTTTCACTAACTTCATCAGAGATTTTCAATAACCCGATGCAGCAGATCAGACTAATAGCAAGCGCAAAACCATCACATCTATTAAAACTTTTCAATTAAAAAAGCCCCAAATATTTCTTACTAATCATCAGATTGAAGTCTCTCACCACATCATGCATGTGATGAAACAAGGAAGTCAAGGTTAAGTGCATAAGTCTCTTTCCACTTCATTCCCCTCCTCTGTCAGTTCTCTTCTTCTTCTGTCCATTCTCTGTTTTCAACTCATTATGAGAATAAAGTCACAGGAGATAGAGGAACGTTTGCTGGAAGATGACGTAACGAGGTGATGCACAGAAGGGCTATACAGGCCTATAGACTTCAGGGTATGTCTCTCAGGGTTGTTGAGGTGGCCTGAGAAAATGCTGTAACATGGCTGCTGGGCAAACTGTGTCAGGAAGTCTGAGGAGGAGACACATGGGACTGATATTACACATGTATAATCCTTATTACTGAACGTTGAAGCTGTACAGCATTTACCTGCAGGTCAATCTGATACTGTACGTGGGATCTTTCAAGGCATCTGGATCGTCCGCATCATCATCTTCATAATAATCATCATCTGCATGAAAATCACCAAAGAAGAAAATAAAAAACTAAGTTTAGTTAGCTGAAATGAGCTACAACAAACAGACTGTGGGACAAAAATTAACCATGGGACACTCAGAAGGTACAACTATTAGAGGCAATGAGATCAGAGAGCAGCCACCCAGCCAGCCATTCACCCCCCCACTGCATTTCAAGAGGTCAAGGTTTGTATTGCTGGAGTATCAGTTGACTTTAAACCTTCATTCTGAGCTTAGAAAGGTGGTGAGATTGAAAGAAACAAGGATTTTTTATTTACACATTTCTGCTTTCAGTGTATTTATTTCTGGTTTCAGTTTTTGTTTTAACAGATGAAGCAGGACATGAGAGGAAAACTGGAGAGAAAGACGGAGAATCCAGATGTTGTGAGGACTCTGCATCTATACGTGAACCTGATTCGTGAGGTCTAAAATGAAAAGCTGGATGATTCAGCTCATGGCTGCTTTAGCACACGCGTGTTGTGGATCTGCACTGCGTTGCATTCTGCTTCAGGTGGAACTCCCTTCAGACAGAAACAGTTTCCATTGATCCTTATCAGTCTGATCATTTTATAAAGTGATGACCAGACAGCTGAGAGCTCAACATGCACACGAGCAAACACCCTCAGCTGAGAGTCTCTGGTTCTACGCCAAACCAAACTTTCTCTTTAGTCTACTTCACTGCTTCACCTTCTGCTCCATAATGATCATTTATCAGTTTATTATTTGGTTCTCAGATTCAAGAAACTGATCTCAGAGCTTTAAAAATCACAACTAATGCATTATATAAAACTAAGCAGCTCAAATCAGCTCCATCTTCAGTCAGTTTTCCCTAATCAGAAACACGAGAATGCAACAGAAATGTGCCGAATTTTAACTTTTACTTACCTAGTTGTTATTCTTACTTTGTATTCCTGCATTCTTGAAACTGTAAATTTTGGAGCCCCATTTAACAGAATATTAAAAAGATGTAAGAATGACTGGATTTTTTTAAATCTTAGAGATAAAATACTAATATTTTATACGGACGAAATTAACTGAGTTTCTAAAACTTAGATTGTAAGTCCAGACAGGAAGAATGTTTTCACAGTACCCACAAGTAGAGGAAATATTAAAGAAAAGGATGTCAGAGTCTCATAATTCATGTTACAAAAACACAAAACGACTTGTTACATTATTCACTATTAAACCGAAGATTTACAGCAGATGGTTTTAAATAGATCTTCTCTATGGTTTAGATACTGAAGGATGGAATGTTTGTTTCAATCAAGCAACAATACTCCCTGTGATGGACCGAGTTAAATGAGTGGAGGAAGCACAGAGGTTCTTCAAAAAAGGGGATGTTCTTTTATTTTTCCTTTCCCCAAAATATAATAAAAATAACTTGAGCTCATAAAAGAGGTCAACTAATCAAAAATTGAACTTAAACATTTGTTTAAGTTCGATCGTTAACTTAACTTCTCAACTGACTAAACAACATAACTGACCTCACAAACAAAGACACACAGGGGTATATATACACTGGCTGATCAGACCATATGAAACAGATAGGGGTAACTAGACAAACATTTACTAACTACAAAACAAACAAACTAATCAGTACAGTTGAGTTGTTAATGAAACTAAATAACATAAACATGTAAACCTAAATGTATAACTTCAAACTTAAATCTGTAACCAAACTCATAAGCAAACAAACGAGGAGAGTCATTAATCCCCTCTTCCTGGAGGAGTTTGGTTGGTCCAATTAGCTCCTCCTGTATTTAGTGGAGTTGAGCCCTTCAACCCTGTTTGCCCGTCCAAGCTCTCCCAGGAAGCAGGAAGTGGAGGAACTCTCAGCACCGGTAAGAGAAAACATAAGTTAACTTCAACAAAATGGGTGAAACACAGTAGTTAACTAAATGTGTGCACTTACAATTAGGACCAATGTATCATTAACCAATAAATTTAATGAAATCAACTTACAAACTAAAACAAAAGGTGCATGAGAGTTACCAACATTTACTGCTGTGTGGACATGGATTTGGCCATCACATGCCCCCCCACTTCGTTGTCTTCACAGCGTGAGAGGTAATCAGCGATGGTGTTGTCTCTGCCAGGAATATGCTGAATGTTGAATCTGAACGGCTGCATGGCAAGATACCATCGGGTGATTCTACCATTTGTATCTCTCATCCTATCCAGCCATTGCAGAGCTTTATGATCAGTTTGTAGCGTAAACTCTCTCCCAAGCAGATAGTACTTGAATGAATCCAAAGCCCATTTTATGGCCAAGGCTTCCTTCTCCACAGTCACATAACGTCTCTCCCGTGGCAACAACTTGCGACTGATGTAAGCCAGGGGGTGCTGCTCCTCTGGTGTTCCCTGTAGTAGGACTGCCCCCAGGCCTCTGTCAGAAGCATCAGTCTGAAGCACAAAATCTTTTTCAAAATCTGGAGAATACAAAACAGGTTTCTCACTCAGAGAATATTTGATGTCCTCAAAAGCTGCCAGGGCTTCTGCAGTCCACTGAACCTTGTTGGGGCAGCGTGAGCCAGTCTTATCTGTCAAAGGTGCTGCTCTTGCAGAGAAGTTTGGGATGAACCGATGGTAAAATGAGGCCATCCCAAGGAAAGACCGTAACTGCTTTCTTGTCTGTGGGACAGGACATGTCGTTATTGCATTCACTTTATCAATTTGGGGCTTAATTGTCCCACCTCCGATGGTGAATCACAGGTACTGTATCTCTGTCCTGGCCACAGCACACTTTGCAGGGTTGACCGTAAGACCAGCAGTCTGTATCCGCTCCAGAACCTCCTTCAAATGCACCATATGCTCCTCCCATGTGCTACTGAAAATGACAATGTCATCCAAATATGCACAAGTAAACTCTCCCAGTCCACAGAGAATCTGATCCATTAGTCTCTGAAACGTAGCAGGGGCCCCATGAAGACCAAATGGCAGAACTGTGAACTCAAACAAGCCCCAAGGGGTGCGAAAAGCTGTCAGCTCCTGAGACTGTTTGGTGAGGGGAACTTGCCAGTATCCCTTAGAGAGAGATCAATGGTAGTTAAAAATTTGGCCTTCCCCAGATGTTCAGTGAGCTCATCAATCCGTGGCATAGGGTAGGAGTCAAACTTTGATACAGAATTGAAATACCTGAAGTCGATGCAAAACCGAATCGTTCCATCCTTTTTAGGAACCAGGACTACAGGGTTGCACCACTCACTTGCTGAAGGTTGAATAATTCCGAGAGACAGCATAGAGTCCACCTCCTTTTTCAGCTCTGCCAGGAACTGCTGTGGTATTCTGTAACTCATGCGTCTCACATTTGCATCAGGTTTTAACACAATATTATGCTTAACCAGTGTAGTGCGACCTGGGCACTCTTTAAATACATCTGGTTTAAGAAAAGTCATTACCTGAGCCTGTTGTTCTGTAGTGAGGTGACCCAAGTCCAAGGCTGAGGATGTAATTGAAGGCAGATATTCATTGACATCCTCTTCCTCCTCCACGTGACGAATCAGCAGTGCTCCTTTTTTGTCTTCAGTCTTTGGGACCCACTCCTTCAACAAGTTGACATGAAGAACCCTACTTCCTCGCTGCAGACCTGGAGTAGAGATTATGTAGGTGGTAGGTCCCAATCTTTTCTGAACCTCATATGGCCCTTGCCACTTTGCCAGCAACTTACTATCACAAGAGGGCAGCATTACAAGAACTTTTTGGCCTGGAACAAAACTGCGGTGTCGAGCTGCTTTATCAAACCATAACTTCTGACGCTGCTGGGCAGATGCCATATGCGATTGAGCCAGTTCACTCATCTTTTCTAACTTATTCCTCATTTGGACCACATAGGAAATTATGCTTACTGGTTCCTCCTTAGCTTGGTCCCCCTCCCATGTCTCTCTCAGCAGGGTCAGAGGACCCCTCACTTCATGCCCATAGAGGAGCTCAAATGGTGAGAAACCAGTAGAGGCCTGAGGGACTTCCCTGTAGGCAAAGAGAAGATACGGGAGCCACTGGTCCCAATCAGATCCAGTATCGTTGACAAACTTACGAAGCATTTGTTTCAAAGTTTGGTTTAAGTGCTCTGTCAATCCATCCGTTTGTGGATGATATGGTGTTGTCCGCATGCTCCTGATGCCCAGAAGCTTATAAACCTGCTGTAACAAAGTTGACATAAAGTTAGTTCCTTGGTCTGTCAAAATTTCTTGTGGAAACCCAACTCTTGAGAAAAACTAGATCAATGAAAAAGCCACTGTTTTTGCTTTGATGGTTCTTAGTGGAAAAACTTCAGGATATCTTGTGGCNCAGGGTTGACCGTAAGACCAGCAGTCTGTATCCGCTCCAGAACCTCCTTCAAATGCACCATATGCTCCTCCCATGTGCTACTGAAAATGACAATGTCATCCAAATATGCACAAGTAAACTCTCCCAGTCCACAGAGAATCTGATCCATTAGTCTCTGAAACGTAGCAGGGGCCCCATGAAGACCAAATGGCAGAACTGTGAACTCAAACAAGCCCCAAGGGGTGCGAAAAGCTGTCAGCTCCTGAGACTGTTTGGTGAGGGGAACTTGCCAGTACCCCTTAGAGAGATCAATGGTAGTTAAAAATTTGGCCTTCCCCAGATGTTCAGTGAGCTCATCAATCCGTGGCATAGGGTAGGAGTCAAACTTTGATACAGAATTTAAATACCTGAAGTCGATGCAAAACCGAATCGTTCCATCCTTTTTAGGAACCAGGACTACAGGGTTCCGAGAGACAGCATAGAGTCCACCTCCTTTTTCAGCTCTGCCAGGAACCGCTGTGGTATTCTGTAACTCATGCGTCTCACATTTGCATCAGGTTTTAACACAATATTATGCTTAACCAGTGTTGTAGTGAGGTGACCCAAGTCCAAGGCTGAGGATGTAATGGAAGGCAGATATTCACTGACATCCTCTTCCTCCTCCACGTGACGAATCAGCAGTGCTCCTTTTTTGTCTTCAGTCTTTGGGACCCACTCCTTCAACAAGTTGACATGAAGAACCCTACTTCCTCGCTGCAGACCTGGAGTAGAGATCATGTAGGTCAGGGGTGCCCAAAGTCAGGCCTCGAGGGCCACTATCCTGCATGTTTTAGATATTTTCCTGCTTCGACACACCTGATTCCTATCTGCAACATCTCAGCAAGTCCAGCAGAAGCCTGTTAACGACCCATTCATCTGCATCAGGTGTGTTGAAGCAGAGGAACATCTAAAACATGCAGGATAGTGGCCCTCGAGGCCTGGAGTTGGACACCCCTGATGTAGGTGGTAGGTCCCAATCTTTTCTGAACCTCATATGGCCCTTGCCACTTTGCCAGCAACTTACTATCACAAGAGGGCAGCATTACAAGAACCTTTTGGCCTGGAACAAAACTGCGGTGTCGAGCTGCTTTATCAAACCATAACTTCTGACGCTGCTGGGCAGATGCCATATGCGATTGAGCCAGTTCACTCATCTTTTCTAACTTATTCCTCATTTGGACCACATAGGAAATTATGCTTACTGGTTCCTCCTTAGCTTGGGTTAGGGTTAGCTTGGTCCCCCTCCCATGTCTCTCTCAGCAGGGTCAGAGGACCCCTCACTTCATGCCCATAGAGGAGCTCAAATGGTGAGAAACCAGTAGACGCCTGAGGAACTTCCCTGTAGGCAAAGAGAAGATACGGGAGCCACTGGTCCCAATCAGATCCAGTATCGTTGACAAACTTACGAAGCATTTGTTTCAAAGTTTGGTTGAAGTGCTCTGTCAATCCATCCGTTTGTGGATGATATGGTGTTGTCCGCATGCTCCTGATGCCCAGAAGCTTATAAACCTGCTGTAACAAAGTTGACATAAAGTTAGTTCCTTGGTCTGTCAAAATTTCTTGTGGAAACCCAACTCTTGAGAAAAACTGGATCAATGAAAAAGCCACTGTTTTTGCTTTGATGGTTCTTAGTGGAAAAACTACAGGATATCTTGTGGCGTAATCAGTAATAACCAACATATAACGATTTCCTGCTTTGCTCTTTTCCACAGGGCCAACAACATCCATACCAAGGCGTTCAAATGGTGTGCCAATTATTGGAAGTGGCTGGAGTGGTGCTTTTGTAGGGATTTTAATTTATGTCATTTGACACTGAGGGCAGCTTTTACAAAACTGAGCTACATCTGCACATAAACCAGGCCAAAAGAAGTGGCGTTTGATGCGATGAATGGTTTTGTGCTTCCCAAGGTGGCCAGCCCATGGAACAAAGTGGCCCAATGTGAGCACAGTTTCACGGGCAACTCTAGGAACCACTAATCGTTTCAACTGGCCATGGTGATGGTATAATATACCATTTTGTAAGATGTATTGCTCTTTATTTGAGTCAGTTTTTATCTCTGTTTCTTCCTTAGCCCTCAACAACAGAGCAGACAAGGTTGGATCATCATGTTGCATTTGTCTAATATCATTTGGTATTGCAAAACCCAGGGGCAGATCTGGAGCAGCTTCATCTGACAGTTTTTTCACACTATAATCAAACTTTTCACACCTTCTCTGACTTCGTGATTTACGTGTCTTCCCAGATTGTACTTCCATTTCAGAGTCAAAGAATGGTAAAGCACTGAGGGTTCCAAGATGGTCACTTTGATTTTTGGCTTGAGCCCTTGTCACAGCTGCATTACATCTTTGCACTTCCTTTAACAGATCATAGATGACAGGCAGATCCTTCCCCAAAACTACAGGATAGGGTAAATTATCTGCTACACCAACCTTCAGCAAATAAGTAGCCCCTTGCACCTCAATACATAGATCAGCTGTGGGGTAAGATTTCTCATCACCATGCACACAACAAACTGATATTGGTTCGGAACTGCACACAACACTGGTTGGTATGTATTTTCTATGCACAAGAGTCTGAGTGCTTCCAGTGTCTAATAAAGCTTTTATTTTATGTCCATTTATTTTCACAGTAGTCATTTTCTTTAGCTCATCGTCTTCAGTTTTCCTGTTCACCATTTGTTGTGGCAAAAAACACAACTGATTTAATCGACTTGGGTTTTTAGGGCACATGGGCTTGGTGTGGCCTTCCTGTCCACAAAGATAGCATACTGGTGTCTTTTTACCAAACTTTGAAGTACCTGAAGGTTGATTTTCCTTGGTGGGGAGCTTACTCACACCTGTTGCTCTCTGGTGTTGTGGAGGTTGTGGTCGACGCATGTCTCTGGCAGCTCTCCATGCTGTGTTACTCCATGGCTGACTCTTATTCCGGGCTGCCACAAACACATCGGCCAGAGCAGCAGCTTCAGCGGCGGATTTTGGGTCATGTTCTTTGATCCAAATCTGAAGCTCAGGACACAACATTCTCAAAAATTGCTCCAAGATCATAAGCTCACCAATCTCTTTCACTGTTTTAGCTTTAGGCTGAATCCATTTTTCAAACAGCTCTTTAAGCCTTATGTACAGTTCTTTGGGGTTTTCATCAAAGACATCAAGACAACGAAATCTTTGTCTATAGGTTTCTGGGTTTATATCATATTTTCGTAAAATGGCAGCTTTTACCTTTCCATAGTCCAGTGCATCATCTATGTCCATATTAACATAGGCACCTCGAGCCTTACCAGTCAGCAGAGGAACAAGATGGAAGGTCCACTCTGAGCTTGGCCAACGAGAGGCAACTGCAATTCTCTCAAATGTTGCCAGAAAATGTTCAACATCATCTTCAACAGTTAATTTTTCCATTTTAAAGTGATGAAAATGCAAAGGCTGACCTGTTGCAGTTGAAGTTGAAGCTGAAGTTGAGGCTGAGGTTGAACATTCAGGTTCAGAAGTTACTGGGGTGTGGCCACTTGGGCTTCCAACAGGCTCTGGATCATTTACCATTGGCTCAGGTGTTGTTCGGGCCTGCACTTCAATCTGCAGAAGACGAAATTGGTGCTGCAAAGCCTTGAACCGCTGCTCCTGTTGTGCAGATTCCTCTTTCCTCTTCTTATCCCTTGTTTCTTGCTGTCCCATGAAAGCCTGAAGAATGCCTGCCAGATCCTTTAATGTTGGTTCTCTGATATCTTCACCCTCAGTATTTCCCACCTTGGCTGAAGCTCCATCCTCCATATCTTCATTTTCAGACTGCTGCACTGGCACTGACTCCACTCTGTTTCCTTTTCTTGAGCGTGCTCCATTCTGCATGACTCAAAAAATCTTGAAGAGGAAAAAGAGAGAGAAAAAAAAAAAAATCTGTGTCCTCCACTGTCAGATCAGATCCCACTTCTGACACCAAATGTGATGGACCGAGTTAAATGAGTGGAGGAAACACAGAGGTTCTTCAAAAAGGGGATGTTCTTTTATTTTTCCTTTCCCCCAAAGTATAATAAAAGTAACTTGAGCTCATAAAAGAGGTCAACTAATCAAAAATGGAACTCAAACAAATGGTTAACTTAACTTCTCAACTGACTAAACAACATAACTGACCTAACAAACAAAGACACACAGGGGTATATATACACTGGCTGATCAGACCATATGAAACAGATAGGGGTAACTAGACAAACATTTACTAACTACAAAACAAACAAACTAATCAGTACAGTTGAGTTGTTAATGAAACTAAATAACATAAACATGTAAACCTAAATGTATAACTTCAAACTTAAATCTGTAACCAAACTCATAAGCAAATAAACAAGGAGAGTCATTAATCCCCTCTTCCTGGAGGAGTTTGGTTGGTCCAATTAGCTCCTCCTGTATTTAGTGGAGTTGAGCCCTTCAACCCTGTTTGCCCGTCCAAGCTCTCCCAGGAAGCAGGAAGTGGAGGAACTCTCAGCACCGGTAAGAGAAAACACAAGTTAACTTCAACAAAATGGGTGAAACACAGTAGTCAACTAAATGTGTGCACTTACAATTAGGACCAGTGTATCATTAACCAATACATTTAATGAAATCAACTTACAAACTAAAACAAAAGGTGCATGAGAGTTACCAACATTTACTGCTGTGTGGACATGGATGTGGCCATCACATCAAGTCAACTTTATTTGTATAGCACTTTACAACATAAGGACATGCCCAAAGTGCTTTCACATATCAATACATTGAATTAAAATTGATCTACCACAAAATTTGCTATACAGTGCATTACATTAAAACAGAAAATAGAATAATACATTTAGGAATTTGAATACTCTACTCTCATATCTCTACATCTCATACCTGAATGCCAGATCAAACAAATACGTTTTCAGTTGAGATTTGAAAATGGGCAAGGTAGGTGCCTGCCTAACCTGTGTTGGTAAAAGGTTCCAAAGTTTAGGGCCCGCCACTGAAAAGGCTCTATCACCTCTACACTTTCGCTTTGTTCTCTGTATCACCAGGAGCAGCTGATCTGCCAACCTTATGGACCAAACAGGGTGGCAGACATTCAGAAGTTCAGAAAGATATGGTGGGGCCAGACCATGTAAAGATTTAAAAACAAATAAAAGTGCCTTAAAATGAATTCTAAAAATAATATGTAGCCAATGCAATGAGAGCAAGACTGTGCTCATGTTTCCTAGTACCAGTTTAAAGGCGTGCAGCTGCATTCTGCACCAATTGCAAACGAGAGCTGTTAGACTGAGAAACACCAAGGTACAGTGAGTTACAATAGTCCAAGCGCAATGTGACAAAAGCGTAAATGAGTGTCTCAAAGTCTTTTTTAGAAAGCATATGCTTAATCTTGGCGATATTTCTCAGCCACAGCTATGGCACAGGGACACGGGACAAGTGCGGGGGTATCCCAGCCAGGAAAGGAGTCAGACCTTCTTGTCCATTATTATTAAATCCGACCGAATTTCTGGCAAAGATTTGAAGGTCCAGGAGAGTTTGACGATCATGTATCATGTAGCAGCATAAATACAAACAAGTCTTAGAGCGAGACGGCAGGCCAAGCACATCGGTGCCATCATCACATCATGATCACCTAAAATGTGTGTAATGAGGAATATTCATGATGCATTCAAGTGCCTCTGGAAATTACGGTGTGTGTTCAACCCGAACAAGCTCTATTAATAACTAATAAAATGATTTTACATAAAATCAAATCAAAAATAGTTTATTAATCTCCAAAGGGAAATTAAATGTTGTTTGAGCTCAGTTCTTCTTTAGGGAGCCATTGTAGAGGGTTCTAGCTGTGGACAGGAAGGATCTCCTGTAGCAGTCTGTGCTCTAGTGGATCTGAAGAAGCTTCTAACTGAAGACACTCTGTTGTTGAGTTACTGTGTTCTGTAGAGGATGATGAGGGTTTTCCATCATGTTCTTCATCCTCTTTTGTACAATCAACTCAAGAGACACCAGATCAGTCCCCAGAACAGAACCAATCCTCCTTCTCCATCTGTTCAGCCTCTTGATGCCACTTGCTCTGATGCTGCTCCCCCAACAGGTGACTGCAGGTATGATCAGCTGACAAACTCACTTTCTTTTGATGCTCCTCTTCAAATCTATGTCTGTATTGTTTGAAAGCCAGACAGAGACACACTGGATTCCGGGATATGTTCCTTTAGCCATGCCTCAGTAAAACACATGATGCTGCATTTCTGATACTCTGGCTGGGTCTTCAACGGAGTTTCAAGTTCATCCATTTTGTTAGCAAGAGATCTCACATTTGTCAATACGACTGATGGAAGTGAATGAAGTGAATATAGAAGCAACTTAGGTGAAAATGTCTGGGCTCTTTCTAGTGACCAGGACATTGTTGGAGCATGTATGAGGAAGAAATTGTACAGTTTCACACCTTTAATTGTGGTTAAACTTGCTTTGAGTCTCTTTAAACTATGTTCTGGAATATAATACTGTAATGTAGATGACCTTAAAGGTGGAATATGGAACGTGAATACCACAACAACAGCACAAAGCCTTCAGCCATCTGGGTGCTAGGCTCATAAACCCCCCAGCGCGTGCACTCCAATACTGAGGTTGACCAATATTCCTCCCCAAACCCACTCTGATCCTCGATCCAAGAAGGACAATAAAATATTATATGAGTTCATCTCACTAATCATGCTGATCACTGATCACACACTGACTCTGATAATAGTAGTTTCTTACCTGTTTGTAGCTTAATCATTGATTCAGTCCATTGGTAAAGAGCTCATGAAGCTGTCCCGCGGATCTTCTCAAGCAAACCAAAACTTCCTGCAGTCCCCTCGTAAGATCCACCGTACTCCTCACACCATCCTGCACACCCCACTTATCCAACTAGCAAACAAAATCCCCCGTGGTGTGTCCTCTAGCCAAACCCGCAGCCCGAAGTTCCCCTCACTTCAGCGACCTGCAGCTCCATGTTAGCTAGTTTTTATTAAAAAACCTTTCCATACGAACCTGCTCCACACATGTTGGGGAATCCCCTATGGCAAGCAAATAAGGTAGTCTATATAATCACCACACATCCCCGGGGCTTTTTTGTTAAAAATATTGCTTTTTATGAAAATATTCCATATTGTACCTTTAAGTAATTTTAGTAGAGGCATGTTCAACAATATATAAGAACAAATAAGACAAAAAATATTTCACATTCTTGTATCTTTTGGCTTCCAAAAAGGCTCTTTTCATGAGGACATGTTCATTTTACTCCTTCTCCTTCCCTAGTTACATCATACATTTGTCAGCTTTCTAGAATCCTGTGTTACCTAAAAACATTGACAGTGTTGATTTATACAGTAGTATGCCATAATCGCAAAACAGCATGAACCTCTGGTGCATTTTATGTAAGCAGGTCAGAACTTTTCTTTTTTAAACACACTTTGCAAACAGGAATGTTGTTTCTTTGTTTAAATCTATTGTGCATGTTAAGCGTCAGGCAACTGTGAGTCAAAACAGATTTTTGTTTCCCCTTAAGAATGTTAGCAACTTGTAAAACATGCTTTTCATTGTCATCATAACATACTGGGAATTGTGTCTATGATGCAAATACGAAAACAGCCAATGCGTTTCTGTCTTTAATACTCCGTCCAGTAAATGGAAGCAAGTACAGGCAAGGAATGTGTATGCTTTTTGTTTGTGTTGAAAGACAAGCTGCAAGTCTGACTACTTCAACATACTGCTGTCATGTCCAGTGCTCTTTGTCTGTGTTGTGGTTTTTTCTGTGTTGGGTGAGTTCTCTTCTCAGAGCACCATCTTCGTGGAGAGCCAGAGCAGGCTGATTGATCACAGCTGGCGGAGATCAGGACTGATGAGGAGTGAGAGCTGTATTTAAGCTGCAGGCAGACTGCCAGTTGACGCCTGGTTGTTGACCTAAATGCGAACACACCATAAGCTCTTCTTACGAGTTTCCTAGTGTTATTTAAAAGTTAAATGTTCCGAGTTATCTCTTTGTTGTTTCTGAGTAACCGGTCTTCTCTCCAGGATTACCACCCGAGCTCTCGCTCCTCAGTCCTCCCGAGAAAGCTCCTTCCGAGTCCCTGTGTTCCTGAGTCTCTCTGTGCCCCCCCTGGATTATCCCTGTGTCTACAGGGGATTTATCTGTGTCTCACCTGAGCCCACCTGCACTCCTCCTAGCCTCCTGTGTTCCTCCTTGTGACTCTCCCTGGACTTTCCAAGCTTCATCTCCGCCATCAGCCTGCCTGCTCTCCAGCCCGCTCACCTGACAAACACCTCCAGGACTCCATCTCCCTTCACAGACACACCACTGGACCTGCCTTTCCCTGTGTTCATCATCCTCAGCCATCCCATGAGTGTGTCCCCTCTGTGAGCATTTCCTCCGCCTGTCCTTGTGTTTCAGTGACTAACTGTTTATCTACTCCCCAGTCCTAGAGCTTCCTGAGAATCATCCCCGTTGTTCATTTCACATTCACATTTGTAAATAAACTTTCACCTTTTTCACCTGAGCTTGTGTCCGTGTCTGAGTCTGCAATTGGGTCAGACCCTCTCCTTGCAAGAACGTGACAACTGCAGTTCACAATAATCCCGTTGGGTTGTAGCCTTTCAAAGTCTTCAATGGTTAAAAACCATTTCACCCTAGAAAGAGCGCTTAGTTTAAATATGGATTTCTCCACCATATTAGGAACTCCACGTGTGAGAGGACAGAAGAGGTAAGACAGAAAAGACCTGAACCAGTCTAGAGTAGTTTCTAACTAAATTACTTCTTAGAAAAGACAAGTAACTATAACTAATTATTTTTTTAAAGTAACATTCCTAACACTGATGATCAGACCCTGAGTG
>SSNP01000046.1:1070002-1088499 GCA_006937955.1 Pachypanchax playfairii
TATTTCATCTTGACTTACTGCCATGTTCTTTTTGCACCTGTTGGGTTGCACCTGTGTACTCAAAAACATATGGAATATAAATGTTGAATGAGTGGAACATTCAAGACTAAACATTTATTTTTTTCCTCTAATTAAAGCTGCTATGGGGAGCCTAAGTCATGCCCTTCTACTTCTGGTCCATGGGTCCCCTAGACGAAAAATAATGAATGGAAGTCAATGCAGCCAAAAAAGTTATTTTCTGATCTAGATTGAAATGCACCATGGATCGAACATATGATGTCCGTGAATTGTAAAGACAAGTTTTGATGCCAAGAAAGCGATCATTTTCGACACGCGGCAAAAGTTATTTTATATTTTGTGTGAAGACACATAGTAGACTACAACCCCTTGTCTCGTAAAATTGATGTCACCATACCGCTCAGAAGGAGAAGAAGAATCCGTATAGGAACAATGGCGGTGAGTTTAGCGAGCTTCACCTCCTTCTATCAGGACGAAGGAAGGAGCATTAGACGACTAGTTTTGTGGTGACAACCAGGTACAAAAAACACTGGCATTGCCGCGTAAAAACGAGGGAAAAGGCAGCGGTGAAACTCGGGAGATTCTGCCGTGACGTCATATGTGCGACTTTTCAGTTGTAGTCATTTTAATTACAAATTTTAAAAAATAAATAAATCCGAATCCACTTGACAGACACAGTCAAAACGCACTTCATTATTTATCATTTAAATTGCGGTACAGCATATGTGTGATTCAGGGTGTAAGACAAAGTGGATCAGAAAATAACTTTTATCGCTCCATTGACTTCCATTCATTATTTTTTCGTTCAGGGTACCCATGGGCCGACCGGAATGGGAGGAGACTTCGGCTCCCCATGCTCATTTTGCATAACAAATTAGCTTAACATGTTTTTTTATGCCCATTAAAGACGTTTTAACACAGCATGGATAAAAATATGTTGTGAAGATTAAAAAAAAATTAAGTGGTTGTCCTGTATTTGTCTAAAAACATTAACCAATCATGTTTTTCGGGCCAAATGGAATATTTGTACATTCTCTTCCGTCATTCGGACTTCCGCATTTATTTGGCTTCCGGGCTCCAAATAAACTGGCACATTTTTCTGCATAACACCTCTGCAGCGGTGTATGTGGCAGCAGGAGAAACAGCCGCCGGCTGGTTCCACTTCATGATCAGGACAAAGTAACAAATTTGGAAAAAGAAAAACAAAAAACCAATTTGAAGTTTTAGAAAACAAACAACGTTTGGACAAAGAGCAAAAACCAGAGTAAACATTGGTGTTGCTTTTCAGCAATGGTGAAAAGTACGTGAGTCTGACGGCCTGCAAACAGATGCTATGGTGGCTACATTGTTGTTGGACAGGTAATTATGTCTTCATCTAATCAACACTTATCATCATGAAATCATTGTCACATTACAATGCTCGAACTTTTTTAGTACAACTATATTTGCTTTTTACATGTTACCGCATGCTAATGCTACATTAGCACATTTCTGGACATAATATACCGTTTAACCGTATTTGTTGTTGACATAAAACTTTATCACCTGGCAGTTGTGCTAAAAATGAGAAATCCACCGTGTTTTGTTCTTTCACTGTCAGGCAATTTAATGACAGAAGTATGACGACAACTCTTCTAAAGTAGCTTAAGTAGCTAAAGTTGTGGCAGGCAGAATGAGAATCCATACGCTTATATGCACAGCTCCGACGCTTATTTGCACAAACATTTGGAGGCATCATATATGCATCTCACTAAATCTCGCTGTTTCTCACTAGTTACATGACTGTAAACCTCCACTGGTGTTTTCACACACACCGTCGCTGTTTGGTGTGTGGAACTAGACTGCTCTGGCACTTACGCACACGTCTGGCTGAAGCTGTCAGACGATTGCCAAAAAATAATAAACTGACTTCTTCAGTGTGAAATAGTGTCACATGTAGCATTTGTTATAGTTTTTATTGCCCGATCATGAGTTTTTAATGTCCGAAATAGAAAACCGTTCTGTTCTGTTACTAACTGTAACTTAATCTGTGCCGTTACCGTTGTGTCCATGCGCGCGCGTGTCTGGCGCATCTGTTTACTTATAGTGTCATAGTGAATCCTCTCTACGAGTATATAACTCCCTTTGTTTGAGAGTTTCATTCTTCTAATACATTGCAATTGTGTTATTGCATAATTTTTGATTATCTGTTATCAATCCTGAACACTGCTACCCGTAAATGACCACCGACAGATAAATGCACACAACGCTTATATGCACAAAACTGCTGGGCACCGAGGTAGTGCATATAACCGTTGTCCACTGTATATTATAAAAATATTAACTTTACTAAAGGGACAAGACAGCCCCCCCCAAATCTACCAAAAAAAAGTAAAACCATGATATCATACCGTCACCGTTTAAAAGATGAATAATACTGTGATATTAATTATTAGGTCATGTCGCCCACCCCTAACGGAGGCAGCGTCTTGATGATTTTTTTTCTTGACAGGACAAGGAGCAGATGACTACAGGAATATATTCTACTAAGTGGTTTCTCCCGTGCTTGATTGACAGAGTTAGTATTTTAACTTTAAACATCTAATCCACCTTTCTGAGTTAAGGTAAATACGTTTGTTTGTTTTTTAATAACAACAGTCACAACCTTGTGCCAGAATTCTATAAGAAGTTTGGTGTAAAGCTTCAGCTTCCTGTTTAACACTTCCTGTCTGATATATGGCAGATTATTTTTGTTCCTGTTGCAGGCAGCCATGATGCAACCATCAGACTGTGGGACCTGATCGCTGGAAAAACCAGAGTGACTCTGACAAACCACAAGAAGTCTGTCCGAACAGTGGTCCTGCACCCCAGACAATGAGTGGGATTTAGATCAGACAGTCTAATGGATTATCAGCATCAGCTCGAAGTACTCGGACTGTTACTCAGTTTTTAACATTTTGCTCTTTTTATTTTTTTCCAAGGTACACGTTTGCATCAGGATCAGCTGATAACATCAAGCAGTGGATGTTCCCAGATGGCAGCTTTATTCAGAATCTGTCAGGCCACAACCCCATCATTAGCACTCTGGCTGTTCATTCTAATGGGGTGTTGGTGTCTGGAGGTAATAACACGCAGGGCTACACCTAGAGCTCATGTTTGTACAATTTTCTTGATATATTGCTTATAAATGATTCACATTAACCTCATTCAGCCGACAATGGGACCATGCACATGATGGAACTGGAGGACAGGCTATAACTTCCAGCGGATTCACGTGGCTGTGCATCCCGGCTCCCTGGACAGTGAGTCGGGAATCTTCGCCTGTTTGTTCGACCACAGAGAGCCAGCTGATCACTGCAGAGGCCGACAAGACCATTAAAGTTTACAAAGAGGACGACAAAGCTGTGCGTTATCGTGTCTCGTTACATATCTGTGCTGATTTACAGGCTGCAGGATGATTTTTAAACCATATCATTTCTTTCTTTTAGACCGAAGAAAGCCACCCGGTCAACTGGAAACCAGAAATCCTCAAGAGAAAAAGATTTTGAAGATTTTTTTTTTGTCACAGTTTCATTGTTCTTCAGTTTGTGCTTTCAGCTCACGGAGCAGATTTTATTTGTCAGAGCTGTTTCATAAGACAGAAATCCTCAAATAACATCAATTCAATCTGAATAGTTTGCAGTTCTCATTTAATGCTTTGAGCTGCTGTTTTGAACTTTGAGGAACTTCTGTGAGGTTTCTTTCTTGATGATGGCTGCTCATCTGTGTGGTCCACCAACAGACGTAAAGGTTTTATTGTATCTGGGATCTAAACCTGCAGCAGGAGAGAAAATGTTCTTGTATTGCTTGATTTTAATATCTAGTTGCTGGAGATGAAACATCAGATACTTTGTTCTGGCTTGAAATGTGAAGGTTATTCTGCTCCATTTTAATAAAGACCACATTCTTTTTAAAAACACAGGTTTTTGTTTGTTTTAAGAGCACATACTCGTAAATTGAAGTGTGTGAGTCACTAATGTAGAGCTTTCTGACAGCGTGATGAAAGATTCTGCCTTGTTTCTTTTTCTGGTGATGTTTAGTTGGTTCTGTCTGATCAGATGTCGGGAGGTGACTGACAGGATCTCATCCAGCTGATCCTGGAGGAGCCAAGGTTGGATCACTTGGAGTTTCATCCATGATGTCAAAGAAGAGACTTGGGTCACGTGTTAAACATCACTCCAGCAATCTGTGTGATGAGTCCAAGTTTAGGCCTCTGATTCGTATCTGTTGAAATGAAGAACATGAGTTGGTTCCTAATCTTCTACTTATGACTGGTGCAAAAGTTGCATATGTAGAATGTATAGAAAATATATAACTAAGAAAACAGTCTGCGTACACAGAGTAGCTTTTTTAATTTTTACTTTCTTTAAAAAAAATTTAGGGTATTGATGAATTACATCTAATACAACTGTAACCTTTTGGTATATAGACGTTTTTTTTTTTTCAATTTTTACCTTCTTATTTGCGACCCTTGCTGCTTGACGCTCCTCAACACGACGTGCGTCTTCAACCATAAGCGTTTCCCACAAAGGTAAAAAAGAAAGGATTAAAGTCTGCATAAAAGTAAAACTTAAAACCATATGAATGTTACATAAAAGCTTTAAAATTAAACTCATTTACATGGAGACTGATATCCTGGAAATAGCTTTGAAATTAACTGTTTTTGTGTTATCTGAAAAACTTTTGAAAAGCCTTAATTCTTATCACTTACCGGTGATTATGCCATGTTACGGTACTTGAATGAACTGCGTACCGGTGTTTGACACTCTTTCGTCGTCTGAGGATTCCAAATCTTAGGGGCGTGGCTTAGGACTTCTACCCAGTGGAAGGGGCGAGAGTCCTGTGACTTTGTTTACATTTGATAGCACTCTAAGCTAGGCTATTTGAAACCGGGTATATCAGTTTTAATACTCCCACATTGATTTGTTCAGCAATTTTCTGCCACACAATCTCTCTGTCCTTTGCTGCTGCTTTTCTTTTTTCGTTTAAATGTGTTCATTTTTTGCACATGCAGGAAGAAGTAGGGGGCGCTAACCTTTTGTCCACTGGTTGCCATGGTGAATCATGTTATCTGTGTTCCACTGATGAGAGCTTCTTATATGCACGATCGTAACTCGGATTAACTTTGACTCAGAGTTGATTGAGCTAATGCTTAACAGCTGTTCTGAAACCGAAAACTCTGAGTTTGACAACTGAGAGTTGGTCAACTTTGAGTTCAGATTTTGATTTAGAGTTTGTTAAACCAGCTTTCTGAAATACACCCCAGATTCAAAGACTACTCTTTATAACTAATCATGCGATTATTTTGATTTTTTCTTTTACAACGTGAAACATGTAAGGCAGTTATTGAGTTCAGTCCTAAAAGCAGCTATGACACTGTGTTGAACTCTTAAGCCCAGAGGCCTCTGGGAGAGGATCAGAGGTTGAAGTGAAAGTGCAACTATGAATTATGAACTCTGAAAGAGGGTCAGAGTTTTGTGAGTCTGTCCTGTAAGTGTGAGAATTTTAGAAATGTTGCCTTTCTGGAAACACCTAAATGACTCACTCACAATGAAGTGAAAACTACGTATAGAAAAAACTGTTATGACTAATGTCTTTCTCAAGACTCAACAACCTATCTGATGAAAATATCTCTGTGGTCTAGGTGTGATATGTTTTTCTACTTTAACCCTATAATGCCATTTGTATCATATTTACCTCCGTCAAGGAGGTAATGTTTTCATCTTGGTTTATCTGTCTGTCTGTCTGTTAGCCGGATAACTCAAAAACTTATGGATGGATCTTAATGAAAGGTCAGAAATAACCCACGGAACAATCATTTAGATTTTGGGGGTGATCCGGATCACTGTCTGCCTGAACAGTGCAGGTAGTTTTTCGAGCTTCTCTCCTCCTCTGCTAGTCATGACTATTGATGTGCTGTTCTCTTCTGAACAAGTGGCGCATGGGTCCTTCACATGAACACAACTCTTTATCTGTTTTCATCAACTGATCCGCAGATGTGTGTGCCGAACCATAGGGAGAAATCCGTGCAGATCACGGATCATGTATGACCCATTGCACCACTAATAATATGTAACAGATATTATATAAAACAGTCAGTTCTGTTGTGTCTTTAACATAACTTTGTTTTTGGCTAATCGGTTGCTACTTTTGCAACAACCAGCATTTCCTGGACCTGGGAACATTAGGGGCTTAGCCCACATAAAATAATCTGGGAAATTTATGCAGTAAAATATGCTTTTTATTTTTTAATTAAAGCTTTCTTAACCTGCAACAGGAGCTGCTGGTAAACTTCTACAGAGTCACCTTTGAGTCTGTACCGGTCCATCATAGTCTGGTTTGGTTCTGCAACTAAACTAGACAGAAAAAGGACTGCAGAGAACTATAAGGTCTGCAGAGAGACTCACTGGTGCTGATCTGCCCTCTATCTAGGACCTGGACTCCTCCAGAGTCAGCAAAAGAGCAGACACCACCAGCAGGGACCTTCTCACCAGGATCTCTTCTCTCCCCTCAGGTCTATGTTACAAATCTCTGAACACCAAAACTACTAGACAGAAAAACAGTTTTTTCCCACAGACCGTCACCATGTTAAACATGTTTAACTCTCCTAACAAGGAAATAACCTGTTCTATTATTAAATAATGTTCTATACCTGCTCTGTACCACCTGACCTCAAACCACCAACTAGACTTTCCTGGTGGTAAAATGCTGCTAATGTATCTGGTGTGTGTTCTATGTCCAACACTGTATATTATCTTATATATGCATGTCTGTCTGTACAAGAGAAAAGTGAGCTGGAACCAAATTCCTTCCCTGTCATGGTGGGGGAGCACTGCAGTCAAACCTGTTTTATGGAATGTGACTGACTGATTGGTGTTTTAGCAAAACAAAAGCTGTAAACAAAGGAAGTCAGTGACTCCTCATTGATTTGATAAGGAACCCAGCCTCTTTTTAAACGCAGAAATTCGCGGAGCTCAGACAAGCCGATGGTAAATTATTAGTTTTCTTACCTGTGTCATGTGTCAGCCCAGAGTCTTGCAACCCACTGCAAACCACAAGTGAAGAACTGTGACTGTTTATTTTTTGCAAACAATTGTCAGATGTCCAATTTTCCTGTCGGAAGCGCTCCAGAGTTCAGAGTTTAGATTAACGCATGATGTAATGATCAAAAACCGTGCCACCTTCGACACAATACTTGGTCCCGGTAGATCTGACTGTCGTGCTGGAGAGATTTTATTCATGTAATAAACTCCACAACCTTCTCAATTCCATAAATTCTATACTACTTCGTAAAAATTCTGAACATCGAGATCACATCACAGCGGCTTCACAGGCTCTGAATCGCCCTTCTACCTGTCTTGTCCTGAGTGCCTGGCTCCTCACCCACTCCAACAGGCATTGTTACACAGTAAATAAGGGTGATCTTACCCAGACAAGTGCACCACTGCCCCCTCCTGGATCATATGACTAAATACAGCCTATAATGAGTTCAAATTCAGTGAGCAGCTGCCCCAGAATGCTTTGCGGGATTTAAGCCAATAAAAGCTGTAGAGATGCCAAGACATCAATGGCACTGAGCATTCGGATTCAGTTTGACGTCTATAGACGTCAATGGCACTGAATGAGTTAATATGAATTTAAACACCAAAGAGAAAGAAAGCCCGTTGTCATGTTGAAAGAAAGAACATATCTTTCAACAGGAGAAAGAGGAGAAAAGAAGAGAGTAAAAATAGGGAAAGGGGAAGGAATAGAGAAAAAACATGATTAAATATAGAGAGAAAACACTAAGTATCTGCTTCACTGTACTGTAGTGAATGTGCAGTGAATACCTGAGTAAATACCTGAGTGAACACCTGAATGAACACCTAAGTGCAGTGGCACGCATGTGATGGCGGGCCCTGAAGCAGACCATTAGGCCAAGGCCAAGGACCCCCCAGAGGCAGAGGAGTACCCGGGAGAACAGCGCAGGGCGACCCAAGACCCCACCAGACAAACGCAGCAATGACCCCCAGAGCAGCTGCCCCACAACCACAGTGAACTCCAGGGGGCTGTAGTGACGAGCCCATAGGCCCCGCCGGCAGCCAGTCACACCCGGGAGGACCGAGACACGGATCAGGAGATCCCAGGGCTCCCGCCCCCCAACAGGGACCCAACCCATCCAGGAGGGACCAGGCCCCATCAAGCAGCTGCCAGAAGCGAGCCAGCACATACCCAAGCCCCGAACCCCAAGGGCCACCAACGTGCCATCCAGCCGGGGCGCCACCCAGAAGGGGCAGCCCAGTTAGGGGGAAGAGGCAGCCTCCCTGTAGAGAAGCCAAGGGTGCCACAAGAGAGAGGAGTCTGAAGCCCAACCTGACAGACAGACAAGAACATACATTCATACACAGGCACAGACACACACTCCCACCCTCATGCACACTCACATACTCTCACACCCATGCAGACAAAAACAGGAATAGACAATGGACGCTCACGTCTGCTCCCCATACACACTCTATACTCCCAGATCTAGACACCATCACCCAAGAAAGGCAACCAGTCCCAGAACCAGGAGTTTCCCCTACTACCTTGAGGCGTAGCCATGGGGGCACCCGGAGCCATCCAGTCACAGAGCAGCCCACCAGCCCCACCACACCGCAGACAGAAAGCAGACAATGGGGTGTAGAGAGGACCCCACACCACACTCCTCCCGCTTAAATGTACTGATGGTGCGTGATGTACTAAAATGCAATTAAAAGATTGGGTAACCAGTCCCTCCCCAGCACCGCCCCCACCCCCAGAGCCCTACATATGAGTTTGTATTTGTGCTTGTTTGTGAAATGGACGAGTCTAAGGTGTGGATTAAAATTGGACCACAGGCACCCATGAGGGTAGAGGGAGGATCCTTCCCACCCCCACGACCCACCCATGACTGTGTCCAAATTCAGGGTCTGTATACTTTTAAGAACGTATTTTAAGGATGTTACGTCACACTGCCTCGACAAGAACTGTCCAAATTCCAAGGATTTTTCAAATACTTCCTCGAAATGCATACTATTTTCCCCAAAATTTTAAGAATGGGTCTTGTGTATCCTTTCACGTTCTAAATATCCTACAATTTTTTTCGACAATTCGGCAGAGAGTTTAACCCAATGACGGATGAAGCGAGAGGTTGCGCAGAGGGAGAGGAGTTTGGATTCAGATGTAAGTTTAAAAAAGACTAGTGGTAAAAAAGAAAATTCTTACAGCGGTGGTCTAATTAGACCTTTGGTTTTAGTGTTAATCATGGTTTTATTTTATGTTTACATCTCTAAAAACAATCCCATTCGTACCTCCTGTGTAAGTATTTGCACACACAGGTAATTTCTTGTTAGTGAATTAAGCTTTTTCAAATATGTTTTACAAATGAAAGAACAGAAAAACACCTTTATCACGCTTCAGAGAAACCTGTGGGGTGAAGGTACAAGAATAAATCTATAGGGTGGGCCATTTATATAATATTATATAATGGTTGGTGATATTAACGTCCTGTTTTGTGTTTTATGTGAGGGGGGGAAACTTTTCAAGATGGGTGGTGACCATGGTGGCCATTTTAAAGTCGGCCATCTTGGATCCAACTTTTGTTTTTTCAATCGGAAGAGGGTCATGTGACACATCAAATTTATTGGTAATTTCATAAGAAAAGCAATGGTGTGCTTGGTTTTAACGTAACTTTATTCTTTCATGAGTTATTTACAGGTTTCTGATCACTTATAAAATGGGTTCAATTTGCTGCCCATTGTGTTGAATTGTCAATGCAACCCTCTTCTCCCACTCTTCACAAACTAATAGCAACACCGCAGGAGAAATGCCAGCACAGGCTTCCAGTATCCGTAGTTTCAGGTGCTGCACATCTCGTATCTTTATACCATAGACTATGGAATGTTGGTGCCAGTACAGTCCAGAATTCTTTATAGAACTCAGCTGAAAATCCATCTGAAGCTGGAGCCTTTTTATTAGGCATGTTTTTAAGGGCTTCCTAGAGTTCAGCTGATGTTAGTGGTGAGTCTAGAATTGTTTTATGATTGTCTGAAAGTTTGGGAAGTGGTATTTTATCTAAAAATGGTTAATCTCTTCATTTGATGGATTTATTTGTGGGGAATACAGAGTCTTATATAACTCTCTGACGGTATTAATAATCCTTACTGGATCATATTCAGTATTCCCAGTTGCATCTTTAACAGCAAAGATAGTTGTTTTTTCTTTATTTGTTTTTAACTGTTTGGCTAAGAACTGACCTGATTTATTATTGCATTCAAAATGTTCTGAGTTTTTGTACTAGGAATTTAATTTTTTTAGTAATAATTTCATTAAGCTCTAGTTTTGCTTTGCGTATTTTATTCAGTATTTCTTCATCTTGAGATGAGACATAGTTTTCTTCCAAAGATTTAATATTATCCTCTAAATACTGAATTTCTTTATTTTCTTTTTTCTTCTTAAATGATGAGAACAAGATTATTTTACCTCTCATAACAACTTTTCCTGCCACCCAGAGCACAGATGCTGATGTTCATGGTAGGTCATTTAATTCTAAGAATGAGTTCCACTCATTTTTTAAATAATTAATGAAAAGTTCATCTTTAAGCAGTGATGTATTAAACCTCCAAGTTTTAACTGTTAGGGTTACGTTTTATTATTAAACAGAGTTAATTAAACTGGATCATGATCACTGACAGTTATAGGGTGGATCTCACTGTCTGAAATGTCCCTCAAAAGTGAGCTACTGACTAAGAAGTAATCCCGGCGTGAGTATGAGTGGTGGATATGTGAGAAGAAAGTGTAATTTATATCGTCAGGGTGAAAAGATCGCCATGCATCACAAAGCCCATAATCACTCATGTACTGTTTGATGGCACTATTTGACTGCCAGCAGCACTGAGTCTCCGCTGAGCTTAACCGGTCCATTACTTCATATAAACCAAAGTTGAGATCGCCCCAAAAACCAATGAACAGTCTGAGTGTTCAGCGAGTGCAGAAAAAAAAAGCATGAAAAAACTGAGGCTCATCAACATTTAGTCAATAAATACTAGCAATGCACAATATTTGGTTCTGGACTGACATTTTGACAATTATAAATCTACTGTCATGTTTTGAGGTTGGTTTGCGAACTCTAATGTAGACCCAGACTATTAGACAACGCACAGGAGACTGAGGATCAAGGTAACAGTGTTTAATATTTACAGTGAATGATACAACAAGGCAGAATAGTACAAGGACTCCGGAGATCCGGGACTGGAACGACGAAGGAGGAGATCTGGCAGCGGAGGAGAGACAGGTTAGTGACTGGTGATTTTGGATGTGAAGCAGGGTAAAGTTGCGGTGCATGGGGAATGTGCTCACAGACTTACAGTGCGGGAGAGCAGGCAGTGCGAGGAGGAGAGACTGAGGTTCCAGCAGCGGTGGTGGTGTTTCCAGCAGGGGAAGAAGGTGATGAAGGTAATCCAGAATGAGATCTTTGTTTTTCCAGGAATCCAGAGGAGGCAGGGGTGACAGCGTTGTTGTATCTGACCAGGACAGGTGCGGGGAATCCAGAGGGGAACAGAGACAGAACAGGACCAGGAACAGGAACACAGTCGTGCCGGACCACGACGGAATCAAGAGCCCTCCGGACGGCGAGTCTGACGGCCAGCGCAAGTGGAGGCGCTCAGGACCAGGACGAGGACTAGGAAGGAACGGAAGGGAGAGGAACAGGTAAGTTTAAGTTCACTAATGTAACTTCAGCAGAGTCTACACAGGCCACACGTTACCGCAGTACGAGCTGTAACAAACTGGCGTCTGTCTCAGGTTCCTCCTCTGCTTAAATACCCAGCCACAGAGAGCTGGGTAACGAGCCGCACCTGGATCCACTGATCACTGCTGCCACGCCCTGCAATGAGAGGTTAGTGCATCCAAAAACCAACACCACACACCCTCAGGATCTGTAACTGTATTTAAAATTGTGAAATGTATGTTTTTGTGTACTAAAATTTCGACTCCCCGTTGTCTGACGTTAAAGCCGGCTGAGAAAACATGAGGGAACTCACGAGATTTGAGATCCTCTGTACCTGGAGCAGGTTTGTGAGTTTCTTATAACAAGACAATGTCTGCCCTCAATTGCCTCCACATGTGTTCTTAGTTCTTACCTTCATAGTGGATGTGAAAACAGGTCAAGAACTTCTCTTTCAGTTTTTATCTCTCAAATGACGCAGGTGGCGATTAAACCCGAGTTTCGAACGGCCTGTATTTGTTTCTTCACAGCTCCTCTGCTCATTAGAATTCATCAGCTCTGGCAGTTGAAACCATGTCTAGCATGCTGTTGGCTAAAAGCTGTAGCATAAACATTTATCAAACCAGAAGAGATGTGGTGTGCTGTTGCCATGTGCAGCAGGGACGGAAACTGGAAGCCTTGCTCTCATAGGCTAGTTTGTTAGCTAATCTGAGTCCAGCAAAATTGCATAATGATTATTAAGGAGTTGCAGCCCGAAGCCTGACGAAGCCAGCTAAATCTTCACGCAGACAGATTGAAACGTTTGTTACTCAGTGTTTCCTAACGTTTTTTTAGATATGTTTCATATTATAGGTCAATACTTTTTGAAACTGAGTGGCATTTTAATTTTCTCCTTAAAATATATTTAAAAAAAATATATAACTCGAGCTCATAAAAGAGGTCAAATAAACTAGAACTTCAACTTAACTAAAAGGATTTAAATTGACAACCAGCAAAACAAACAAAACTGAACTGACAAACAAAGATACACCAGGATATATATAATGGTTCAAAGGGAAACAGAAAGGCTCTGACCAAAATAAGATCTCTGATGGACAGAGTCTCCCACCCCATGCATGTAAATGCTGCTGAACTGCAGAGGTCCTTCAGTGACAGACTGCTGCACTCTAGATGCATGAAGGAGTGTTTCCGCAGGTCCTTCCTCCCTGCAGCTGTCAGACTGTACAATCAAAACTGCTCCCAACAAACATGTTTACATCAGCCCTAACCCATGACCAATACTGCTGCAACTTGAACATTGATTTGTCACGGGGAGGTAAAAGGGGTGGGAACAGGACCCAAAAGGAGGCACAGACACAGGAGACGCAGGAGGTAAAAGTGCAAAAATAAACTGTTTTAATAATAATAATAAAACAAAAAGCTGACGAGGCAGCAGAAACTTACATCAACGGGGAACAACGGTGAGCAACAAAGAAACAACACGGAGGAAGGTCAACACTGAGACACGGACAGAAAACTGACAACACCTTACACTCACCGGGCACTTTATTAGGTACACCTGTCCAACTGCTCGTTAACACTTAATTTCTAATCAGTCAATCACATGGCGGCAACTCAGTGCATTTAGGCATGTACACATGCTCAGGACAATCTCCTGCAGTTCAAACCGAGCATCAGTATTGGGAAGAAAGGTGATTTGAGTGACTTTGAACGTGGCATGGTTGTTGGTGCCAGAATGGCTGGTCTGAGTATTTCAGAAACTGCTGATCTACTGGGATTTTCACGCACAATCATCTCTAGGGTTTACAGAGAATGGTCCAAAAAAGAAAAAATATCCAGTGAGCGGCAGTTCTGTGGGCGGAAATGCCTTGTTGATGCCAGAGGTCAGAGGAGAAGGGCCAGACTGGTTCGAGCTGATAGAAAGGCAACAGTAGCTACGTTTACATGGGCACATTTAATCGGAATAAACGCCCAATCGGATAAAAAAGACGTCATGTAAACATGTCAACCCGAATGTTTTGATCCGATGCAGCCTGATCCGAAAGAAATTTACTTCCGATCGAGAGGGGTGGTTTTGTCCGATCTCCATTCGGATAGACGTGCATGTATACACCCATTCGGAAAGAAAGGGTGAAAAGAGCCCTTTGCGCATGCGTACAACTTCAGCATGACGTCTTTCCACTTTCGCAGACTCAAGTAGAAAACATAGTGGGAAGTAAACAGAAGTGGTCTGCTGGTGCAGTCATCCTGTCATCCTGCTCTCCTCTCCTGTGGTGGAGGAGCAGTAGCAATATGTATTCAGCCTCTAGCTTGGTTAATGCGACCAGTAAAAACCCAAACATAAAGGTAATCACCTGCAGAGGGTCCATATTGGGGATAACGTGAGTCAGCTCGAGCACACGATGGGGCGGGAAAGACGTGCAGAAAGGACGGAGTTTGTTTACTTTTTTTCTTTCTCCGGAAAGACAACTCGCTGTGCGCATGCTCAACTCATTTAACCTGATTGAGTGCCTGGTGCATGTGTACTCATGGCATGATCAGATCATTTCAGTTAGTGTCCATGTAAACAGGGATTTGGGAATTCAGATCGACCAAGATTTTAATCAGATCGGGG
Source organism: Pachypanchax playfairii (assembly GCA_006937955.1). Taxonomy (NCBI): domain Eukaryota; kingdom Metazoa; phylum Chordata; class Actinopteri; order Cyprinodontiformes; family Aplocheilidae; genus Pachypanchax; species Pachypanchax playfairii. Next base: position 1,084,378 of record SSNP01000046.1, read on the forward strand.
AAATTTGGCGCATGTAAACGTAGCTAGTGACTCAAATAACCACTTGTTACAACCAAGGTAGGCAGAAGAGCATCTCTGAACGCACAGTACGTCGAACTTTGAGGCAGATGGGCTACAGCAGAAGAAGACCACGCCAGGTGCCACTCCTTTCAGCTAAGAACAGGAAACTGAGGCTAATATTTGCACAAGCTCATCGAAATTGGACAATAGAAGATTGGAAAAACGTTGCCTGGTCTGATGAGTCTCGATTTCTGCTGCGACATTCGGATGGTAGGGTCAGAATTTGGCGTCAACAACATGAGAGCATGGATCCATCCTGCCTTGTATCAACGGTTCAGGCTGGTGGTGGTGGTGTAATGGTGTGGGGAATATTTTCTTGGCACTCTTTGGGCCCCTTGGTACCAATTGAGCATCGTTACAACGCCACAGCCTACCTGAGTATTGTTGCTGACCATGTCCATCCCTTTATGACCACAATGTACCCAACTTCTGATGGCTACTTTCAGCAGGATAATGCGCCATGTCATAAAGCTGGAATCATCTCGGACTGGTTTCTTGAACATGACAATGAGTTCACTGTACTCAAATGGCCTCCACAGTCACCAGATCTCAATCCAATAGAGCATCTTTGGGATGTGGTGGAACGGGAGATTCGCATCATGGATGTGCAGCCGACAAATCTGCGCCAACTGTGTGATGCCATCATGTCAATATGGACCAAACTCTCTGAGGAATGCTTCCAGCACCTTGTTGAATCTATGCCACGAAGAATTGAGGCAGTTCTGAAGGCAAAAGGGGGTCCAACCCGTTACTAGCATGGTGTACCTAATAAAGTGGCCGGTGAGTGTATATACACAGAGAACTCAAAGACACAATCAACCTAAACGCAAGACACATGGAGCAGAGGGAGAGAACAACAAGCTGCAGCTGACTCATAGAGAGATAAGCTGCAGCTGACACACAAGGAGAAGCAGAAGCACAGGATCACAGTAAACATAAACACAGAAGACCAGAAAACACTGGGGAACAGGGGAGAAAAAACAAAAAACACTAAGACACTGAACCCATGACATGATTTCAACGGACTCTACATAATAACTTATTGGTAGCTACAGTTTACTTTTTCATGCACAGTTCAATGCAAATTCTGTAATTTTTCTATCTTATCCATATTCTAACTACTTTAAGAATTGCACAATTTTGTTTTATAATTTTTTATAACTGTTTTATGGTAACATGCTGTAGATACTCTTTTTCTTATTTTTTTCTTCTTTCGTTGTAAACATTGTGTGTGCTCCATTATGTAATGTTCTGTGTTTGTTTGTTTGTTTGTTTGTTTGTTTGTTTGTATATCTGCTGCTGCTGCTCTTACAACCAAATTTCCCCTTGTGGGACAATAAAGGATTGTTCTATTCTTCTATTCCACTATATAAGTGCATTATTTCCACCACACTTTCAGGTACTCTTGCAGGTTGTCTAGCACACAGACCACATAATGTAAATGGTTCAGAATGGGAGGATGTGACACTCGGCTACCTCTCAGCCTTCTTAAATTCATCACCTGGTTCTGCAGAACACTGTTCACAGTGAAGCGGTCATCATTGTAGGATGTGGCCAAAGAACATTCACTTCTATGCCTTTCTGTGACCTTGGTTTCCCTGATTTTCAGTTTCGGGCAAGAATTCTAAACTCAGTGACTCACAAAGACTATGTACTGTTGACCAGTGATGAGGAGAGCAGTTTAAATACTAAGGGCCTGATTTATCAAAGATTTGCAGTTGTTAAAACAGGCACAGACTGCTCAGTGGCTGCAAAAACAGGCAGAAGGTGATTTACTAATGGTGCTCAGGCAAAACTGCGCCTGTTAAACCTGCTGCTAGATGCGCAAAGTCATTTTTACGCCTTTGCCATTGATGAATATGCAATGTGGGCATTTCAAACATGTGGGGAAATTTGCCTCTAGAGAACAGTAAATTATGTAAAAAGTACGGTTTCCTGAACAGTTAAACAGGTACATTCAAATGTTTACTGAAGGTTCCAGTAAGTTCACATACAAAGATTTTTGTGAATTCTGACATTTCACCCGAGAGCCAAATATTCCTAACTTTTTGTGAGTAGTGCAGATTTACTATGGGTACATTTTTCAGTCAGTAAATCTGGTTAGTCATGTTTAAAGGGACTTAAGGCAAGATTTGTGAAAAACTACACATGCATTTCCAGTTTATTCAATGCTAATGGGTCATGAAGCATTAAAAACCCAAAATAACGAGGCCATCCGCATATATGTCAGTTGCCTTGGACACGCTGTGTGCTACATAATGCGCTGCAGTTCGACGTCCGAATTTCCCGCGCAGTTGTAGGGATGTGACGTAAATTGACGCTGCATGCGCGTTGCCGACAGCTCTTGAACAGGAAGAACATGTCCGCCGTGGACTTGGATTCAAACACTGAAGGTATACTTATGGATGTTTCTGCAGCCAGCAAACGACCTGCATCCACTCTCACCCCCAAAAAAGTGGCACCACGAAGAAAAAAAAGACTTTATCAGCGGCATCTCGTGAGTCTAAAAAAAAATATGACCGAAGCCGGGCAGGCACCCGCATAAATATTGGATATGCGTTCGGTTCATGGAGGGAACTTAAGCTGCATTTGGGAGTGAAAACGGATGCTGACATGGCTCATTTCCTTGTGACCAGGTGAGAAAACATTATAGGTCGTGTTTAGAGACTGATACAGTATGAAAATGATTAGATCAAATCAAATAACAGAGTGGAGAGACCTGACGTGAAGTATGTTAGCCTCCCCGGTGCAGTGCTGTGAAGACGAACAGTCTGTAAAGTGTCTGTGCGCGCTCCCGTGCCGGCTTGGCTGGTGGCTGCAGCACCTGTCGCGGCAGCACTGAGTCAGATTTTGTAAAGCTGCCTTAAGTCCCTTTAAAGTCACATTACACAATAATGCAGATGGAAAAAACTGACTTTGATGTCATGTGTCTGTGTTATGCACACAGATGTGCACAAAAGGTATTGATTGTCCAGCAGTTTATGTCATTACTCATGTATGTTCTCTTTAAATTATATTATTATTGTTTTACATGTATATGATGGTTGATGCTGTTCTCTATGTTCTTGTTTTTCCTCTCAGTACAGGTGTTGAAGCAGATTCCTAGTTTTTTCTCTCTCTCTCTCAGCTATTTCTCTTCTTTCTTCCTTTTACCCCACGTCCCCTGAACCTTCAGAGTTGTAATAAGCCAACATAGCTTCCAAATAAAACAATAATAAGTGTGTGAGAGTAAATCTGTCAGGCTATTCTATGCACCCTGACAAAAATTTCTGATTTATTTATTTATTTGTTTGTTTGTTACCAGAGAGAACAAGGGGAAGCAAAAAGATATCTGTTTCTTGTTCATCATTAACAAACAGAGGAGGCATTTGTTTTGATATTTACATAATTAAGTAACAATGAATTGTCTTCCCTTATTATTTTTGTTGTTATAACTCATACGGCCCCCAGGTTCAAAAGGTGACATTTTCTGGTGATTGGACTATAATTATGTGTTTACGTAATGTGTGAGTGTTTTGGAACAAAGGTAGCTCAGAGACAAGTGACAACAACACCACATTCACACCTCTAATTGAAGGTCGTCTATCCTGAGACACAATTATGAAAATCTTAATCAGAATACTTTATCAGAATAGTGATGTTAGAATAATGAGCATCTTTACTTCAACACTCTGTTTAGTTTTGTCATAACCCTGAAGTCATTCATTTTCATAAATAAATTTATTTTGTTTCAGTTACCCATTTACTGAATAAATATGCTTCCCACCTTTACATGTTTTGTATTCTTTTATATTTTCCATATTTGTATCTTATTTCCATCTCAAAAAGAGAGATTGAACTGTATATGTTGCTGCAAAGACATCAATGATTTGAGCAGCTAGAGACTGAATTTTTTAGTGAATTGAGTATAGTACACACATTTAAATATTTTCTGCATCATACTTTGTCAAGTGAAAATGCATTCTCAACTTGAAAATCAGAAAACTGAAATGAAACTGAAAAAGGTTTGTGGGACATGGCTATGCTGGCTGTTCTGTATTGTATGTTATATATATATATATA
>SSNP01000046.1:1088509-1160408 GCA_006937955.1 Pachypanchax playfairii
TGTGAATTCTGACATTTCACCCGAGAGCCAAATATTCCTAACTTTTTGTGAGTAGTGCAGATTTACTATGGGTACATTTTTCAGTCAGTAAATCTGGTTAGTCATGTTTAAAGGGACTTAAGGCAAGATTTGTGAAAAACTACACATGCATTTCCAGTTTATTCAATGCTAATGGGTCATGAAGCATTAAAAACCCAAAATAACGAGGCCATCCGCATATATGTCAGTTGCCTTGGACACGCTGTGTGCTACATAATGCGCTGCAGTTCGACGTCCGAATTTCCCGCGCAGTTGTAGGGATGTGACGTAAATTGACGCTGCATGCGCGTTGCCGACAGCTCTTGAACAGGAAGAACATGTCCGCCGTGGACTTGGATTCAAACACTGAAGGTATACTTATGGATGTTTCTGCAGCCAGCAAACGACCTGCATCCACTCTCACCCCCAAAAAAGTGGCACCACGAAGAAAAAAAAGACTTTATCAGCGGCATCTCGTGAGTCTAAAAAAAAATATGACCGAAGCCGGGCAGGCACCCGCATAAATATTGGATATGCGTTCGGTTCATGGAGGGAACTTAAGCTGCATTTGGGAGTGAAAACGGATGCTGACATGGCTCATTTCCTTGTGACCAGGTGAGAAAACATTATAGGTCGTGTTTAGAGACTGATACAGTATGAAAATGATTAGATCAAATCAAATAACAGAGTGGAGAGACCTGACGTGAAGTATGTTAGCCTCCCCGGTGCAGTGCTGTGAAGACGAACAGTCTGTAAAGTGTCTGTGCGCGCTCCCGTGCCGGCTTGGCTGGTGGCTGCAGCACCTGTCGCGGCAGCACTGAGTCAGATTTTGTAAAGCTGCCTTAAGTCCCTTTAAAGTCACATTACACAATAATGCAGATGGAAAAAACTGACTTTGATGTCATGTGTCTGTGTTATGCACACAGATGTGCACAAAAGGTATTGATTGTCCAGCAGTTTATGTCATTACTCATGTATGTTCTCTTTAAATTATATTATTATTGTTTTACATGTATATGATGGTTGATGCTGTTCTCTATGTTCTTGTTTTTCCTCTCAGTACAGGTGTTGAAGCAGATTCCTAGTTTTTTCTCTCTCTCTCTCAGCTATTTCTCTTCTTTCTTCCTTTTACCCCACGTCCCCTGAACCTTCAGAGTTGTAATAAGCCAACATAGCTTCCAAATAAAACAATAATAAGTGTGTGAGAGTAAATCTGTCAGGCTATTCTATGCACCCTGACAAAAATTTCTGATTTATTTATTTATTTGTTTGTTTGTTACCAGAGAGAACAAGGGGAAGCAAAAAGATATCTGTTTCTTGTTCATCATTAACAAACAGAGGAGGCATTTGTTTTGATATTTACATAATTAAGTAACAATGAATTGTCTTCCCTTATTATTTTTGTTGTTATAACTCATACGGCCCCCAGGTTCAAAAGGTGACATTTTCTGGTGATTGGACTATAATTATGTGTTTACGTAATGTGTGAGTGTTTTGGAACAAAGGTAGCTCAGAGACAAGTGACAACAACACCACATTCACACCTCTAATTGAAGGTCGTCTATCCTGAGACACAATTATGAAAATCTTAATCAGAATACTTTATCAGAATAGTGATGTTAGAATAATGAGCATCTTTACTTCAACACTCTGTTTAGTTTTGTCATAACCCTGAAGTCATTCATTTTCATAAATAAATTTATTTTGTTTCAGTTACCCATTTACTGAATAAATATGCTTCCCACCTTTACATGTTTTGTATTCTTTTATATTTTCCATATTTGTATCTTATTTCCATCTCAAAAAGAGAGATTGAACTGTATATGTTGCTGCAAAGACATCAATGATTTGAGCAGCTAGAGACTGAATTTTTTAGTGAATTGAGTATAGTACACACATTTAAATATTTTCTGCATCATACTTTGTCAAGTGAAAATGCATTCTCAACTTGAAAATCAGAAAACTGAAATGAAACTGAAAAAGGTTTGTGGGACATGGCTATGCTGGCTGTTCTGTATTGTATGTTATATATATATATATAAATATATATATATATATATAAAGGCATTTCAAAATTATATATATATATATATATATACAGTGGGGCAAAAAAGTATTTAGTCAGCCACCAATTGTGTAAGTTCTCCCACTTAAAAAGATCAGAGAGGCCTGTAATTTTCATCATAGGTATACCTCAACTATGAGAGACAAAATGAGGAAAAAAAATCCAGAAAATCACATTGTCTGATTTTTAAAGAATTTATTTGCAAATTATGGTGGAAAATAAGTATTTGGTCACCTACAAACAAGTAAGATTTCTGGCTTTCACAGACCTGTAACTTCTTTAAGAGGCTCCTCGGTCCTCCACTCGTTACCTGTATTAATGGCACCTATGTGAACTCGTTATCAGTATAAAAGACACCTGTCCACAACCTCAAACAGTCACGCTCCAAACTCCACTATGGCCAAGACCAAAGAGCTGTCAAAGGACACCAGAAACAAAATTGTAGACCTTCACCAGTCTGGGAAGACTGAATCTGCAATAGGTAAGCAGCTTGGTGTGAAGAAATCAACTGTGGGAGCAATTATTAGAAAATGGAAGACATACAAGACCACTGATAATCTCCCTCGATCTGGGGCTCCACGCAAGATCTCACCCCGTGGGGTCAAAATGATCACAAGAACGGGGAGCAAAAATCCCAGAACCACACGGAGGGACCTAGTGAATGACCTGCAGAGAGCTGGGACCAAAGTAACAAAGGCTACCATCAGTAACACACTACGCCGCAAGGGACTCAAATCCTGCAGTGCCAGACGTGTCCCCCTGCTGAAGCCAGGACACGTCCAGGCCCGTCTGCGGTTTGCTAGAGAGCATTTGGGTGATCCAGAAGAGGACTGGGAGAACATCATATGGTCAGATGAAACCAAAATACAACTTTTTGGTAGAAACTCAACTTGTCGTGTTTGGAGGGGAAAGAATGCTGAGTTGGATCCAAAGAACACCATACCTACTGTAAAGCATGGGGGTGGAAACATCATGCTTTGGGGCTGTTTTTCTGCAAGGGGACCAGGACGACTGATCCGTGTAAAGGAAAGAATGAATGGGGCCATGTATCGTAAGATTTTGAGTGAAAACCTCCTTCCATCAGCAAGGGCATTGAAAATGAGACCTGGCTGGGTCTTTCAGCATGACAATGATCCCAAACACACCGCCCGGGCAACGAAGGAGTGGCTTCGTAAGAAGCATTTCAAGGTCCTGGAGTGGCCTAGCCAGTCTCCAGATCTCAACCCCATAGAAAATCTCTGGAGGGAGTTGAAAGTCCGTGTTGCCCAGCGTCAGCCCCAAAACATCACTGCTCTAGAGGAGATCTGCATGGAGGAATGGGCCAAAATACCAGCAACAGTGTGTGAAAACCTTGTGAAGACTTACAGAAAACGTTTGACCTCTGTCATTGCCAACAAAGGCTATATAACAAAGTATTGAGATTAACTTTTGTTATTGACCAAATACTTATTTTCCACCATAATTTGCAAATAAATTCTTTAAAAATCAGACAATGTGATTTTCTGGATTTTTTTTCCTCATTTTGTCTCTCATAGTTGAGGTATACCTATGATGAAAATTACAGGCCTCTCTGATCTTTTTAAGTGGGAGAACTTACACAATTGGTGGCTGACTAAATACTTTTTTGCCCCACTGTAAATGGTAAATGGTAAATGTCCTGTATTTGTATAGCGCTTTTCTAGTCATTCAGACCACTCAAAGTGCTTTCACACTACAAGGTTTTGCATTCACCCATTCACACAACCCGATATGTAAACCGGGGGGAGAGGGTAGGGGCTAACACTCACACAACCCGATACGCAGATCGGGGGGCAACATGGGGTTCAGTGTCTTGCCCATGGACACTTCGACATGTGGCGGTGGAAGCCGGGATCGATCCACCAACCTTCAAATTGGAGGACGACCGCTCTAACCACTGAGCCACAGCCGCCCCATATACATATACATAAGCACGCATCAACCTATGTGCTAGAAAAAAACTGATGAATAAGACTACGTGAGGTCAGAGGGAGGAAAAAAGGTTCCCTACACCCAGTGTCTACAAGGTACGGGGGTGCTGGATGTAAGCAATAAAAACCTCCAGCAGGGGGGGACTCATGAGACATGTTGAGAACTTTTTAAAGATGTGAGTGCAATCAGTGTGTGCGTGCGGAGAGTTATAAAGGACACCGTCTCTGGGACAACGCAGATGTTATGTCTCTCCACAGTCTGTTGGCGTCCAGTGGGCACAGGTAAGGAGGGGGCTGTGTGTCTCAGTGCTCACTGCTCCAGGGGAATTTAGTGCTTTGGCCTTGAGGCCAGCCGAAAGGAGATAACAAAGATTAGAGCGAAGCTGAAGAATTCAACAGCTTCTCATTGACAAATCCATGTCACAGCTAGAAACTAGGGATGCACTGAAATCAAAATTATTGGCTGAAACCAAAAATGAGGAAACCAATGCAGGGAATATCACAACAAAGTTTCACAGGAAGCAGCTAAGGGTGGTCAGAAATGTTGCTAGATTTGTTGCTAGGCACTTTTTTAAAAGGAAAAGTCATCAAGGAGGCTGAGAAAATCCTTAATAATAGCGAAGAAAACCTACTGAGTTTGATACAAAGAAGGCTATGTGCTATGCCTAATCTCCACAAACAAATCCAAAATCGTCAAAACTTTTTCCTAGAGTCTGACGTATATACTTGATATTGCACTTTGTTCCCGACATAGGCAGAACTGGAATTGACCTTTCGCCGAGTCCCGCCCCCCATAGTTACTGTTGCTATGTCCGACAAAGATGACCAGCACGATACATTATGACTGGAAGAGGTATTTCCATGTGTGTCAGTGACCTTTTTTGGAGCAAAAAAAACATCCTCCAAATCGAACCAGCCTTGATCTCTTTTCTCTCTCCCCACCAGTTATGCCAAGTGGTGTCCATCTACTCATAGCCAGCCTCCCTCACAGCTGGCCCTCCCAGCGGCCAGCACCTCCAAAGCTCTGCCCTGCCATTCGCGTAGAGCCAGCAGCAGTACTGAGCCTGCTCACGCTCATCCATGGGTGGACCACACCACCTCTCGGAAGCTCCGAGCAGCACCAAGCTTCCCCTGACATCTCATCAGTAGTTAGATGTGGACAGACCACTTAACCATCTTGCTTGGAGGTAATGTTTGTAGGACCCGTTCACATAGTAATGGTTGCTTGATTGGAAAAATAGCCATTTAGGGGGCAGGGCCAGTGAAAGGTCAACTGACGTCTCTGGTGTGTTATTTCTTTGATTGTTTGCAGGTTAACACAAAAAGAAAGAACATGCTGTGCTGGAGTTAGCAATCTGGGATCACAGTGGTCTGGGACCCTAAAGTAGGTTTGGAACATCAAAGAGTCTGGGATTCTGAGTCTTTAATTCTAAATAACTCAGCACAACTGTTCCCCCCATGGTTTTACTTTTGTCAGCCTTTCTCGTGTGTTGGACCAGTTATCCACTGAACCAGATTAAAAGACTGTAGAACATTTAAAAATTCCTTGACCAATGGTCTTGTATCACAGCACAGATGAACATTAAAGCCACTAACAATTAAAAACGAATCAGATTTAAGAGTGATTCCTGCCACAAAGTCAGAGACCTCTTTGATGAAGTTATTGTTTTTTTTTGGAGGCCGCTAAATGAGCGCACAGAGCACTGGTGAAGCCAGACGCAGCTCAAATAGCTGGTGTTCAGAAGGTGTAAAGGACTCCATCTGATGTATTTTGTTGCAACGAAAGTGCGTTTTATAAATGGTAACCAAACCTACATCCCTACCAGAAATCCGAGGGGTATTAAAGAAGGAACAGTTAGGAGGGACAAGTTTGGAGAGAGGCACACACTCACCTCTCAGGATCCAGGACTCCATCAAAAACATAAAATCAAGCTGACGGGTCTTACAAAAGTCATTCAATAAAAACGTTTTGTTTACCAGCAATCTGGCGTTCAGTAGAGCCACAGACCTACCAACCTGTACGCATTTTTTGTAGCAATTACACAATTTGGCATTTAAATACGCAGGTACGACTCTCCCCTCTAAACTTTGCTAAAAGCTGCGCACATGTGAGTTAAGTAAAAAAAAAAAATGCTGGAGAACGGTAAAGAAATTTCACCCAATCATAGCAGAAAACAAAGAAAACAAAGTCTGCCTAACCTATAGTGTGACACTCCTGCCCCTGCATTGTTCAGCACTGATCATTGATCACTGATCATCAGTGCGCACAGCAGCGCATAACAGCTGATCACTGATCATCACATGTATTAACAGAGAAGGGAGGGCAAAAATAAATAGTCTTCTTTCTTAATTTCATTGACAAAAATCAAATTTCTGTTGAGTGCAAAATGTCTATATTTTCTTCATTAAAGGTATAGTAATAAAAAATATAAGTTGTATTGTTTTTTTATATATATATAATCAATTTCCAGACAGTGAACTGGGAAATAACATGAGTGGAGTTGCAAAATTCTGCAAGAAAAAGCCGTGCAACCCAAGTGGTACTCAATTTTTTTTGACAAGGTTGGAAGGTCTGGAGCCATCCAGATGGTAGAATCCACTTTTACCACCTGAGTACGAGGCAAAGAGCAGAGGTTGGAGAAATCTACGCCGCATCAACTGTGACGTGGCCGCTTGAAGCGATGAGTGGCAATCAGCTGATCCAACAGCTGGTAGTCTCCAGGTATAACTAAGCTGATCTAGGAGGCCTCTTCCAAGGAGAACATGGGATGAGACACGGCCGAGTAGGTGCGGCGGTAGTGACAGGTGGAGGAGGAAAGTTGGAAGACTGTCCTCCCGCTGAATGCATTTTCCAAAACAGCTCATAAGACACCTTGATCTTGAAAAGGGACTGGCGATTGTAAGCATTAAGACTTGAGACATCTCGAAACAGTGGAATACACATTAAAATAAACAGAAGTGAACTACAGAGAGACATGTCACCGTGCACACTGCTGGCGCTGCCTATCTTATTGCCAGCAGACTGGCACCTGCTTGCTTCCCCTGGATTCCTGCAATTCATTACAACTGTAAGCTGTCTCCTCCAATGATTATTCCTCACCTTCTTTGCTGTACAGCCACTAACCTCTCCTCTTCTCTACCAGTGTAGACCAGACTGTTCCTGTCAGCAGCTGCTGACCTGCTCCTGCTGGACCTGCATAAGCAGAGTTATTTTATTATTCTGAACTGTGACTGTATTTTAATCTTTGCTAGAGATATATTAAAACTCTCTTCTCTTTAAACAATCACCTCTTGTCCCTGGTCTGGAGTCTGTTGCTTGATTTAGAGTCCACTACAGAAACTCAGAAAATCATGACAGAAAAATCTGGCCATACAGACTCTACAGCGCAGCTCCAGACCGCCCTCTACAAGGGGATTCTTCTGGGCCGACATGACACCTTCCTGAGGAAGATGGCCCAGCAACAGACCACCCTGACTGAACCCTGCTTGAATGCGGTAGAGGCAGGGTGGGGTGACGTCGCTCTCAGAGGGGTCTTCCTCCCCGTACTGTCTGAGAGGGTCCAGGATGACCTGGCAAGTAGCGACGAGCAACTCGACCATCCTCGAACCTCAACCATCCTCAAACCTCGACCAGCTGATCCAGCTGATCCAGCTTGCCATCCGGCTAGACAATTGAGCCTGAGACTGCCATAGCTCCAGAGCCTCCCCTAATGCCTCTTGTCCCTCTTCCTCCTTGACCCGGACGTCTTCTCCACCGCCGTCGTGAGAAGAAGATCCAGAGCCCATGCAACTGGAACGTGCTCGACTGGCCCCGGAAGAGAGACAGCAGCGCTTAGCGACAGGGACGTGCCTTTACTGTGGATCATTGGGCCATCTCCGGCACCCCTGCCCTGTGCGACCCAAGAGATTCCAGTCTATCACTGAGAGTGGGGGGCCTGGCGGGTCGCCACACCTTTTGCCTCTGACTGACTGTTCCTGTCTTCCTGTATACCAGTAATCATGATAACATTCACACCACTGCCCTCATTGATTCAGGCTCCGAACAGAACTTTGTCCATCCCAACCTAGTTTGGCAGCTCGATTAAGCCACCTCCCGGTTAGACCCACCTGTGCGGGTTAATGCACTAGATGGTAGCACCATAACCACCATTTCCCACAAAACTGAGCATGTGAATTTAGTGGTTTCCGGCAACCACTATGAAACTATTCAGTTTTTTGTGTTTCCAACCACTGAGGTGCCCTGTGGTGCTGGGCTTCCCCTGGCTCGCGCATCACAACCCACACATTACCTCTTTCCTCAGGGTGTGGCAATCGGCTAATCAGGAGCAGGTGCAACTCATCATCCCTCCACTCAGCCTGGGCTATAAAAAAGGTTTGGCCTGTGTAGACTCTGCTGAAGTCGCATTAGTGAACTTAAAACTTACCTGTTCCTTTCCCTCCCGTTCCTTCTAGTCCTCATCCTGGTCCTGAGCGCCTCCACTTGCGCTGGCCGTCTGACGCGCCGTCCGGAGGGCTCTTGATTCTGTCGTGGTCCGGCACGACTGTGTTCCTGTTCCTGGTCCAGGTCTGTCTCTGTTCCCCTCTGGATCCTCCGCACCTGTCCTGGTCAGACACAACAACGCTGTCACCCCTGCCTCCTCTGGATTCCTGGAAAACAAAGCTCTCATTCTGGATTACCTCCATCATCATCTCCACCTGCTGGAAACACCACCACCGCTGCTGGAACCTCCGTCTCTCCTCCTCGCACTGCTGCGCTCTCCCGCACTGTAAGTCTGTGAGCACATTCCCCACACACCGCAACCTAAACCTGCTTAACATCCAAAATCACCAGTCACTAACCTGTCTCTCCTCCGCTGCTAGATCTCCTCCTTCGCCGTCTCAGTCCCGGATCTCCGGAGCCCTTGTACTATTCTGCTTTGTTGTTCCATTCACTGTAAATATTAAACATTGTTACCTTGATCTTCAGTCTCCTGTGCGTTGTCTGATAGTCTGGGTCTACATTTGAGTTCGCAAACCAACCTCAAAACATGACAAGAATAGAATAGAATACAATAGTCAGGTTCAGTGTATGTGCTGTGTTTGTCTGTGCTGGGTGAGAGAATCTCTTTACAGAGAGGATTTGCGCTGGAGGAGCTGAGGCAGCTGATGAGCTACACATGACAGGGATCAGGACTAATTGGAGGCAGGCAGCATATACAGTAAGCCAGTGGCTGACACTCATTCACCGCCTGGTTGTTGACCTTTATGGTAGCTTCTGTGTGCCAATCTGCCTAGTGATAATCCTTGAGCATTATTTGAATATTTTGAGCTTGTAGTTATTCCTCGTTGCAACTAACCTGTTTTTACCAGGATTTCTCCACTGCCTGCTCCACGTGTTCTGAGACTTTTTCCCGAGTTCCTGAGGTCTGGTCCCTGTCTCAGTTTGTCTCTCTCCAGCGCACTAACCCGAACCTGGACCTCCACCTCCCTGCACAGCACCGCACTGGACCTGCCCTCCCTCCAAGCACTAACTACCATCAGCTTCCTGTGAGTCACAACTTTTCTCTGCCTCCAACGTTCTTGCTATGCTGAAAGTGGAACCGTTACTAATCCTAATCTCCTCTGCAGTTTGGAACCTCCTGAGACGCACCCTGCTAACCTGTTTATCCCTTGCAGTTCCTGGACCTTCCACGAGCGCACCAAACCACCAAGCACATTTCCACCTTGTACATATTATTGTAAAATAAACCTTGTCACCTTTGGACCAGAGCAAGCTTGTCTGTGTTGAGACACAAAAATCACTGAGCCTGTGACAAGAATAGAATAGAATAGAATAGAAAGCCTTTATTGTCACTGTACAAGGTACAATGAGATTTGAAGCTTCTCTATACAGTGCACACAAAACTTGAACATAGCACACATAACTTGAACATAACGTAAGCAAAATATAAAATATAAAAAAAATATAAAATATAAAAAAGCTAAAATGGAATATAAAAGTATAAAATTACAAATAACTATTCGTAAACATTGCAAAGATTGTGCAAAAGTGCCTGAGTGGTTAGATGTGCAGTTTGGGAGAAAACAAACAGATTAAGCGAGTGGGCAGTTAACAGGTAGTTTTGGTTGAAATAGTGCAATTTAGTGTAAACTTGAGTTGAGTGTGGAGACAGCCCTTGGGAAGAAACTGTCTCTGAGTCTGTTTGTTTTAGCTGATATGGCTCTGTAGCGTGTGCCCGATGGCAGCAAGTTGAAGAGGTGAAAGCTGGGATGTGTGCAGTCCTTTTTGATGTTTCTGGCTCTGCCTAGGCATGCCTAGGGTGGGTAGAGGGCAGCCAATAATCTTTTGTGCGGCATTGACTACCCTCTGCAGTCTGTGCCTGTCAGCTCCTGTACAGCTTGAGTGCCACACTGACACAGCATAGGTCAGTAGGCTCTCAATGGTTGATCGGTAGAAGGACACCAGCAGGTCAGTTTTGAGTTGCTCTTTCCTGAGCAGTCTCAGGAAATGGAGTCGCTGCTGTGTCTTCTTGACCAGAGCTGTGGTGTTGGTTTTCCAGGAGAGGTCAGGGGCGATGTGGACCCCCAGGAACTTGAAGGTCTCCACCTGCTCCACGCTTTCGCCGTTGATGTACAGGGGGGCTGGGGTGGTTTTACTCCATCTGAAGTCCAGGATGAGTTCCTTAGTCTTGGAGTTGTTTAGCACCAGGTTGTTCAAGGCGCACCACTCACTGAGACTCTGGACCTTATCTCTGTAGGCCATCTCATTTCCCTCTGTGATCATCCCCACCACCGTTGTGTCATCCGCAAACTTCACAATGATGTTCTCAGGGTGGGTGGGTCTGCAGTCATGTGGGTACAGAGAATAGAGCAGTGGGCTCAATACACACCCTTGTGTTGAGCCAGTGCTGAGTGTGCGGGGGGATGAGAGGTGTGTACCAAGCTTCACCTGCTGGGGGCAGGTGATTAAAAAGTGAGAGCAACTGGGCAAAAGTCATTGAGGGTGGCTGTGGGTGACATCTTGGGGACTGGAATGATGGTAGTTGATTTTAGGCAGGCTGGGATGGTGGCTTGTGGTAAGAGACTGTATGCTCTTCCACACCTGTCGGGGGTTGTTGAGTTGCCCTTCTATCTTCTCTTTATAGTCTGCTTTGGCGGTCTTGATGCCTTTACTCAGGTTGGCTCAAGCTGCACTGTAGAGCACTCTGTCACCAGATCTGAAGGCTGCATCACGGTCCTGGAGGAGCGAGCGGACCTGGCTGGTCATCCACGGCTTCTGGTTCGGGTACGCCTGAATAGTCTTTTCCAAAGTGACCATTCCCACGCAGTACTTGATGTAGGATAGTACAGTGTCTGTGAATGTAACCAGGTCCTCATGCTGGAAGGTCTCCCACTGTGTCTGGAGGATAGAAATGTGGTCGGACAGGCCCAGGTGGGGGAGGGGTATGGCTTTTTAAGCATTCTTGAGGTTAGAGTAAACATGTTCCAAAGTTTTACCTTCCCTGGTTAAGCATTTCACGTGCTGATGAAATTTTGGTAAAACAGTCCTGAGGTCTGCCTTATTGAAATCACCTGTGATGATGTGCGCGCCGTTAGGGTTGGCATGCTGGTGATTGTTTATGGCGTCAAGCAGCAGAGAGAGAGCGGTGCTTACATTAGCGTCCGGTGGTATGTAAATGGCGGTGACGACAACAGCAGTTAGCTCTCTGGGTAGGAAGAAGGGTCTGCATCTCACCGACATGAATTCTAGGTCTAGGAGAACAATGTCTGCCCAATACAGTACTATTGCTACACCAACCTTCATTCACATAGATGCAAAGTCCACCACCTCTTTTCTTCCTGGAGTCACTAGTTCTGTCAGCTCTGTGTGGCGTGCGGCCTGCTAGCTGCACGGTAGTGCTGGGTATTAGCGGATGTAGCCAGGTCTCTGTGATGATTGATGTACAGCATTCACAAACGTAGCGATTTCCAGCCAGCTGTAATTCCAAATTGTCTGTCTTGTTTACCATGGATCTGGTGTTGGAGAGGTAGACGCTTGGTAGAGGAGGTTTGAGTGGCTGTTTCCTCAGCCTGGTCAGCAGACCAGCTCTGCAGCAGCGCTTTTGCTTCCTCTCGCGACGCCGCCTTCTCCACCTTCCAGACACGATGACAATCCACAGAGACCCCGCTGGTCTTGCAAACTCATCAGGAATGTTGTGGGTGCGATAAAAGTCACTGCAAACAGTTATTTTCTGTTGAAAACCGATGTCCAGTAAGTCCATACAGTTATAGTGGTAATCCGAGTCTGGTACTGACAAACAACATGCAAAAATACACACGAAAAATGTGCACCGATAGACAGAGCTCGAAGCCGCTGAAACTGCTTGCGGCGCCATCATAAAACTCCACCTGATTTAAAAAGGGGCATCTTCATGAGTTTGATCCACTTACACTGACAGACTGATACAGCGATGCAATGTAACACATTGGTCAGATATGCTGTCAGATGAAAAAGCTGTGGCCAGACTGATAAACATACCAGTCATATATCACCAGAAAAAAACAGTAAAACTTTTCAGCACAAACATTAAAAAGACTAACAGGTGATCTGCCTGATGTTAATTTATATGGCAACTCTATACTGAAAGAAAAAAAAAGTTGAAACATAACATGGGTCAAAATGCAATGAAAACACTGCAGCCATTTATGTGAACAGTACAAATGAAAAAAAAAAAAGAAAATAATACAGAAACTAGATAAATAAGTATGGGATTCAAACTGGGTTAGGTTGAATGGGATTGTGCGATTGTTGCGTTTACATAGCTAAAGCCTGTTAACAAAAAAAGTACATGGGAATCTTCATTGCCCCTTATTAAAAGGACTTTCCCCCAAAAAATGTAGGCTTTCGCCTAATTAGTGTTAACTCTAAATACAATGCTATGACGGTAGACGACAAGTGTAACCTGCCCTTTTAGCCATTTTAGAAATGTATTTTATTTGTCCCCATGTTATCAGTGTATGAACACACACACAAGTGTAGTTCACCATTTTTATTGGATGACAGTTGTTGTGTTGCAAAAGTGGGTGGTGAATACATGATAAAGGTTTATACACAGAGACATGTGGTGCACTTTTCTTATAAGAACTTCATCTGATTTTAGGTCATCATGGATACAGAAGCTACTATCAACTGGACTGATGCTGTGGCTGCTTTACATCCCTGCTATGAGATGGATCATTTCAATTACAAACTCACCACAACCCCCTCTGCTATATGTGTAATGTTAAATTGTTTTCTTACCATTTTAGCTGTTGTTACAGTGTGTGGAAATCTTCTTGTAATAATATCAATCCTTTATTTCAAACAGCTCCACACTCCAACGAACTCCCTCATTCTGTCTCTTGCTGTGGCTGACCTGCTTGTAGGAATTATAGTGTTTCCTTTCAGCATGGCTTTTTCTCTTAGTTCATGTATGTATCATGAGAGTTTGTTTTGTAAAGTACGGAGCAGCTTTGATATATTGCTTAGCACATGCTCGATTATGCATCTGTGTTGTATTTCTGTTGACAGATATTATGCAGTGTGTCAACCATTAGCATATAAATCTAAAATCAACCATCATGTTGTTTTCATTATGATTGCAATAAGCTGGAGTGTTTCTGCTCTTATAGGATTTGGAGTGATAATTCCTCAATTAAAGAATGACCAATGTGAGGACACGTGTTTTGTTGATATTTTCATGGCTAATACAATCGGACCTATATTATCATTTTACCTTCCAGTGGTCATAATGCTGTGTATTTACCTCAAGGTTTTTCTTGTTGCACAAAGACAGGCACGAAGCATCCAAAACAGGATGAAGTGTGGAGCAACTGTCAGTAAAATGGAAAGAAAGGCCACCAAAACTCTGGCTACTGTTCTGGGTGCATTTCTTTTTTGTTGGTCTCCTTTCTTTCTTTGCATCACTTTTCAGCCTTTAGTCAACAATTCTGTACCAGTTCCTGTGATCGAAACATTTAATTGGCTTGCCCTGGCAAACTCCATGCTGAATCCATTTATCTACGCTTTCTTTTATAGTTGGTTCAGGTCAGCTTTAAAAATGATTGTTTCAGGTAAAATATTGAAAGGTTATTTTGCTAATATCAAATTGTAGTGATTCACTGTTTGACTGAGCTTGCACATAGTTTGGGAACAAACTTTTTTTTTTTCATCATCTTCTTCAAAATCAATAAAGGAGGAACGCTAACTGAAGAAAAGACAGAATTCCTGCAGATTAGGTTACAGGCGTTGTGTGTACTGTGATATATACTGTACTTTCATCTGAGTTCCACAGTGTTACAGTTACAGTCTTTAGACATGTAAAGTAAAGACAATGTAATAGAACTTTTCAATGGGTAAACTAAAAAATATATCTCAAGCATTTAAAAATAATTGAAAAATACTGGAAAATATAGAAATTTGTTTCAGATATTTAGTTAACCAAAGCAAACCAATCTTGTCTATTTGTTAAATTCATGAAGAGGAATTATATCACCCAGAGAAACATTTTGAAGCATTAGGGTTGGTTAATGAAGGATTTCTCCTGTCCTATTACAAATACTTTTTTATTTCTGTAAGACATGACATGTAAAAGCAGTAGGATTCAAACAATGTTTTTGTGCATTTTGCTATCTTTCTTTTGTAATTTTAACAATGTAACTGTAAATCTAGGTTTGTTAAACATGAGAATGCCCTTTAGTAGAAATACATAATGAATGAATGCTTTATTTCAAACAATAAAGAAAACAAACAAAATAAAGTAACAAAACCATCATTAAAGTCAAAATGATAATCATCAAAACAACCATAATATGCATATTTGCATGCCTTAAAAGGAGTAGGATGAAGCATAAGCTTATTTAGCCCTACAACTTTGTCAAAAATAAAAAGCAAGATATATATATTCATACTTTATGATGATAAATAACCCAAATACAAAAATAAGCAAATTAAATATACATCAACCCAAACAATTTATTTAAACCCCTAATTGTAAGCCCCCTACTCTCTGTACCTGGTGTAGACCATGTGTTTGTGTGCAGAGCTCAAGCAATGTCCAAGCATGATCCAGTTTTAAAAAATTCTACAAACTGTTCCATAACTTCACTCCACAAACAGAAATACAAAAGCCTTTTAATGTTGTACATGCCTGCTGATGTTTCAAGTTGAATACCCCCCTCAACTCATAACCCCCATCTCTGCTAAAAAACACAATTTTAATGTTTCCAGGAAGTAGATTGTGAATTACTTTATACATAAATCGTGCTGTTTCAAAATTTTTTAAGTCAGATAACTTTAATGTCTTTGATTTCAAAAATAGTGGATTTGTGTGATCTCTGTAACCTGCATTATGAACTATTCTTATGGCCCTTTTCTGCAGTATGAATAATGACTGTGTTGTACATTTATAAGTAGGGGAGAGCGGGGTAATTAGTGCCAAGGGGCAAGTTGTGCCACCCCTGTTTTCTAGAAAACCATAGAAGAAATTGATCATGTTACCCCATAAATTTGAAGAGGCATCCATTTTACTCAAGCTGACTAGAGGGGAGGCACTTGGCTTAAAAGGTAAGCACCTTTAAGTTAAAAATACACTTTTTTGGCTTCCAAAGTAAAATTTTAGTGATCAAAGTTTTTTAACTGGGATTTTTGAACAGTTATAGAAAACTCTGAAAACAGTTCACATATGTTTTAGTGCTTTAGTAAGCTATACCTTGGGTTTATTCACTCAACACAATGCTAGCTAAAAACAGCTAGGGGATGCATTTAATTCAAAATGGTGGGTTTGGGGTAATTTGTGCCAAAGGGCCTGGGTTAAGTTGTGCCAGTGGCACAAATTACCCCATCTTATAATGTTTTTTTTATACATTTTTTTATTATTTGTTTTGTTATTATACATTGTATTTTTATGTTTAATCACTAAAACTATGTGCTATTCTTAATTTTAGACTAAAATTCATCATGCCACGCAAATACAAAAGGAAGACAGACAGGGTTTCAACTCCACTTGAGGAGTTGGAAAGAGCAGTGAAAGAGGTGCAACAGGGGAAGACCATTCGTCAGGTTGGAGAAGAGATGAAGATCTGCAGAATGACCATAAAAAGATATATGGATAAAAAAAAGTTAGGAGAAGTAACAAAGCCAGGCTATGAAAGAACAGCAGCTGCCAAACAAGTTTTCAGTGACAACATGGAGAAAGAGCTAGCTGACCATGTTAAAACATTAGCAGAAATGTTTCATGGCTTGGATGTTAAGAAATGTTGTGAATTGGCTTTTGAATTTGCCCAAAAGAATAACATTGACATGCCGGCCAGCTGGACCAGAGACAGAAAAGCAGGTTAGATGAAGTATAGAGAATTGGATGTTTATTTGGGACAGATAACTCAGCCTAAATCTAAATGTAACATCAAATGTGCTGATAAACTTTTAACCTTTCCTAGGCCCTGACTGGTTCATGGGCTTTAAAGCACGCCACAATTTGGCATGTCGTGTTCCTGAGGCAACCTCTCTTGGTAGAGCTACTGCCTTTAATAAGCACAACGTTGGGGAATTCTTTGATAACCTCTCGAAAGTGATAGACAGGTAACTTAATATTCTGCATTTGACATGCTGATATGATCACATTCATTTCTCTCTCTGTCTCTCTCTCTCTGACACACACACATGCACACAAACACACAGCCTGGGAAGGAGCAAGGATACGTCATCTTTAGAGGGTAATTTTTGAATTTTCTGATCATCAGCACTATCTTGTATCTCATTTTAGGCACAAATTCCCTCCACACATGATATACAACATGGATGAAACTGGTGTGACGACTGTTCAGACACCAAAGCAGGTTGTTGCAGAGAAAGGGAAAAAGCAGGTGGGTTCAGTAACATCTGCTGAAAGAGGAGAACTTGTCACTGTGGCCTGTGCTGTTAATGCCACTGGGAATGCAGTCCCACCCATGTTCATTTTCCCACGCGTTCGTTTCAAGGAAACCCTCTTAAATGGATCACCAGCAGGTTCTGTAGGTCATTGTACAAAGTCTGGATGGATGAATGAAGATGCTTTCCTCATCTTCCTGGAGCACTTCATCCATCACACCAACTGCTCCACCGATCACCCAGTTCTTCTCATTCTGGATAACCACGAGTCTCACATCTCAATCAAGTCCGTGACCATCGCTAAGGAGAATGGGGTCATTATGCTAACCCTGCCACCTCACACTTCACACAGACTGCAACCATTAGACAAAACTATCTTTGGACCTCTCAAGACCTACTACAACCATGCGATGGATGGGTGGATGCGATCACATCCTGGGCGAACCGTATCAATCTATGAGGTCCCAGAACTTGTGAAGCAAGCGTTCCTCTCTGCAATGTCACCAACAAACATAACCTCAGGTTTCAGAGCAACTGGCATATACCCTTTCAACAGGGACATCTTCCCAGAAGAAGACTATGCACCATCAAGGGTGACAGACAGGGCAAATCCAGAAGATGAACCCAGTGCCACTGTTAACCTTCCAGTGGAAGAGCTTTCCACCAGTGCAGCTGCTGACTTGCCCGGACCATCATGTGAGCCAACACATGTCACAGGTGGGTCAATAGAGAAACACAAGTGGCTCGGGTTTACCCTCAGCCTGAACATGCAATGTTATTGTACCCTGTGTTCAATGACAATAAAATTTCTTTCCTTTCTTTGAAGGAGGTCAAGACCCAAGAGAGAAACCTGCCAGACTGCGAAGTCCAGCGCACTCACTGAGTGATGAATTTTGTTGTTCAGCTCATTTGGGTTACATGTCTCCAGAAGTCATTCTTCCCTTGCCTAAAGCCACAGAGAGGAAGAACAGAAACGCAAGAAAGAAAGTGAGAACAAGAATCGTGACTGACACACCTGAAAAGATGGAGTTGGAGAGGGCTCACAAAGAAAAAGAAGACAAAATTGCTGAACAGCAAAAGAAAAAGAATGATCGAGAGGTGAAAAGGGCTCTCAAACATGCAAATCAAGTCAAACCAAAGAAGAAAACAGAGGTGCACAAGATGACGGAAAGCACTGATGAGGAGTCACAAGATGGCCTGGAGAAGAACTACAACAGAGAAAAGACTGAGAAGAAGAAAGGGAGTGGAAGTAAGGCAGGAGTTCTGAAAGGGTCTAAGCCAAAGAAACCCAAAAAGAAAGTGGCCTCCAGTAGCTCAGAAGAGAGTGATTTCCCAATTCCACTTAGCGATGCCACTGAGTATGAGAGTTCAGATTTCCAGAGCAATGATGATGATGATGATGCCCAAAAACTGTCTGCTGGTGACTTTGTCATTGTTAAGTTTGAGGGTAAAACCAAATCCTACAACTATGTTGGATTCGTGGAGAATGTTCAAGGTGATGAGATCAGCACAAAATTTCTGAAGCAAAGCTATAAGAGGTCTGTTGATGGTAAGCCCATCTTCACATTTAAAGAGAATGATGAGGGAGTCATTCCTAGAGTTGATGTGGTTAAAAAACTACCTACACCACAAAGGCTTGGTGGTACAGCAAGAAGGGAGCATAAATTCACTTTTCCATGCAGTCTTGATAAGTGGGATGTGCAATAGTAAAGCAAATCTGAAAATATTTGGATACATTTAGAGCTGTTCCATGCTCATATAGTTTGTTAGCATGCTAGCCAGCATTAATATGACATTGAAAGGTCTTGTGGTTCATTCTCTTCCCTTTTGTCACTGAAGAGACATTGAGTTATAATCAGCAGTTAGTGGAACCATAGTTAGAAATGGTGCTGAATTTAAATGTGGCACTGTAACGTTTTGTTTTCTTCTAAGCATGTGTCCATGTGGTGCTCGGGCTTGTTTCAGTCAGAAAAAGAGATTTTCAATGATGCTGAAACCTTAAATAAAGACAAAATAAGTATTGTTTTTTGGATTTGTCTTGCTTTTATATAGCATTCTCATTTGTAAGATTAAAATGGGCTGTTCTACCTAAACTATTAATGGCACAATTTACCCCGATGTATTTTAATGTGTGGTACAATTTACCCCTTGCCTGGGGCAAGTTGTGCCACAACACCACTTTTTTTTGTAAAGCTATATTTTTCAAGCAATTTATTCAAGATCCAAAGTGGCTTTTCCCAATAATACACAACACCCTAAATTATGTGTACACATATAAGTTGGAGACATATCTGTAATCCCCTTGCTTAAAATGCACTTGAAGTAAAAATTGGCACTATTTACCCCGCTCTCCCCTATTGCCCCCAATCTCTGCACAGTAATACAAGTATGGTAAAAAGAGTGAAGAGTAGAGAATATGGAGTGGTTTATGGTCCAAGATGTGTTTTGCTTTGCTCAGGATGGAAATGCTTTGTGACAGTTTGTTTTGTAGATGATTTATATGAGACTTCCAATTTGGTTTATCATTGATTATTACACCAAGGAACCTGATTTCATTTACTTTTTCAATTTTGACCCCATCAAATTGTATCTGTACCTGTGTGTTTTTACAGCTGTTCCCAAATAACATGAATTTAGTTTTACTTAAGTTTAACAATAATTTGTTTCTATCAAACTATATTTTCAGTTTACATATTCTGTATTGACACTCCCCAAAGGTTAGTTTAAATCTGTTGGGATTATTAGGATTACTGACATCATTTTTCACAGATGCTGGAGATGACGGGTGACTCTTTTGTTGTCCAGATGAAGACAATTGAACACCACTGACTTTGGGGATGGTCTTAGAATATATGCGAAAGGCAGGCGCTGCCGCTGTGTCTGAGGCCAGCATGGGTGATGTAGGGGAACACGTATTATGAAAGTTTGCCTCTTCAATACGTGTTATTCGGGGCACCACCTTCTTTCGAAGGAATTAAATATTAGAATATTTAATCAGATTATTTCAGCCTCATAATATGAAGTCGCATGTCCATCCAGATAGTGACTCAAATCACACATAAAAACTCACTGAATCGGCCAATTAAAATTAAGGTGAATATTTATTGAACAACAAGGAAGACAGACCAATAAACAGACAAACAAATAAACAGTTAAACACGGAATGGAATTAACGATGCTATGAACAGGAAATTACGTCAGATTTAGTATGTTTCTAGAATAAGTGGACTTTCTAACGTTCAAGAATCTTAAACACTAGTAAGAGTGGGTGAGGAAACGGAAAATGCTCTTTTAACACGGAAGATAATTTTGAATTTAAGGAAAATTGTAATTTTGGAGTGAGAGAAAGGGAGGAAAAGGATGGAGGTACAGATTTCACTTCCGGGCCACTGAGACACCAGCACAGCTGTTTTCAATCCTTTGTCATGGATTAAATGAAATCGATCTCTTACTTCTTTGCAGCATGGTTGGGAGTTTTCGCTCCTTTAGTTTCCAGAGAGATCCGTCTGTTTCGAAGAGGCTTTTCCTCCGAATGTCGGAACTTTTCCTGGGTTTGGCTGCACGTCAGCTTTGCAAGCAGGGTAGAGATCGGGCCGCTGGAAGGTACTCGTCACGCGTCGAAGGCCCACGGAAGGAATTCTGGGATCTGTAGTTTCTTCCTCCAGCTGGCGACGTGAAGTCTGGATCTTGTGGAATTAAACTATTCAAACAAAATACTTTGCGTGTTTGAACGTGCGTCGAATTTAAAGAAAAATGATCTTTTAGGGTAAAGAAAATCACGCGTTAAAACGAAAGCTTAAGTGTCAAATAAACAAGGAGTTTGTTAAAACAAAATCAAGGAAAAGGTTTTAAACTCGCAAAACGAGGTAAAAATGATAAAAATGAAACGTGAGTAAAAAGTCAAAAAGTGTAAAAGAAGTATAAAAAGTAATATAAAAAGAGGAGAAAAAGTGCCGTGTGAACCCTTAGTAAGGATCACTTATAGACTCTTTCCCCCCGCCTCTAGGTGTGACTATCACTGGCTCTCAGCCAATGAAAAATCCGTTTTGGGGAATTTGAATTTTAGGACGGCCCTTGGGTCTTGGTCACAGATTCCCTTTTTATTACATCAAATAAAAACGCTTGCTCATCCACTCTTTGTAAGACTATCATTGCCATCAATTTTATCTTTTAACAAGAATTAATGAACAGTGTTTCCTTATTCTGATGACATATTACTTTTTACACATATCAGTATTTTTTCCTGAGTAGTAAAGAAGGGATTTGCAGGTTAATTCAATATATCCTAAGATCTGTAACATGTTTAATCAAAGCATTATTTTAAATCAGTTTAGATTACATTGCTCCTTATAGCGACTTACTGAAGAGTTTTAAGTTTATTTATTTATAAAGCGCCAGTTCATGACAAAGTCATTTCAAGGCACTTCACAGAAAAATCAACCAATTAATAATAAAACATTTTCTATCTAAGGAACCAGCCGATTGGGCTGAATTGAAGAGAGTGATTTAAACACATTTAGTTTTATGCACTAAACAATGTATCATTAATTCATGTAGAAATACTCTTGTCAAAAGAAGAATGTTCCTTAGGCATCTCCTGGAGAGGACTTTTGATTAGCAGTCATTGATCAGATCAACAGTTGAATAATTCTGAAATTCACATGCTTATTATCAGAGTTTCACTGAATATAGTTTTCAGATATACATCAAATCATTTTATCACTGTAGTTAAACTGGGTGAACATTCCTTTAGAGCAAAGATGCTGATTTGAAACCTGTAAAGAAAAAAAAGGAGTGATTGAATTAGCTGTGATCACATTAAATAGTTCATATGTGTATTGAAGCAGTCTGGGAACATCTGTGGTTGGGGGGGTGCTTTTTTGGGTGAGACTCGGAGCCATTCTGTCTGACGTTTGAAGCAACCCAGGATGCTTTATACAAACATAAAAGGGAGGTTTCTAAACACATTCGCATTTGCTGTAAATTATCTCGGCAGGGTATGTGGCTTCAAAAGACTTTTTCCAGACCAGGTTCTGCTAAAAACTGTTTTCACAGTGGGGGGGGGGTTGCCAGACTCGAGTGAACCGTCGTAAGTGTCGAGAATGACACAATCCATTCACAGAGAGTGGAGATGCTGGGTAGTTTTATGACCTTAAGGAATGTGAAGTGACTGGGAGAGACAGTCACTGATACACACACGCTCCTTCAGTTTAATTAATCAGAAATGAGGCTGTTGATGCGTCCTACAGTGAAGAGATGCAGCTCACTGGGGAGACATACACCGAGCTCAGACAACAAGAGCTGGTGCAACAACATTTCAACCAGTCTTTTCTTGTGGTGTTCCTCGACCTGGTTCAGGCGGTGACAAACTGGAACAAATAATTGTCGGCCCAAAAGTTTTGATTGTGTAGATACATGAATGTTTTCCCTTTCAATAAAAGTGTGCAGAGTTACAAAAATGTGTCATTAATCCTCCCGTATTAATCCTCCTTATACGTATGGGTGAAAAACAAAACTGAAGCAGTTGTCTGCATGTTCACTATAATTCATATCTTTGTGCCTTCCCATTAACTAATAGAGTCAACATTGAAAAGGAGTGTAGTGAGTGGTGGAAACAAAAGACATTGTGATGGTGCATGTATAACGGCACACAATAAATAGTGCTGCGTTGTGGCTTCTGAGCACTCTGATGTTTGCTTATGCTGGTGAAGGGCTTCCTGGATGACTAGATTTCTTTTCTGTACCAAAAGCCTTGCTGGGCGACATCTTCTAGCATGTTGTCAATGAATTGTTTTTTTCAGAAAGAGCCACAGTTTCAGTACGAAGTACAAAAATAACTCACGTCCTCCATTATTGTTTCCTGCTCTCAATGCGCATGTCCACATTTGTTTACTACTCTTTTGTCAAATACAAAGGACATCACAGATTTTTCGCATCACTTGTTAAGCTGAGCACGCCCATGTCTCCACCCACGTCCACATTACCAAGATGGTAATAGAAACACAACTGTATTGAAGTGATCCGAACCATAAGGTACCGTACTAGCCGCAATGGAAAAGCACCATAATATCTTGCCCAAGTATCCTTGGGCAAGATATTTAATCCTGAAACTGCCCCCTGGGTGCCACACAAAATGACTGCCCTGATAGAGAATGGAAAACATAGAATTATACACGTTCATGCCTGAGTCTGCTCGATCTCCAAATTTCAATAATTTCAGGTAAATAAACAAAGAATCTTGTTGTTTGCTCTTTAGGGAATAAGACCAACAAATTAAAGGTGATTTCAACCAAAGAATAATATCATGAAGCCAAGATCTGAAAAACAAATGTGGGAAGCAAAAGGAGCGTTCCTTGACTCAGATGGACTGTATAAAGTTGCCTTAAAACCAATACTACCAAACTCCCTCTTTAAAGCGGCTGCTATTGTGACGCATGGGCCCTGCCATGTGTCAACAGGGGGGATGGTGGCGCTAATACAGCAACAATTTACAACTTATGGAATAAGTTCCTACTTAAAAAACTTATGTAAAGCTTGTACCATCTGTGTAAAACACAACCCACAAGGAAACNAAAAAAAAATGGAAGTATTTTAAACCCAAATATTTTAAAGTCAGCTCGATCTCCAAATTTCAACAATTTCAGGTAAATAAACAAAGAATCTTGTTCTTCACTCTTTAGGGAATAAGAACAACAAATTAAAGGTGATTTCAACCAAAGAATAATATCATGAAGCCAAGATCTGAAAAACAAATGTGGGAAGCAAAAGGAGCGTTCGTTGACTCAAATGGACTGTATAAAGTTGCCTTAAAACCAATACTACCAAACTCCCTCTTTAAAGCGGCTGCTATTGTGACGCATGGGCCCTGCCATGTGTCAACAGGGGGGATGGTGGCGCTAATACAGCAACAATTTACAACTTATGGAATAAGTTCCTACTTAAAAAACTTATGTAAAGCTTGTACCATCTGTGTAAAACACAACCCACAAGGAAACATGAGACCTAAAATAGACCAGTTTCTGCAGATAAAATATCCATTTCAAATCATGCACATGGATTTCATTGAACTATCACAGAGTGGTCCTCATAAGTACTGTTTAGTCATGACTGATGCCTGCCATGAGAAGTGTGCTGAGGCAGAAAGATGTTTTTGGAACATATGATCTGCCCTATTTTCCTTCTGTTTTACAGGAAGACCAGGAGGTGAAACCAGGAGACTGGGTCTTTATCAAGGTCATCAAAAGGAAAGACGCGGAAAGACCCAGCTGGATACATCTCAGTCACTGGAAGCTGCAGAGAGTGCTGGACCCCTAATTTGGGCAGTGGTGAAGACCTGCTACAAAGGGGAGTGGCCTTTTAGTGGTCACTCATCTCAACCCAGGTGAAGAAACCAACAACACCCTGTTCATTTAGCTTCTAGGGGCTCTGGTGGCTCTGTTGCCTAGCAACAATGGGATCTCCACATGCCAGGTGGATTCTCTGTTGTGTTGTGACTGTAGTATGTCTGACTACATGGTGGTGTCTGTCTCCTCCACATGGGACGGGAAGCTCCACCCCTCGGAAAAGACGAAAATACCAGGAAAAGATTGATTGTATCACATCCAAACCCTCATGGTGGTCCGAACCTCTGGTATCAGTATCAGAAGATGCTTGCAGATGACAAGAATGTGAGTGGTTGTTATGTTTGCTCTGTGATGCCCAAATCGGCTCAACAACCCATCCTCTACGGACGCAACATGTCTCACAAGGACTCAACATGCTTTTGCGGATTGACGTCATCAAGATTTACTGATCGTAATGACATCTGTTATGACGCTGTTAAACCTCTCTACAATGTTACAGGACAACCCCCAACTCTGGCGGTCCTGATGCTGAACTACCAACGGCATCCCTACTGTGTAACGAGAGCTAACAAGACAGGAGTTCCCTACCTGGGGAACATCACCGGCTGCCCTCGCACATCTACACCTGAGACAGGATGTTGCAACGTCCTCATCTACAACCACCCAAACGACACACAGGACGACTCTCAAGCAGTAGCTGGCGCCTACTGGTGGTGTGGTAAAAGAACGTATATGTGGCTCCCTAAGACATGGTCTGGAGTCTGCACTCCTATCACAGTAACTGACCACACCCTGATCATCAGCGCAAGGCAAGTGATTGAACATCATTATCACAGACAGAGTAGATCCGTTGAATTCTCACCACACGATCCCATTTGGGGGAGTGATGTTCCTCCTGAACACAAGCTCTGGACAGATGGACAGAAAGTGACCCTCTCTCTGTTTCCGTGGTTTGGAACCGGAAAAAATCTGCTGAGGATAGAAACCCTCAACTACCGCTTCAACATGTTTCTGAACATGACAATGAACATCCAGAAAGGAAGACAAAGGGAGATTGACGCTATGAAGGCCATGATTCTGCAACACCGGTTTGTGCTGGACACCCTCACAGCTGAACGAGGTGGCGTTTGCATAATGATAGGCACAACCTTTTGCACCTACATTCCTGGAGAAAATGGCACCCACATCCAAGACAACATGGATTCACTGAGGAACCTTCAGAAGGCTGTACTAGAAGACTCACATCCCAAACCTTGGAACCTGTGGGCCTGGCTCACAATTAGACTTTGGTGGCAGATGTTGTTGAAGTTTCTTATGCCATTTATTGTCATACTAATGCTCTTCTGTGTATTTTTCAGCTGTGTTCTACCATGCATCAAGACTATGATAATTAAAGCTACCACAAATGCCCTGGTATCATATCAAATGCTTTCTTTACAGGATGATGACGTTAAAGAAGATGGTTACAACACTATGTGAAGGATTATGTTTTGTCTGTCACAATTAATGACACTGTTGTCGAAAATGTGAAAACAAGAGGCAACACGTAGATACTTTGTGACTACTCATTTTTTTTTTTTATTAGTCTCTTTACTTTCTCACACACGTATATCTTTTTTAAGAAATTTTATCACTCTTCTTAATCACACTGCAATCACATATATATATTACTTTCTATAAATTTTATCACTCTTTGTATTTTTACTGCACTCACGTGTATAATTCAGGGGGGAATTGATAGGGTAGAGAAACCACCACATCAATTATACACGTTCATTCTTTAAAGATCTTTTCTGTGTTACTTATGTGTGCAGGTTCTCATGCAGGCCTCACTATCTGATTATTTTAGTTACATGCTCTTTCTTTCCCACTGCTGTTTCTCAGAACCTCCTGTTTCTAATCCAAGGTCACTGTTAAACAGCTACAACTGGCTCCACTGATTTGGGAGTGACGATTTACTGTTATCTGTTATTTGTTATTGCTGTGTCTAATGAGAATAAAAAGACTGAGCTGGGTGAAGTGGTCAGAGTTGGTGTTAAAAACTCTCCCCAGCTGGGTTATTGAACCAATCTTCTTGAGTGATCGTATTTCTTATATTTATAATAATGGAAGGTTTTGATAGAATAAGGAAAAAACCTAACATTATGTAACATGCCATATTTTATTTTATTTTATTTTATTTTATTTTATTTTATTTTATTTTATTTTATTTTATTTTATTTTATTTTATTTTATTTTATTTTATTTTATTTTTATCAACCGTAATCAACCATTTGAACACAATTGTTTAATTTCTTGTTGCTGCTCTAAAATCAAACAGGATTATTATTTCTTTTTAAAGATTAGGTATTTCGAGTTTTGTGAGAACCTGATTCCGTTTTCCTCTTTTGGCCATTCTGGGTAAAAGAAGAAGGAGCTTTTTTCAGAAATCCTGGGAGGCTTTGACTGTCCGCTTTGGCCAGACTCTTAATTCAGTGGAACGAGGATATTTTCAGTAATTACAGAGTAGCCAGGGAATGTTAGCAGGAAGTGTCCATAGTACAATACACACAGGCCAAACATGGCTCAACAGATAGAAGGATTTCCTGGTAACTCTACTCTCTTTGGCAGTGACTCGTGCTTGTGTTGTTTTTATTCTCAAGAATAATAAAGCAGAATTTGAGGGTTTTTGTTTTTATTTTTAAGCAAGAAAAACAAGTGGGTGCAGAAGATCGTGGAATGGGAGGGTGACCTCTGAGTCAGGGCCTAAAATGGTTCACATAAGAACAGCAATAAGCTTCAAAATATTTCATAAGAAAACAGACAGTTGAAAACTTGATGTTTTCATTAAGATTTCACATGTAAAACACTCCTTCAAGCATGAACACGATGATGCAGAACCCGCCAGATGGCAGCATGTCCACCCCACGATGGTGTTCATGTCACACACCCCTGATTAAAGGCACTCTGAGGTAATGGTAATGCATGGGATGGTGGAAAAAGCATCATGCAGAGCAAAATACATGATAATCAGCTGAACTGGTTTTTCAGCTCTGTAGTGAGCAGAAGATATTTTATTCGGGTCAAAAAGCACAAGCCTCTTTGCCACTCCACCCCCCCGTCTGGACGGTTCTGCCAGGGGTTACCAAGATGGACACTGCTGACCCAGATTAAGAAATAAGTAGAGGAGTCGGGGGCATATCAGCTGTGCATTACTTCTCAGTCTGCACTGTTTCAATTCATTAGCTGCACAAGGAACTGATGAGACAGACAGGGGTGTGTGTTTCAAGTGTGTGTGTGTGTGTGTGTGTGTGTGTGGGTTTGTATTTCTGACCTCCTGGGGACCCGTTTCCTGACTTTTACTATCTTTCTGGGGTCCGAGGGTTCTTGTGGGGACCGAAACCTGGTCCCCATGGGGGGGAATCCCCTTTTTAGGGTTAGGGGTTAGGTTTATAGGTATGGTGTGAATAGAGTTTTAGTTAGTCTTAGGGTTAGTTATAGATCAGTAATGGTTAAGGTTAGGAAAAGGGTTTGGGTTAGGTATAAATCTGGTTACTAAAATCAATGGAAGTCAATGGACGGTCCCCATAAGGATACCAAAACACACTTGCGTGTGTGTGTGTGTGTGTGTGTGGTGTGTGTGTGTGTGTGTGTGTGTGTGTGGGTTTGTATTTCTGACCTCCTGGGGACCCGTTTCCTGACTTTTACTATCTTTCTGGGGTCCGAGGGTTCTTGTGGGGACCGAAACCTGGTCCCCATGGGGGGGAATCCCCTTTTTAGGGTTAGGGGTTAGGTTTATAGGTATGGTGTGAATAGAGTTTTAGTTAGTCTTAGGGTTAGTTATAGATCAGTAATGGTTAAGGTTAGGAAAAGGGTTTGGGTTAGGTATAAATCTGGTTACTAAAATCAATGGAAGTCAATGGACGGTCCCCATAAGGATACCAAAACACACTTGCGTGTGTGTGTGTGTGTGTGTGTGTGTGTCTTAGGGGGTGGGTTGTGGAGAGTAATGAAGAATACAACATCAGTGACAGACGGAGAAAGTCACTAGATCTCTGGGACCCACTTGACCCAGAAACACATGACAGAAACACACACACAGGTGCAAATATACTCACCAGGGACGGAACAGTCTCTGTGTCTCTGGGACCAGCTGATCCCCTGCAGCAGCCACCACTGTGTCGGACCCATCCACATCTTTCTTTCTCTCAATCCCTCTTTTATTCTTTCACAGTCACTTTTGTCTTTGACTTTTGTCCTCAAGTCTGCCCATCGGACATTTTCCTAATCAGATTTTCTCTGCTTCTGTTCTCGTCCTTGGAATCCAACCTCCTAATCACCCAAACTAATTTCCTGTTTCTGTCTTTCCATCTTGATCCTGTGATTCATGTCTCCCTCTCATAAAATCATGAACTTGTGTAGGGTTGGTAACACAAAAAACAAAAACCTTTGGCCTTTGTCGTAAATTTTCACCAAACCTTTCTTTAGCCTGTCACAATTAAGCAAGGCAGACAAATGAGCTTGAGCCAAGGTAAATAAAATGTTTATTTCAAAAAGTGAAGTATTGTAACACAACTGAGAAAACAGCCTGGTGATCTGGAGGCAGAGGAGATGAAAGTTACTGTGTGTAAGATTATGAGATAATATTTTGTTTGAGTAGAGAGAGAATCTTGCTGGTTGATGTTTCCTTTCAGGTTAAAACTGAATTAAAAATACTTCGATTAGTTTAGTTTCATTGGTCCACAACAGTTTGCAACCTTCACCTCCATCATGGAGGCCTTAAACACAAAGATTGAACTGAAATTTAAATGTAGTTCACACTGACTTTGAAGTTTGTACTTAAAAGCTACACAGTGTGAGATTTCACAAAAAACCTTTAAGGCCTTGTCCTTAAATGCAAGCTCCAGATTCTAGTTCAAAAGAGTTTAAAGCAAATTAACAACAATGCATCATAGTGCAAAACTGCAATCGCACAAGCGCATTTTTAAAACAATGACACGGTCATTATCCGGTTGTAAAATGGTACAAAATGTTGCATGCATCTTGATTTTGGTTGAAGTCAAAAACGTGACAGTATACTAATTCAAACTGTGAAAACAATGATCCTCTGTATCTCTGCACTGTCCGTAGACTTATTATGTGGTTTTGAAGGCAGTGAATTTGTTTCAGAGTTCTTTTCTTGATGATCTTGTTTTAGGACGAAGAACACCGCTGTGCTTCTGCAAAATGGCTCCATATGAGGAACCAAAACGATTGTATCAAATTCTAATTCAAAAAATGCTTGAAAGGAGTAAAGAGAAGGTGTTGTGACTGATCACATTCTGTCTCAACTGCAATCATCAAGTCTGGCCTTGCTTACACAAAGCCAGATGTTTATCCTCACTGGATGGCCACAGCATAAACCATCTGTTCCAGTAAGTTGATGAAAACGACAAAACAATGGTGTGACCAGCACCTGGCAGCTCCTTCTCTTGGCCCGGCAAACTGAATGATACATTCGGATTGTTTTGTTTCTATGTGGTGGCTGTGGGCTTCATGGCCTTCTGCGGGCTGTGTCCCACCTGCTGAACAGTTCCTGCACCTCGTTTCAGTCCTGGGTGGAGAGAAGGCAGTAAAAACCTTTCTCTCAAGGACATGAACCGAGTCACCTGACAACACGATGATGTCAAGAGCGCAGTTCCCACAACAGGAAGCCGAAGCAGTTTGAAACCATTACCTTGACAGGTGTTGTGATTTTGAGTAAAAGCTGTATAAAGTGTTTAGATTTTGCAGTTGAGTCTCACAGCCCAATACAGACACAGATAGACAACAAAAGCATCATTTAACATCCAGACTGATTCCGCTCATCTAAAATTCCAACAAAATCATTGCGCACAAGCTTGTACAAAAGACTCTAAGATTAATAACAAGCAGGCAACACAAAATAACAATGTGTATAAAATGTCATGTCACTGCTTGGGTCATGGGGGACAAAAGCTCAGGATCTGTAGGCTGTTCAAAGCTGACAGTGAAGACTGAGGCGTCTTTGATGAAGGACAGAGTGAAAACACCACAGCAGAGGAGGAGGAGGAATCCTGCATCACGCACACAAAGAATTAAGTTTCACTCTGTTTCTTGCTACTTAATTATCCCCCTCAAGATGGGCCTGCACTTGTGGATGAAAAAGATACTCCTCTGTGAACAACACTGGCTCTCCACATGACAGTTTGGCTCCCTCTTTGTTGGATGTGATTGTCATTATCCAACAATCTTTCTCACTCTTATCAGAAGTAAAAGGAGACACTTTGTTTATGTTGAGAGGAGAAGACTGAGGCATAAATATGGGTGGAAATGTGAGAATAGCAGCTGTGAAAACACATCTATTCATGAGATGAGCTCGAGTTCAGGATTATTATCATAAAATTGTATTTTTCCCTCTTTGAAGAAATAATGTACAAAAAAAATTACATTTAATTAAGAGAGTGAGAGGAAAAAAGAGGTGGGGAATGGGGTGGTGGGGGGTTGCTAATTATGCGTGACGATTGTTGATGGCTTGATTGTCTGCGTCCAGCTGCACGGAGGAGCAGGGAAAGGGAGAGGGAGGGCGGGCAGAGAGGCAGACTCACTGACGCCGGCCTCGGAATTCTCCCATCCATTGAAAAAGAGACTCGATTGTGTCCGCGGCCTTTCCGACAAGCACCTGATCTTTGCCGAGACACAGTGCTGCATGTGTGGATGTGTGTTTCACACAAATGTATCCACTGAGAACTCCGAAATCTGTAAACAAGAGCTGGATGAACCAGCAGCAGATTTTACTGTTTTCGTTCTGGCTCCAAAATTCTTACAACGACAGTAAATCTGCGCTGAATTGTTATTAAATATCGGCTCTAACTCTGTTTAACATCTGTTAAACCTCTGCATAATTGGAAGGATATCTGCAGCCGTGCGTATTTACGCACACATGCGAAAGGAGAATATGGCGTGCTCGCAGCTGTAACATCGTGTTATACATTTTTATGCTTCTCTTTTTGCCTGTGAGGGCAGAGCCCCGTTAAATATGAAGCCAGATTTGCTGATTAAAACAACATTACATAATAAAGAGAAGAGTTCGTATTGTACCTCAGCTCTGAGTGAGATAAAGTTGTTGCAACATCTTCTGCTGACTACTACTTTGGCACGCGCAGACCTCTGAGCAAAATGTTTGCTGTACTTTTTAAAATGTTGCATTGAGAGTTGGGAAAACTGACAGTTTTCTGGATTACTTTGTAGATTTTGTTGTGGCCTGAGGCTTAAAAGGGTTGTGCTGTTACCGTTTGCGTGTACCAACTTTTTTTTAAGTTTTACCGATTTAGAAAACTGAATGTTTTGCTAGATACAACTGCAGACCAAAGACGAGGGAGAAAGGCTGGAATGGGGACAGAACCTGGATCCATGAGTGACGGAGCATTTCAGCCAATCGGATCTCCGAGCGCCTCTGCTTCTCTCCACTCCGATGGTTCATGGGGGAGGGCGGGCCGTCTGCCAAGGAGGGGAGTGCGCGTCGGGGTGAATGGATGACGTCGGGAGGCTGGAGCCAGCATGTCTGGGACTGGCGCGTTAGATCAACACAGCTGGGCCGGGATAGGACACACAGCTGGCTCGGGCCTGCATTCCTCCACAAAACAGGATTGTGAGAAAAGAGAAAAATAAGTCCCAAATAGGAGCAGAACGGGACGTGCTTTGATGTAAACTAAAAGGGAGAAGATTTTAAATTTGTTAAAATTGAACTTTTAGGACAGTTTACCAACCGAGGTGGTTTGATGTTGGCATTAAATGGATTTGACAGTTTAAGGGTCAATGGTTTACATTTTATACGTGATTAAAACACATTTTGTTATAACAAAATGTTCCTTAATTTGGAAGATCTGGTTCCAGTCAGCCTTCTGTCTCTCAAACGAATGATCCCTTATGATATCACTTGTTTTGTGGAGAAATAACTTGGTTTTTCTGACCTTTTACCTATATTACACACGTTTTGTGTTAAAATATGTTGGGGCTCAGTGATGGGGAAACTGTGAAATTCAATAAATGTGCTTTTAATAGACAATCATATCTGTGAGATTAAGTGTTTTCAACAATCTGAAACAGAGGACACAGCAAAATATATATTTTTATTACTTAATTAAGTTTGAAATGTTTAAAATTACTCATTCAGTCTGTAGTTTAAAACAAAACGTAACCACCTTTAATCGGGGTCTTTTCACGCTTCTCACCTTTGAAAACTATCTATTTTAAATAAACACAGTCACCTGAAAAGATAACTAATTGACTGACAACCCCCCTTGAGGGATTCCATCCTAATTTCCTCATTCTTCCAGGAGCAGATTTCAACCAATCAAATTGCGCTTGTTTTTTACACTGGCCAATCAGAATACGATGCGAAAAGGGGCGGTATTCAGACGTCCGTAGTGTATAAAAGCTGTTTCTCGCTGTCACATCTCTGAAGCTGCTCAGAACAGTAACAAGATCAACTGACTAACCAACCCGAGGAAAGCAACTTGTTCTGAAGCTACGAGCCTTGTTGTTGTGGTTCCACTTCCCATCATGAAAGCCATCAGTCCCGTCCGCTCGGTGAGGAGCTGCTACAGAGCCGTGTGCTGCGTGTCGGAGCAAAGTCTCACTATCAGCAGGAATAAACACTCGTGCGTGGACGAGCCTGTGAGCGCCTTGTGCGACATGAACGACTGCTACTCCAAGCTGAAGGAGCTGGTCCCGAGCATCCCGCAGAACAAGTCCGTCAGTCAGGTGGAGATCCTGCAGCACGTCATCGACTATATCTTCGACCTGGAGATGGTTCTATCGATAAAGGTGAGGGGACGTGTGGACTTTCAGGCATCACCAAACACTCACGTTCACTGACGTGCAGTTTTATGTAGATAAATATCAATAGGTCGTTACTTTTCATTTCTTATGCAAATTTAGCAGAGTTTATTGCACAATACGCACTCCTGCATTGACGCAACCCGCTGTCGTTCTATTTCAAACTTCTGCGGTGCAGAATGAGATAATGATCTCTGATTTTAACACCTAAATCCATATTGCTTGTGACTGAAAGTGTCTCTGTTTTCTGCTTCTGATTCAGTCTGCGGACATTACTCATGATTTCTCCAAAGAAGAAGAGCAGCTGTGCCATTAAAATCAAAACGGAACATTATTATGGTATGTATCTATTTTGTAATGTATTTTAGTATCTGTATATATCCCCAGTTTGATCATATCTTGGTCAACATGTTCTTATAAAGCTCAACTCCTGTCAGTCTTTTAAATTTCATGCATATTTAGTTTTTTATTAACATAAAACTTGTTGTAAGGACTGATTTGTTTGTTTAGAGAGACTTTGCTCCACATTCACTGTGCTGCCAATCAGACAGGCCAGGGATTGTGCTGTGGATTCCATGCTATCTGCCTGGGGTTAATGAAAGTTCCATGCTAGGCGCCAGTCTGTCTGCTTTCCTCTGAAGGGAGGGAGGGAGAGTTCTGACTTCACTTTTCTTCCTTTCTCTCCATGCAGGTGCAGGGAAACACATGTCTCCACTTCACTCCGGGCAAGAAGACAAGAGGGGCAGAAAGGGTGGGATAGGTATTTGGAGGAGAAGGAGAAGACTGGAGGAGGTGGTGAAGGGCTTTAAAGAAAAAAGAAAGAGAGAGAAGGAGAACGAAAAAAAAAAGAACTATGGACCATTTCCGAGATGAGTGGGGAGCAACAGTAGTGCATGAGCAAGAAAACAGAGACTCATTCTTTGGCTCCTGGACAGAAAAATCAACACACCAAAGCAGAAGGCAGGACTGGAAAGTGAAAGCGACCAACTGTGCATGTCTTCCTTGCAAACCAGGGAATTCTTTAAATATAAAAGTAAAATACATGTCCTTTCCTTTTCTTTTTGTTAGGCATTCCAAACAGGCCTTTTGTGAGTCCAACACAACCCTTTCTACACCAAGTCTTGTATCACCTCACATATTAATCTCACAGATCACCCCCACAGAACTTGTTTTTTTTTTTTGCAACAAATGTGTCAAAGCAAGAGACTGTTAAAACCTTTGTACATATTTGGTAAGGTGTAAGTCATTTTTTGGATGTCTACTTTTTTATGGGAGTTTTAGTTGGTATAATCCAAACTCTATAATAGAGTTAATTCTAAATGTTTGTAGGGATGGTGTTATTTCTGCAGACAACACACTATGAGTTTCGTAAACTCTTTATTATATAAAGTGTTCTTTGTATGTATGTTAAGAATAAAAAAAATCATGTGAATCAGTTTGGTGGTTGAGGCAGTTTTTTTATGTGTTTGTTTGTTTGAATGAATCAATGAGTGTGAATCTGAAAAGATTCCAGTGTCGCTGTTGTGACTTTTGGGTTTTGGATGACAATGAAATGCTGATACAACAGGATGTATTGAAATGAATTTTGAGGTTGGGTGGTTGGAAATCAAACAAAGGGAGTTTCCTGTGAGTGCTTCTATTTTTCCATTGAAAGACTTGACAACCAGCTTGAACAGTTGAACTTCCTACATGTTGAAGAAAATAAAAACACTCTCGATTGTTCATCAATTAATCCATTTGCAGTTATTATGACAGAACAGTGTAAAATCTGTCATCATTTCATGTAGTTTGGACCGTTACCTTGATGTTTCTGGTGTTTCAACAGTCGAACAGTTTGACTTACCTTTGATTTGTCTGAAAATGTGTTATACCATCATCAGGATTTGTTACAATAAATCAATTAATAAATTAACTGATTCTTTTTTAAAAAAAGTCTTATCAAAACTGAAAGAGAAGAAACAAACTGACATTTTAAAAAGTTGTTGGCTGAAGACAAGAAGAAGATAACCTACTTTCAACCTTCTGACTGTTTGTTAACATTGGCCTTACAGCCCCATCTAGTGGTAAAATAAGGTAAAATGAAAGTTAATGCCAAAGATCAGAATCAAGTTTATTTGGCCAAGCTTGTTACACATACAATGAATTTGGTTCCAGCTCACTTTTCACTTGTACAGGCAGAAGATAATAGACAGTGTTGGACATAGAAAACACACAAGATACATTAGCAGCATTTTACCACCAGTCTAGTTGAAGGTTTGAGGTCAGGTGGTACAGAGCAGGTATATAACATTATATTTAATGATGGAACTGGTTATTTCCTTGTTAGGAGAGTTAAACATGTTTAACATGGTGACGGCCTGCGGGGGGGAAAAAATGTTTTTGTGTTTGGTGGTTTTGGACACAAAACAGTCTTTTCCCACAGATCACAAGACAGTCTGTTTTAGAAGAGAATAAAGGAGGAATATGCAGAAATTAGTGCAAATACATCTAGACTGATCCAAATTGTTTTTTTGTTTTTTTTGTTTGTTATTTTTATTTTTTTGGAGGGGGTCAAATAGCCTACTTAAATATTTCTTGAACAAGTAAATCAACATTTTCTTTGTGCCTTTGTGCCTTCACCACACAGGTGATAAACTGCATTTAGATTAAGTTCCAAGGCTTGAA
Source organism: Pachypanchax playfairii (assembly GCA_006937955.1). Taxonomy (NCBI): domain Eukaryota; kingdom Metazoa; phylum Chordata; class Actinopteri; order Cyprinodontiformes; family Aplocheilidae; genus Pachypanchax; species Pachypanchax playfairii. The sequence goes on from SSNP01000046.1 coordinate 1,124,231, forward strand.
CATTTTTCCCAATTTCTTCATTTCACTTCACTGGGATCTCATGGCAGATGGCCATTAACTTAGGAAAAACCATAATTTTTCATCATCAGAATCAGAATGAGATTTATTTTGTCAAGTGCGTTACACAATTTGATTTCGGTTTATTTTTTTACTTCTGCTTATACAAACATGTAAGATAAATAAACAATGTTAGACAAATTACACACATGAGATACAGTTACCAATCATGACAGAAGGATGAGTGACTCTGATAGAAAATACTCTGTATTTAGAAGGAAATGATGAAAATATGAACAAAATTAAACTTGATACCAGACGTGCTTGATAATTAGAAAAACAGTAAGTTGATACAATATTTGCCAGTAAAAGACAGACAGTTTTCTAACTACACCACAAGATGGGGGTGTTGGATTAAGCTGTGACAAACTTCTGTGTAACGATTCAACTTTCACAAATATCTTCTTTTTTTTTTTTTTTACTTTGATAGATGGTTTGATGGATGGATGGATTTCTGCAAGAAGGTGTGAGTATTGAATGGAAGTAATTCAGGTCAGGATATGATTTATCCAAAGAATGTAATCAGTCATATGAGCAGCAAGCAATGGATTTAAAATCAGTAATAACCAAAACAACCAGAACATTTATGAGGAAGATTAAGTACAAAATACATATTAAATTGTCTCTTTTTTTCACAACCAGTGTACACATTTTAATCTTGGGTGAGCTACACATTTATTTCTGCAGACCAAAAAGAAACAAGTGCTCATGACCTTTTCAAAGTATAAAAACAGGTTTGTAATGTCCTCTTAATGTTTCAGTAGATTTCATCATGAAAGAGGAAGAAACTTGAGGTGGAGAGGATTCAGGATCCAGGTATAGTTTTGATATCATATAAAGTTTCCAGTTTCTTTTTAGTGTTATATATTATTGTTAGATTTTATTTCTTCACTTACAGTCAAATCTGGATTAAAAAGCAGCGCACTATGTCAGCCATTTCTTCAGAGACGACCTTCGAAACATTCCATGGTAATTTAGAGTTAATAAACAAACATTTATTTTTATGTTGACATCATACAACTTTTAAAATTGGGCTTTTATTTGAAATTTAGCCGAGGTTAAGCCATGACAAAAGGGTTTGCTATAGCTGTGACTCTACATTGTCTTGTCCAATGGGGGTCAAGTCATATGGCTTGGGTTTGGTCGTTGTGAATATGGGGGAGGGGTGTTTTCTTTCAATATCTCTTGTGAGCCAATAAGCAAGAGTGGTGCTGAATGAATCCAATTAAAATGTACTGAACAGCCTGCATCATCTTGTAGTTTGTCTTACTGTAATTTGATTACATGAAATACTGTGTAAAACATAAACCTGCTTGAGTGGAGATATTCTAGGAAAATATGCACATAAGACTTATACATATATGTCTCTCTATATATAAATACTGATATTTATAAGTTTCAAAATAAAAACTTTCTTCCAAATATCTCTAATTTCCCTAATTTTTAAATATATTTATGTACCCAACTTATACATATTTTTATGGGCCAGCAACTGAGAGGAACCATTTTTGTCTCTTTTAATATAAATAGAGACTAGACACAGGTTATCATAAATTCACAAAAATACTAACTATTCATGAGTATTAAGATACTCTACCTCAGGGGTATTTAATGAACATCAATGAACTGAAAAACCACTTCCGATCATATCAGCTGTATGTCAGACAAGAATGAAAGTGTGTACTGCTCCAGTTGGTTTGATTCCCCTTGTATCATTTAGTATGTTTCTTAAAGGTATTTTTAACAAATTATAATCAGGTAGTCAGGTTATTACAGCATGTAATACACACGGTTATTATAATACAGTCGTTTCTCTTTGTCTTCAAGTTCATCCTGACAATAAAAGTTCTTGTTGAATTGGTGTTACTGTCTCTTTAAGAGCCCCAGTCTCTACACTGCACAACTGTTTTATGCAAACATGACAAGCCGAACGTGCCGGCAGCCAATGAGATGCGCGCTCTAACCGCGGGAGATCTAAATTTCGCGGGATGAAGTTTGGCGCTAAAAAAGATAGCTCTTCCCCAGCTCTTGTTCCCTTGTATGGAGAGAGGAGCCCTGAGGTGGACGGACAGCGGTCTTAGACTGGGTCGTAATCCGCATCAGAGGGAACCACATTCAGTCTGAAATCTCCAACTGGAATCCAGACTCAGAGAAACCTGGGAACTTATTCTATTCTTTTTGCTGAATGTTTGAAAGAGTTTATGTTTTTAAGAAGCAGTTTTATTTACAACTGGTAAGACAACGTTCCTATACTTTGGTGCAAGACAAAGAAATAACATTAATTTGTGTTTCCAGATGATCATAAACACGTTTTTATTGAACATTGGTAACTTTTGTAATATGTAGATTTTGAAAGCGCTTGTCAGTTTTGATGATTCTGACGTGATTGTTATTTACTGGAAGCTCCCAGCAGCGGTAGCTTGCTAATAACACAGCAGTTCATCACTGTGCTTTGCTCGCAGCTCACTTCTCTCTTCGCTGGACCAATCCGGTTAAATTGAGTTTAGCCAGGAAAATGATGCGGATGCCTAAAGGCGTCTCTCCCGCACCGCCTCGGCCGCTAGTGGGGGTCTCATGCTCGCAACACAAGCTGAAGGTTTTGTCCTCCGCTGGGGTGAAGTCGGAGTTCTTCAGCACCGGATTATCCAGCCCACCGATGAGCACGGTACCACCCGGATATTTCACCCAGACCTGCAACACCGCAGCGGCCGAACAAAGAGCCAACAGCCTGTATTCAACCCCCCATGGTCCCGAGGCTAAACCCATCAGATCCACCTCCGGGCGACTACCGGTACATAAGCAAACACACCCTGCAAATACAATGTTTTACACACAGTTTAATAAGCGATCCGTTGTGTTCAGGGGCTTGTGAGCCTGTGGGAGGAATAATTATTTGATTTCCATTGGTATGCGCGTTTCAGCGGGGCGCATTCAGATGTGTTTTGACGTGATAAGCCACAGAGGGGCCACTGTGACGCTGCGGAGATGAATGCTACTCTCTCTCTCTTTCCTGTAAAAATGTGACATCTTTTTCCCTGCAGTCCAGCTGCAGCTTGAGAAGACAGACGCCATGTGCGTAATGATGGTTTTGATGAGAAGGTGGGGGGGCTGACTGTATTTGGGGCCCTTTCTCTTTTGGAAAAGTAGGGTGAGCCCCCCCACCACACACACACACACACACACACACACACACACACAACGGGTGCAGAGGGGAATACTTTTGCACAACCAGAGCTGCAGAGGGCACGACCAGCCTGGATGAAGATGCTAACACACATTTTCTTACCACACTTCCGTTTGATGATCACACCCACATACAGCTGCTCCATCTGCATCTTTCATTAACTGATACAGAACCTGTAGAACATGTTTGTTTAACTGTCAGAGGTCCCAAACATCATTCCTGTGTGTCTGAAGGGTTCCTCGTCCTGTAGGAACTCTGGGATCTGAGAGGCGCATCACACGCATTGCCACACATTGTTTGATCTTATATTAGGTTCTTTTTAATTGTACTAGCAGGTCCTGGAGGTTTGTACAGGTTTATGGTGTAGGAAGGGTCTTCAAATCTATTCTTGACCCCCCCGACCCATGAGGCCCGTGTCCGCTAATAGGCGCTTCAAGAGGATTACAATGGCAGTGAGAAATAGGCGACCACCTGCTCATCCAGTGTCTGGATGTGTACTTGGATTTTTACCAGGTCATGTGACAGATACTTTATATTAAAGCTGGTACAGAGTTTTATGGTGGCCTGGAAGTGACAAGAAGACCTTTTACTCCTCATCATCAGAATCGCTACATTATTAAAGCAATTTAAAATGATCTAAAGCCACATATGTAGATGTTTATTTCAGTCCAAAATATGAATTTTCGTGTTTAAAAAATGATTAATGATACTTTTTACTGCTGCGAAGAGATTTAAAATGTGTAACAATTGGGGAAATAATCATCTCACTTCTATAAATCCAGTAAACCTGTATTTTGAGGAAGATGATGACATGTTCAGTTAAGGGTAGGGCCTGGGCCGAAACACGTTCCACGGCTGAAACACGTTCGACTCGTTCGAAACAGAAAAAGAAAACACCTACTCAACTGCGTTATTGAGGATCCTGTGTAATTACAGCCTCTTGGAAGCATCAAGGCACCATCCTCGTCATGGATACCGAGTGTTTTAGGTTACAAGACTTGGAGCCATTTTTGTAATATATGTAGAATTTCTTTGTCTTACTTTAAAACGTGTTTGCAAACTGTTTTGGTTGTGAGAAACATAAAGACAGTTTGTTTTCCTTCATGGTCTTGCTGATTCAGCAGCTGTGGGGTATGTTCAGTTCTGGGTTCTGTGATTACAGGAAACGAAGCCTTTTCATGCGCAGCTCACTTCCTTTAAGTTAAACCCAACTACCACCACTTTTTAAACTTTTCAACAACTAAACTAGATACCTAAGCTCAACTTCCTGTCTGTATAATGTCTTAAAGGCTTACTCATCAGATACAGAGTGTTGAAAATGTTGAGCTCATATTTTCCTGTGACTGATCCTGACTACAGTAACAGGCAGTATATCAGCAACGAGCATGTGGCGTGTTGATCATTGATAACGAGCCTTCATTCAAAGTCGAGGGAAGCCCTTTCTGTATGACAGCTGCTTTCAACCCAACGATTTTCATCCTCTGCTGATAAATTTGCATGTTACAAACAGCCAAGGGGCTCTCGCCTCTCAAAATCTATCGTCATAGTAACACGTATGATTATGTAATGTGTAAAGCGTGTGTATCTTAAACAAGAGCTTGGATTTCTACCTTCTTGTAATGACTTATGATTGATGCTCAGGTGAGACGGTTGTTTCTTAATCCTTCACCTTGTTTTGCCACACCTTTAAATAAAACAAGCCCTGGAGAATTCTTCACTCAACAGGGGGTGAGTTTGCATTTCAAATCAGTCTCACCCCCATCAGGACCCCAGACACAGACCCTCCCTTCCTCTGTACTTCTAGATGCTTGTTGACAATCATCAATGAAGCGCAGTCATTTTTTATCTTCTTTCCAAGGGTGAGGTTGGTTTTTACAGGCGAACTGTAACCTGCCCCCCCCGCTTGAATGGAATCTGAGCAGACTAACCGGTCTGGTTTGTTGGCCCGACCAGAGGTGCGACTGTACAAGTCCATCACGTGACTCTGACCCTGTGTGTGAAAAGCCGTTTTGGAGATTTCAACACAGTAGCAGTGATGGTGGGAATCAGCCAAAGACTTCAGCAAACACAGGAAGCCATGTGCAGAGCTTTGGGTGTTTCTAGGCAAATATACAGGGTGAGGTTTCTTCACATGTGACTTAAGAGAGATAAAGAGTCAGTAAAAAGGGGAGTTGACTTAAGAATTAGCCCAGCTGTATATTGGAACAGATTTTTCTTGTGGGGTGGGTTAACAGTGTACCTAACTATCAAACATTTTCCTTTCAAGTAGTTGCATTTTTTCTCTCCGAGGTATTGCGTGAAGGAGAAAATCTGCTGTCTTTCCAGTATATGAAATGGTGTTTGCGTAATATGGTTGAGTCACCAGAGAATTCCCTTGTGAACAAAAGTGTCACCAAGCCCCCACCCCACCATTACAGCTGCAGAATGAAACGGTTGGTCTCCTTCTTACAACACGTGCGTGTCTGTTAGTCCAACCGTAGACAGTCTGATATGAAAATGTTGACTTGGTTCTGACAGACAGGCGACTTTGAAAGGATTGTTCAGATCTTTCGATGCAGGATTCTCTGAGATGATTATGAACTATATGAGTAGGTGGGAGTAATAGATTTAAATTCTGACAGAACTGACAAGCTAACAGCTGGTCCAAGTGGTACCGGCACTAAAGTGGAATGCATAAACAACTCTAATCTAAAAATATTAAGATATGATAATATATTCCAGCTGGAAATGCAGCAGATGTGCTACAGCTGGCTGCTTCTGATGCTGTTTGCACATGCAAATGACTGCAGTGTTCTATGTAAATGTGTAAAGCTAACTGACTTCAGTGTAAAGGTTTATAAAATGGTGTTTGCGCAAAGCCCTGAGAAGTGTTTGAGATTTGGGTTGTTTTGGGTTCTGGTCATAACTAATGTCTATTTCTCCAAACTGAGTCCAATCAATCAATCAATCAGCAGGTATGAAACTAAGAACTTTCTGCATAAATTCACTTTAAACAGACTTTTTTGGGAAGGATCTTCGCTCTGTTTGAACCGCAGCTGTCTCTGCTTGTAGACAGTTCGGTCACTGTATGCTAATGACTCTTTGGGTGATCCCCTGGTATTCTTTACAACTACAGACCCAAATCAACAAGAAGTCTTTATAAAACTATGAATGTTCTGAAGAAGCCGGTTGCTGTCCTGCGTGTGACTCTGTGTCCCGTTAGACCCGTCTGTAGGGATTAAAATCAACCCACCAACTGCACATACGCTTGCTGTGCTTCCCCAGATGTTGCCGGTCAACAGGTGGACATGACATGGAGCACATTTGGACAATGTGTCGCTTCACGCACATGGTCTAGCCATTCATCACTTTTTTCTCGTCTATGGAAGAGCCAACCGCCCGGACCTATTTAACTAACTCGGCTCAGCAAGCCTCACGTGCACTGTTATGACAAAGAGCGCTTTGTTTGTGCATATTTGTGAAGAAAAGAGAAGGGTGCAAGACTAAGCAGGGAGGTGAGGTCCTGACCAGATGGAACAGATTACCCAGCAGGTTTGAGGATCGTGATCTCATTAGCTCAAACCACCGGTTTTGTGAGAAGGACGATTACTGATTTACAAACGCCCTCGTCCACCATGAAGATTTATTACTGTCACTGGAACACTTGCAGGAATTTTAGTGTGTCGTCAATTTGCACAACAGTAGTTTGATCCGGGAGGGCAGCGCCGGTCTTTTGGCTTTCACTTTTGTTATGTGAGGTATTGTAAAAGTTAATGGTCATTTCATGCTGGTAAGTTCATGCTAAAGTTCTAAGGTTACTGGAGCTGTTTTGACTGAAGCTTCTTGTTTCAGCGTGTTACAGTTACAGTGACGTGATTGTAGGTTTGTGCACCCCCCATGAGACAAGAGGCTTTTCAGGACAAGGTCACTGAGTGATTCCAGGGACTTCCTGGCTCTTGCCAGGCAGTGGGTCGAGAACTAATCACCCCCCACATCACTATCCACCCATACACAATCAGCCCCTCTTGAAGTGCTTGGGAAAGTGTGAGGGGGGCGCTTTGTTCCTGCACTTGAGAACCGTTGGCACATTTACGACACAGCACTTTCCCACTAACCGCTATTTAACTCCTTTCTGCTAGAGCTGTGTTTCACGGTCCGTTTCATGGTCTAGCCTTACTCAGCACAAACGTCAAATAAATGGGTCAAATGGTTTTTCAACATCCAATGAAGTAAAAAAAACTAAATTCACAGCAAATGCCTATTTTTAATAGGATCATAACATTTTCTCTCTCCAGGCTAAACGGAAGCTGGATCTAGAAGACCCTCTTTATCTACCAGAGTTCCGTACGCCCAAAGGCAAAGGCAGCATCACGTCAAGGATACCAAGTCCAAGGAGTGAGTACACCGCACGGGTCGCGTGCAGAGAGAATTTGTGTCTGAAGTTCCACTGATGGGACTTGAACTGGAATATGATCACTGATAGGGTCAAACGAGTTTGAGTTATTGATAAGGCTGTAATGATACACCAATGTATCGCGATACAGGGAGGTCCAATATCAATAATATCGCTACAGTAAACGTGTTGTACTGACCACCACAAACATGCGCTCTAACATTGTATAAAAAAGGTTTTTACACTGAAAAAAAGACTTTGAACTGATGTGAAAGCAAATCAGTGGCTTTGTATCTGCAAAATATTACTATGATGAGCAACTATTAAAAATACACAAAGCTTTATCAAATAACTAATTACATATTTCCAAGTAATAATTTTTATTTTGTGACATATTAGTTTTGGTAATAAAATACTACAAACTGATGTAAAAGTGAATGAGTGAGTTTGTTTCACCTGTTGTCATAGTACCACAGCAAAATAAATATTATCCAGAGAGTTTTGTTAAAAATGCAAAACAAAGAAAAGTCTTAATGTATCGTATCGTGTATCGTATCGTGAGCAATGTATCAAGATACGTATCGTATCGTGGGATAATGTATCGTTACAGCCCTAGTTATTGATGAAGAATGATTGATGGATGGAGAATCAACACGTTCATCTTCTGGATAATGTCTCAAGAAAAATTAAATGGGGAAAGTTTTCAGATTTAATGTAGAATTGTATATTTAGAGAATTGATTAGAGTTTATAATTAAGTTATATTTTATACTGTCAAATCTGCCTCATTCAAGTATATTTAATATTTAATAAAAAATTATTAGGTGTTTATTTTCCTATGACACTCTTGTTAAAAGGATGGATAGTTAGTGATGATTTGCTGCTATCAGCTCCAAAGTCTCCAGGTGAGCGGACGCGGTACGACACCTCGCTGGGCCTCCTGACCAAGAAATTCGTTGGTTTGATTGCTGAGTCTCCTGACGGCGTTCTGGATCTCAACTGGGCCACTGAAGTCCTGGAAGTCCAGAAGAGACGCATCTATGACATCACCAACGTCCTGGAGGGAGTCCAGCTCATCCGGAAGAAGTCGAAGAACAACATCCAGTGGCTGTGAGTCCGATTTTAGATGATCTCTGATGGACACACGAGTTAAATGGATTATATGACCAAAGCGTACACAGGCATGCTGTGGAATTTAAATGCTTCTTGTGAAGGATTAATTGCGTCATTAGTAAGTGTGTTTGGTTTTTTAGGGTGGGAGATGTTTTCGAAGGTGGTTCAGGAGGAGGAGAAAAGGCTTGTGCATTGAGGAAAGAACTGGGAGACCTGGAGAGAGCAGAGAGATCTCTGGATGACCTGATTCAGTCCAGCAGCACTCAGCTCAAACAGCTCACCGAGTACAAAGACAGTCAGAAATATCCTTTACACTCAGCTTCACCATTTTACTCTAGTTATCCTCTGTTATGTTGCACACGCGTACACGCTTCACCGTCGTAAGCCTTGACCCTCACGCTGCACTTTGGGCTATGTGACGTACCAGGACATCCGCTCTATCGCCACTCTGCGAGACCAGACGGTGATCGCTGTCAAAGCTCCTGCTGAGACGAAGCTGGAGGTGCCAGACACCGCTGCGGTGAGATGAACAATCTGAACTTCCATCTCTCTTTTTAATCTTCATTTCCTTGTTATTATTTGAAGTCAGCACCGTTTAGGCAGTTAACTGATCGGATCTTTTCTTTGTTGTTTCCTTTTACAACAGGGGTCATTGCAGATCTATCTAAAAAGTAGGAATGGACCTATAGAAGTCTACCTATGCCCCGACGAGGGGCTTGAAGATGCAAGCCCAGTAAAGAGCGTACTCTCACCAAAAAAGGAACGCCCTGAGAGCCTGGAGCCGCCCGCTGCCACACCAGTGGCCCCGCAAAGTTACAACGTTAAAGTGGAACCTGTTGAAAGTGAGCAGGGAATTCTGGAACATTGTGTTTCTAAATAGGATTTTGACCTTATTTTTATAAAGATGTTTGTGTTTTAAATTCACCTTCACATTAAGTTCTCAATGCAGTTTTGAACTCCCGTCATTTTTGGGTAATTTTGTGTACTTCCAACAAAAATAACCAAAAAACATCCAGCAATATACAATAAATATGTTGTCAAATGGTGTTATAAGGGATGGATGGATGGATGGATGGATGGATGGATGGATGTTCTTGTATTAAATTTTGGCTTTTTTCTGGACCCTCAGCAAACATATCAGCAGCTCCAGCCGCTGCCTCCACCGCCGCCACCACCAGCTCCTCGCTGCTCGACGTCGAGGGTCTCCTGGGTTTGCCCCCAAGCCTCCTTCAGATCACCGAGGACCAGCTTCCCGGCACTTCCTTCAACTCAGACCCCAACACCCCCTTCGTCAGCTTCTCTCCACCTTTAGACCACGACGATTACCTCTGGAGCCTGGAGGTTGACCAGGGGGTGTCAGACTTCTTCGACACTTACGATCTCGGGGACTTATTGAAAAGTTGATGTATGAAAGTAGGTGAAAAAAATCAGGAAATCGTTTTTTTAAAAATGCCCTTCTAGGGCAGAAAATATTACACTATGAAGCCATTGTTTGTCTTAGCTGTGGCAGTTGGAGCATTTGCTTCCTTTTGTTTATTTTAGTAAAATACCAATCATTTGTACAGATTGTAAAGAGGATCTGATCTTTAGGGAGGGCATTCCTTTTCCCAATGCATGTGTTTTGGAATTTTCTGGTACATCTTAAGACTACTGATAAAAAAAATCAAAAAGTAGTATTCAGTGCATGTCAGCATTGTTGTGTGCTTGTGTTTATTCTGCTCAACTCAGGTATGACTTCTCATTAAGAACATTTGAAATGATTGTGCCACCTTTTGACCTACAGGGGGCAGTGTTGTACTGTGTCAGCTTTAACTGCCTTTCAGCTTCCCTGGATAAGCTGGAGCCATTACAAACCAGGTGTGTTTGTAGAACTTGTGTTTTCACCGCAGATCAAATGATGCTGTGAATTTAACTCTTTTAGATCCAGTTTAGCTTTTCAAACGCACAAGTTGGTGTAAAAAAAACAAGCTTTTTACAGATATGGGGCCGACTGAAGAGGATATTTGAAGGTGCTCGAGTTGCTTCTGTCTAGTAAGGTTTAAAATCTCTTGTCTTAAGCTTTGTGTCAGGCCTTAAACCTGATTGGTGCTACATTTTGTTTAAAAAAAAAAAAGTGCCAATTGAAGCCCGAAACCATTGAAAGATAATGGCAGCTTTATTTCAAATCCTGAGCTCTCCTGCTGATCTGAGCATTGTAGATGATTTTAATAGATATGTTTTCAATTTTGTAGTGTGAGACTACTCCTGTATTTCTTAGGAAATATCTCAGAATCAATTAAATGCAGCCTGCAGTGCGGTTAAGGGGTGCGGTATTATGTGGAGGGCCTTTTTTTCGTTCATTTTTAAAATGAGGGGACGTTTGTTCCCTGTAAGGAATGTAAATAGTGATAAATTGTTATCAGTGATGTTCAGGTTTTATAGGCCAGCGTTTGCTTCTGAAGTCAGAGCAGCTGTTTTAAATGTGTTAAATTGATATTTTCTAAAAACAAAAAATCAAATCCAAATGTTCTAGAGATTTTATAAAATTTGAATTTCAAGTATTTTTTTTCTTGGCTTTCCCTCTACACTGCAGAAATAAGCTAACTGTCCTGTCCTAACAAAACTTGAAAACGTGTGTTTGCATGTGTATTTGAAGGGTTTGGTGTGCATTTGTGTGTGTGTGCGTGTGTGTGTGTGTGTGTTTTACGATGTAGAATAGAGAATGTAAAGTCGGAATTTGTAGGGATTTTATTTTCAATGAAAATTGTTTTGGTATTTGTTCATAAATAATTTTGTATTTATACCTTATTTCAGAATTTTGGACTGTTTTTGTACAACTTGCGGCACTTAATATTTTGTAATATTGTGTGGTCTGTTTGAAGTTATTAAAAGAATCCTGAAGCCATTGTTTTACTTGGATTGTCTAATCATTTGTCATGATAATGCAACAGACTATAGAAAGTCTCTGTCTTCTGCTCAGATGCAGGAATAACTTAAAAAAACTCCTCATTCTCTCTGAGGTTTGGAAACAATCACACAAAAGGAAACTAACAATAAGAGGTCAGAGTTTAGCAGATCGACATAAATTAGTAAGAAAATAATCCCAGTTTGCTCATTTCTGTCTAGATTTTTTATTTCTAAGTGTTTCTAGATCAGAAAGTAACTTTATGTCCAGGTGAAGGTTTATGATCTGTGGAAAGTGCATGTAGGAATAATAAACAGTCTCTTCATGCAAACATCTTTCAGTGTTTTAGGGGTGAACAGATGTTGCACGCAGCAGCTCCTGCGTTTAACGAGATGTCGTGAACTATAATCTCTGATGTCACATGCACACATAGTCAGCAGACCAGCTTCACACCTTGACACTAGCTGTTCTTGTCCCATTAATGAGGAACAGAAGAGAACGTTCAGTATATTGAAAGTGTAAATGTCTCTGGTGTTCCACAGACACATACATGATGTGATGATGTTTAGAACATCACTGAGCAGAGAACACTGACTCATTGTGATTCTGCAGTTATTAAAGAGGCATAGAAGGAGTTTAACGTAAACTGGGTTTAGAACAGGGGTGGGCAACTCCAGGCCTCGAGGGCCACTATCCTGCACATTTTAGATGTTCCCCTGTTTCACCACACCTGATTCAAATCTGCAACCTCTCAGCAAGTCCTATAGAAGCCTGTTAACGACCTGTTCATCTGCAGCAGGTGTGGTGAAACAGGGGAACATCTAAAATGTGCAGGATAGTGGCCCTCGAGGCCTGGAGTTGCCCACCCCTGGTTTAGAACCTGCAGATTTTTGGAGGGTTGTGATGTATTCAGACAAATGCATATGAAATGGAAAAATATAGAGACATTTTTTTGTTGTAGAATCATGTTTTACAGTGATCTAATGACAGATTTGCATTAATGACACAACAGGTTTAGGAACCTGTTTTCAAACTTGGGAATTTTTTTTTGTTGTCATACCAGCTGCATGAAGACATTCCACTGGAATCTAGTGTTGTCTCTTACAGACAGGTGGAGCTTCTCTACGGGTTCTGTGCATTGTCTGACCTGTCAAGAAAAAATAAATAAATGTAACGCAGGCCTGCAGTCGTGCTGCTGTTTCATTCTGTCTGTATTTTTCCAAAATGGTATTTCCCAAAGACGTTAACGTCAGAGATCCTTGTACTTGCATTTCAACACATTCATGACGTCGTTCTTTTTTTTTTTCTGAGCCTATTATATGTATGTATTTCTGTTTTTTGTGGTCAGCTGACATATTGTGTTAATTATAAACCTCCCCTGCCATTTTCCCCTCCCCATTTCCCCTGTTTTCAGTCATCTGTGTAGAGTATTTTACGGTAAGCCTGGGCCTGCTGCCATGACATTGGTAGTAAATTGATAACAGGACTAGTGGAGCTGAGTCAACATACAAAGCTCTGTAGGACAAGGCGATTTTTGGGGGGAGGTAGGGAGCTTGTTGGAGGATCCTTTGCTTGACTCCAGGGCTGCTAGGAAGCAGCAAGGAAATCCTGTCAGTTTAAATCTTTTACTGGAAGAGTTTGCTTTAATTTCATCTTCTGCATGTGAGTCACAGAGAAATAGAGAAGCAGGTATTAGTGTTCTCCACTTCCACACAGTTGAAATCTTCCAATGATTAACATTCTTCGATGATAAAAACAAAGTGGAAGGCCATAAGCAGAGACAGGATAGACTTTGTTGATATGGGAAATGACAATAGAGATAAAGCATGTGTTAGGAAAGGAAAAAGAGGCGGAGCAAAGAGGAAAAACATTAAATGAGTCACTGGAGATTGTATACACACAATGAAGACTGTCTCTCAATCTATTTTCCTTCTCTTTCAGTCGTGTGTCTTCCCTGCTTTCTTTCACTGAATAAAACATAGCAAAGTCATTTCCAACTGCAGATATTTCACATTTCTCCTCCTCTCATAGATAGACTTGTGTTCATCACTGGAAGTTCATTTATAGCCTGAGCAGACTGGTTTGCACAACTTCACAATGGGATTCAGGCTCAAAAGCTGGCAAACACACAAAGGCTTGGTTTCTTTTCTAGGAGCAGCAAGGAAGATGAAGGAATTTATTGTTGGGACATAGCAAGCCACTGCATGTGAGCATGCAGACACAAATATGTTGCACATATATCACACTGATGAATATGCATAAGTGTGAGATGTTCGTTCAAGGATGCAATGGAGAAAAGAGTGGAGGATCTGGGTCACAGCTGTGTCTGTTGCATGCCCTCACTTCCATGTAAGAGTGTGTGTTTTATTTTGATGATGATTAATTAGTTAAAGAGGGAGTTTTACAGCTTTTCCCCTAGAGAATTTATTAAATAGTTTATTGTAAATGGCCTGGACTTTTATGGAAGCACTGAACACGTATTTGTTTGGTTTTCAGGGAATTTTCTCTTTGCACTTCAAACATGTTTGGAAAAATGCTTTTACTTTTAAGGATATGTGGCACCAACAAAATGGTGCACATTTTGGTGTGCTTGTGTGTTTTTATCTGCACCCTGTTGGAGCCTCTGGGTGGCAGGGTATGTAACACAAAATGAGTCTATTTCTCCTTGAATGAACGTGGTCAAAATAACCGTCAGAGTTGAGTGTTTTCCATCCTGCAGCTAATGAAGGTAAATATGTGGTTTTGTGGTAAAGACAAACATTTGATTCTGCTTCCTGATCATCCATCTGCACTTCACAGTGTGTTATGTTACTGCTCACCCCGAGGCAAAGTTCACTGATACACCTCCTTTCTTTGAGCTGACAAGCTTGACAATAACAGGCATGCAGGATTTGCACTTTGTATACAAGTCTTGCACTACCCCCACCCTACACCCCATCCCCTCTGATAGCTCAGGGTCTTTCACTTCATCAGATGATTTCAGGAAATGTCAGTGCAGGGGAGGGACTTCAGTAATCCTCCTTCCATGGAAAATGTCTCCTTGGAGAGATGAAAAGAAGAAAAAAAAAAGGAGCTTTGGTGTTTTAGCCAGGGAGTACTAACATGCTCAAACTTTGAAGCCTATAAAAAATAACCTTTTTAATACTTTTTTTTTTTTTTGCTGGAGATGTGAATGTTATAATTTGTGCAAAAAACAAAGGATTTAATATGAAAATACAAATTCAGTCTTTTCACCTTTGTGTTTCACGTCAACATTCTCTCTCATCTCACACTCCATTCATTGAAATTCCTCTCCTTCAGCTCAGTCTGTGAATGAGGCTTTTTGGATAACCATGGAGACTGCTCTTCAGGCTCCGGTGTGTTTGCATAGAAATGAGAGGTATTAATGACTGAGACACTGAAGGACCCACATACACTTTTTCCTCTTCCGAGGGCCGCAAAAGTAAAAAAAAAAAAGTACCCGCATGATAGCTGAGTGGGTCAACACCATTCATACACCGGCGCACGTCACACAGTGCAGCGGGCGGAGTTTGAAAGCCAGGGGCTGATCTGATCAGAGTACGAGACCTTGACATAAATGACTCTCTGGTCTATCATCACTTATCAATAGAATTCCATTTCAAAATTTCCCTTTGAAAAATTGTAGAAATATTAATGTTTATACTAAATAGAGAAAATGGGCTTGTTGACACGTGGAACTAAATGCTGTATGAATGAATTTTCAAAGAATTTGATGTAAAATTAATTGAATTTGTTAAATTTAGTTCACTGCATGCTGTGCATCAAGAATCATGTAGCCTAATATACTACATATTAATTCCTATTTCAGTTGCAAAATTATCACTTTAAAAGTTAATGACATTCTTCCTTGTTTTAATGTGACGCCGTATCCCAAAACTGTTGGACCTCACTTCAGAGATGAGCTCGTTCTTTGACGCAAATCTTCACGTCCATCCAGGTGGTACGCCGGTGCATTGGTAAGGAGCGGACCCCCTGATCCCTCCCCATTAGACTCACAAAAGCGCACTGGAGGAGTCCGCGCACATGCAACTGCCGAGTGGAGTTTATGCTGCGTCCGACCTCAGTTCTTGCTTTAGTTAACTTCCAGTCTAAGTTACATTTTTTGGAAAAATTCACACGGATCGCAGGTGACTGTTTCCACGCAAAGATAGGAAGAAAAGGCTTTTTCTCCCTTTTTCAAATGGAAATTACACGCGCGGCTCACTTTTCTGCTCAGTGAATCTTGGAGCCGTTGTGCTGGAAAAATGCCGGAGCGAATCAGTATTTCTGACTTTGTGTTGCTCACAAACGAGGATTTGTCTTCACCTGGGACTTCCAGTTTTCAATCCAAAATGAGTGACTGTCGAAACACAGTGTCAGCCGTGGAAGAGGTGAGAACTGGGGCGCGTCTGTTTACCTGTTGATTACCTGAGGCCGCGTGGCAGACGGGCCAGGTTACTCACCTGTTGAGTTTCAGATTGTTCAAAAACCTAAAATAGAACAGTTTGTTACATAACCTTACTTATTATTCTGCATTTTTTTCAGTTTTTACAAATGGGTGTAAACAACATTTAAACAAGACATTTTTGCTCAAATTCGGGATATTAAAGCTTTCATGTCCTAATAAGCTAATAACATTGTTTGACCTGTAAAATTATAAAAAAACGTATGATCACGTGAAATTATATCGACAGGATTTCAGATACTTTTTGGCTGACAGCTTGCAAAATTTGTGACCACGTCCAAGTTCCTTGAAGCAGCAAGTAGAACATTAGGGGGCAAGAAGGGACTTTTCTTGTGCTTTGTCCCAGACTTTCCATGTAATTTCCTTCCAGACAGTATTAGCTACCTGCAGGACACAGTGCTGATGGGACCATGTGTTTTATCAACAAACACTGATATTGGACTTTAAACACACATGAATGGCTGTGGTATTACTCAGCCGGTCATCTCCTCAGTTAATGACTCATTTTTCTCAGCAGTTCGGCCATAAATTGTCTGTACATGTGTGTTTTCTGCATAAACTGCATGGTGCACCTGCTCGAAATTAGTTGAGCATTCAATGGGAATCGGACCAATTCAGCAAGGAAGTGAAGGTTACAAGAGGTAACGTCGCATGCAGAGTTAACTTGGTGCTCTTTTAGGAATAAGAAAGAGAAACAAACACACAGCAGACCCTGTGACAGAATGTTGTATTTTGTGGTTGGCAGTGTACATGCGCATGTGTGCAATAAGCATGCATGTGAAGGACAGTTTTCTGTTTAAACTACTTACTTTTGGCTCAAGGCTTGTTTTCAGGTCTCAGTGTGAGTTTGTGTTTATTTGAAATGTCTCCTCCCTTAGATCCTCAGGCAAAGGGAGGAAGCAGAGAGGCTGCCATGAACTTTGCCATTAAACAAATAATCAAGTAACGCACACCGAACTATATTCGTGTGCCTTTTTTTGTCTTTTGTATTTAGAATAAACACATTTTCGAGTGATCACTCTGGATGACTTGTAATAAATAGCTGGACATTTTAAAGATAATAACCCTGCAGAATCCATGTTTTATGCTGAAATCAGCTGTCTGATACATTTGGATATAATACACTGGAAAATACATAACTGGAATAGCTGTTTGGGGAGTGTCATGCTGGAATCCTGCACATGTGCACACAGACAGAAGTGCACCAAACCCTATAGATGGATATAGTTATAATGTTTAGTCTGCTCAGCAAGCCTGATTAATGGTCAGGGTAATGTGTGTGCGTGTGTGTGTGTGTGTGTGTGGTGGTTCAGAAGCCATTAAACCTCCACATTCATTCAGCTGTTTATCATTTATTTGTTCTGATTACAGTCAAATGGGACTTTATAACCAGATCTGATAGTTTTTACCGTTATTAACCTCTTGGTGTGAAATATTTCAAAGTAAAAGTCAGTATAAACCAGTTTCTGGTGAAATATGAAACATTTCTACCAGCGCAGACACATTTCTATAGGAAATACTCAGTATAATCTGGGTATCAATAGTTGCCCTAACACCAAAACATAAACACTCTCATCAGGTGGAGCTCATCATCTCTTTCAGATGGGAATTTTTCTTTAACAGTCTCTGTTTTGACAAATAGATTGGCCGTCTTTTTATCTGAGTCCTTATGGCCAAATGTACAACCACACATTTCAAAAAAGTTGGGACTCTGTAGAATGTTAATAAAAACAGAATTATGTGATTTTCCAAGTTCATAAACCCATTTTTGTTCCCTGTATAGACCGTAAACATGTCAGATGTTGAAACTACTAATTTTTACAATTTTATGGAAAATATTAACTCATGTTGAACTTGATGGCTGCAATATATCTAAAAAGTAGTTGGCACAACTAACCCTGCTATCTACAATAAGTAATACTGTTTTAAAAGATTCAGAGAATCAGCAGGAGTCTCTGAACCAGAACTGCTTTAAATTGGACTGAGGTGAAGTGGACAACTGTTCTGGGGTCAGATTTGGTCTAAATGTGAAGTTCTTTTTGGAAACAGATACTCCAACAGCATGGCTTCACAGGAGATGAGTCCATATGCTGAACAGACCTGCCTGCAGTCCAGATCTTTCACCAGCAGCATCATGAAATAAAAATATTCAGTCACAAAGAACTGGGACTGTTGAGCAGCCAGAATCCTGCATCAGACAAGAATGGAACAACATTCCTCTCCAAAAACTCCAGCAGCTCATCACTTCCCAGATATATACACACAAAGGGGAGGATGTTAAACATGATCCTGTTCCAACTTTTTTGAGACGTGTTGCTGCCATCAAATTCAAAATGAGTTAATATTTCTCATAATATCTCAGTTTCAAATTCAGACATGTTTATGTTCTCTTGGGAATAAAAAATGCATTCTGTTTTTATTTATATTTTCCTGCAACTTTTTGGAAAGTGGGTTTTATTTTACAAATCTTAACAAATCCATCTTGTGTGACTGACAGCAGAAAGAAGCTGCAGCATCATCCTCCACGATTCACTTTCCCATTCATTGACTGTATCTTGACGTGACTCAGTGCTCACACTGTTCTTTGATAAATGAACCAACACTCGGGGAGCAGTGACTTAACTGGGAGGGACTGGGGTGTGGAAACAACCACATCTAATACGACATAGTCTCCGTTAAGTCCAAATGACTGGCTAATTAAAGCTATTTTGGGTGAAACGTAGGTGGACAGCCACAAGTGCAGCTTATTGCAACAAGAGGTTTGTTGTGAGGAGAATAAAGAGAATATATATATATGTATATTTTAAGGTTTGTTGGTTGTCTGCATCATGTCTACATGCTGTGTTATTATTACTCTGGTAATAACATGTATGGTGTCGGCATGAGAAAGTGTTTCTGCGACCTGACACAGACATGTTTGCATCATCCAGGGCCGTGCATGAAAGAACGATGTCTCGTGTGAGTCACACACTGTGAGAAGTTTTGGAAGACACAGTATTCAGATATTGTTTATCCAGCTTATAGACACCAAATGAGCATTTTGATCTTAAATATTTTAATCTTTGTGTCGTTTCAGTGTCTGGAGATGGACAACACAACCCTGTACAGGATGAAGAAGCTGATTAAAGCTATACACAGTTCTGGAATCTGTAAGTGTCGATACAGCTTATCACATGTCTAAAGTCTTGTTTACACGTCACATTTTCTGGTGAAAGAATAGCTTTTGTTAGCAATACTTGCCAAACTACTAGATGGAATATAAACACATGCATGTAGTGACGTACTGAATCATCAGGCTTCAGTGTTTATGAGACCATCAGGGATTATCAGGGATCCTGAGATGGTGGGTGATCGTGTTTATACAGTCAGAAGTTTTGAGAATGACACAATATTGTTTTGCATAAATTCTAGAATATTATGAAGAGATATCGGATGAATTGCAAATTTTGTCATGAAAATGAACTTAATCCCCAAAAAAAACATTTCCGCTGTGTCATTGCTGCCATGAAAAGACCTGCTGAGACAATTTCAATAATCTTCTCACTAACACAGGTGAGAATATTCATTAGCATAATGCTGGAGATCATTATGTCATGCTGATGGAGTTAGAATAGTAGACTGGATGATTTAAAAGGCCATCATGGTGTTGCATAAAAAGAGCTTCACAGGCAGGAGGTTGTTGCTACCAAGATGCACCTCACGTAACCTTTTATCACATCATCATGAACTTCAAGGAAAGGGGTTCAGTTGTTGTGAAGAAGCTTCAGACCGTCTCCTGAAGATGATTCAGGTGTGAGATCAGAGTGACATCGGTGCAGAGCTGCTCAGGAATGGCGGCAGGCAGGTGTGAGAACATCTGCATGTTCTGTTAGGCGAAGACTTTTAGAAGATGCTCTTGTGTCAAGATGGGTAGCAAAGAAGCTGCTTCTCTCCACAAAACCATCAGGGACAGACTGATATTCTGCATGAAGGTCAAGTGAATGGACTACTGAGGACTTGGGTCAACTCATAGTCTCTGATAAAGCTCCTTTCTGATTAGGGCATCTGAAAAAAGAATTGTCTAGAGAAGAAATGCGACCATCAGTCATGCCAACAGTAAAACATCCTGAGAGCGTTCATGTGTGGAGCTGCTTCTCGCACAAACGAGTGGGATCATTGACAATTTTACTGAAAAAACACAGCCATGAATAATTAATGGTACCAAAACATCCTTTAACAACATCTTCTGCCTTTTCCAGCATGATGGAGCACCAGGCCATCAGTGGCTTGAGAAACAAAACATTTAAATTTTTGGTCCATGTCCAGGAAACTCCCCAGACCTTAATCCAACAGAGAACTTGTGGTCAATCCTCAAGAGGCATGTGGACAAACAAAAACCCAGTAATTCTGACAGACTCAAAGCTTTGATTATGAAAGAATGAGATGCATCAGTCAGGAGTTGGTCCAGAAGTTGATTGACAGCATGCACGGCCAATTGCAGAGGACTTGAAAAAGAAGGACCAACACTGCAAGTACTGACTCTTTGCATGAACGTGATGTAACTGATAATAAAAGCCTTCAACATTTATCAATTGCTCGTAATTAAACTTCAATACAGAAACAAATGACACAAAGTTCTAAAAACACTGAAGCAGCAAACTGTGTGAAAATCAAGATCTGTGTCATTCTCAAAACTTTTGTCTAAGACTGTAGATGACAGAGCAGTTTCGTGATGTCACGAGTGGTTTCAGTAACAACAACAGATCATTAACTTCTAAATTCAATAGGTCAGATACAGATCTCTGTAACGTTCCACAAAGCTGACAAAACTGGTTTTCTGTCTGTGTTTTGGTCCAGAGCTGCATTTTATTACATTAGTCATTCACATTAACATTGCAATAAAGACACGTTTTCAATGAGCAACTCTGTTTATAATCCATATTTCCATGTTGGAGGTTTCAACTCATCATTTTTTCATATTTAGATTAAGCTGGTGAACCAGCTGTACAACTTTAGTTAACAGGATATAGTCAGCGTTTTGCTAGAAAGACCAATTTTCTGCCAGCGTGTTGTGGCTTGTTAGTCTGTGTGTGTTCTGTGAGGCCTGTCGAGTTTCTCTGGTTGTGTCTGATAGTTAATGGTCAGCTGTGAAATCATCCTCCGGCTCTGCTGTGACTCAGCTGATTGTCGTAAATGTGTTATAACACTTTCTTTTTTAATGACTGCAGCCACAATAGTTGTCTATTCATCTTAACCTGGAATGTTCTGCATTTTGCAGTTTTTCTGCATTTCTTTGTAATTTGGTTTTCAAACAAAAAGATCTGTTTTTTGCTTTAGTGACAGTTTGTATGTGCTTCTTCTGTTTTTCACCTGTCTGAACACCATTTTTTTTTTTTTTATTTGAACAGAAAACTGGAGCAGAATCTTCTACTTGTATTCAAAAGAGCTGCATTTTCTTAAAACCATGTAAAATTGGTTGGTTTTGATCAGTACATCTCCAAACTTTGTGAAAGTCTTTCATTCCATCAGTTGAGGAGCAGTTTTATGTCAGTGGGATTTGTGGGTCAGAGTTAAATGGTTTCATGAAATAAAAAAAAAAGCATTTCTCTGAAAGGGGTTAGCAGTGAAAAACAGCTAAAGTCCAAAGAAATACACAGAACGGCCTTTAGAAAACCTGGAGAAGTATTGATCAAGAAAAGATTAGAAGGAAGTCTGGCTCCTTGGAAGCAAATATAAGGAAATAAGATATTTGTTGACTTAAAGTAAAATTGTCCACGTGTGAACTCCCATTTTCTGCATCCTTTTGTTTTAAAACAAACCCTGTTATGCAGTCGAAGCTGAAGTATCACTCACTTGCCTATCAACGTAATTCTTTAAAAAAAAACAACTTTGTGTTTATTTAGGTCTTGACCCTTCATAAATGAACCTATAAGTCAAAGAGAATCATGGCTCTGTATGTGCTCGCCTGTCTCGTGAACCATGAGGGGCGTAAACACCAACTAATTCATCCCACATGTCTGATTTGTTGAAATATTCCCAAGGCGACAGGACAAAGTCTGTCAGATTTTCTGCAATTGCAATCGAAGTCTGAGTCATTTTATTATCATCTGCATCTTTACTCACATCATTTCCTTTTTTTTTTTTTTAGCACATGTGGAAAACAAGGAGCAGTATATTGAGGTGCTGGAGAACTTTGGGAATAGTCACCTGACCCAGGACAACAATGAAATCTCTACAGGCTTCCTCAACTTGGCCGTGTTTACCAGAGAGGTCACAGCCCTCTTTAAAAATCTGGTGAGGAAATGAGAGCATATGAAAAGGAGAAGAGAAAGGACGGAGTTCTTTAAGTTTATTGTCTTGCATAGAATAAATGAGACAAAATGAGAAAAGAAAGGCCTCAAACTCAATAATCTGATCATAATGCATCAAGAAAAGGGTGTTTAAGCAGCTGTGCTTGTGCCTTTTGACTCAGGCAGTCCGGAACCTTCCCACTGATAGTCTCTATGGTGATGATAATTCATTCCAGACCTCCACGTGTGAGTCAGCGCAATAACAGGTTCACCATACGTCGAGCAGGGTCCCACAGATTAAAAAAAAAAGGTTCCAAAATTACTAAAAAGACGATTTCATCGGTAGTCTGAGTCATTTTATTATTATTTGCATTCACAAATTGATTTTTATGTTTACACCAGGAGCTGTTATTTCCCTGTGTAAGAACAAAATGTATTGTCAGCTAGTTACCTCAGAGTTTGGATGCCAACCAAAACAGTCCTACTGGTCTCTGTGTCAATATGTGCAAAGTTAGCTCTGCAGTCAGCTCCCTGGAAATTACTGGACATTATTTATCTTAAGAGTGGAAAGCAGCTTGGCTGTAATTCATCAGAAACTCTGGAAAGACTGCAGCTACAGTCCCAAATAGACTTAGTAAATCTGTATGTGTTTAAATGAGAACTCATGGAAAATATTCATAATAAGGTTTCAGTTCATTGTGCCAAAAAAAACCCAGTTTGATTTAACTCCAAATTGGGATTGTGTTTAGCTGCATGTGTTACTGTAAAGTGCAACCTGTTGGAGTCATTCATGGTGTTTTGTGATTCATTCTTTTGCATCAAGTTCATGTTATATCAATTTAACGTCAGCTCACTATTTACTGTAACACAAACACCCTGTTAACATGAATTGTACTGGTGCAGGCCAACAAATAGTATTTTCTTTTGATGACTCACAAGTTCACGAGACTGCGTCACCATGTTGTTGTGATTGCTCACTCTCATTCCCAGAAACTTTATTGGGCAATATGTTGGGGTATGCTAAGTTATTTTGAATTGGTCAGCTAACGTTTCAGTAGAACTGTGACGTTGTGTGGGATGTTTGAAATTTCTTCAGTCGTTTTTCTGCTTGTTTACACATTTCAGGTGCAAAATCTCCACAACATCATGGCGTTTCCTCTGGAGAACGTGCTGAAGTCAGAACTCCGTGACAGCAGAGTAGTGAGTATTAATGTCACCTTAAACTTAGCTACATTTTAATCAAACTCCTGCTGGCTAAACAAGAGCCTGTTTAGAGGATTTGAACCACTTGAAAGGAAATATTTATCCATCGATTTACAACAGTCTAGTTTTAGAAGATTGTATCTCTTTATAATAAAAAGGTTTCAATAGATTTAACAGTAATTTATCCTCCCAGAACAATGAGTTGATGACAAAGACACAAAAAAGATTTAAATTGGTTAGAAAACAGCAAAAAAAAAAAACTTGTCACATAAATAAGAGCATTGTGGTTATTTTACATCTCATATGAACATATGAGCCTGGTCACGGATGAGTTTTAATAAATCACAAACCATTTATTTTATTTTTTCATTATGGGCAGGTGATATTAGAAGATATACATTTGTATTTATAAATTCTGAAGGCCTCTATCTTTATGTTCCAGATAAAGAAATAGATCTAAAAAGCATCTTAATGCAGCGCTTCAATGGACCAACAGACTTAGAGTGAATTTTCTCTCCAAGAAGATAATCTTGTCTGTCTGTGTTGAAGCCACCGCTGAGCCGATGGATATATTAAATAATATGAGATCATTGATACAGATTGAGTAAGACTGAGCTACGTTGTCTTGCTCAGTATTTTGCTCTTTGATTTGCCAACAGACCAGTGAGAACAGGTTAAAGCTTTTGTAAGCGCTCCTCGCTGCCCTGTCTTTAAACAGCTGATTCCACTGCTGAATTGTTCTTCATTCTCTCTTGGTGAGAGTTGGCAAGCTGCCACAGAAATCCTGTTCAGTGAGACAGAACACAAACGATCATGATACAAGCAGTAATTACATCTTGGAGCTCTAACTCTTTTGTCCTGTTCTCTTTCAGGAGCTCAAGAAACACATGGAGAAGAGATGGAAGGATTACGACATAAAACTGTAAAGAACCTTGTAGTTTGAATTCACTTTCATCTGGTTTCTTTATACGAGGACATAGAAATGATCAAGATGTTTAAATCTAATTGTATTTCTGAGAAGAAAGATGCTGCAACATTAGACTGATGGGATTTTAGGAGAACGTTGTTTTTTCCCTACAGAACCTTCTTGATTCCCCACATTCATTCTACATTACATTGCTATGAAACATATCTGAGTCACCTGCACTTTACAGCTATCATTTGATCTTGAGATGATGGATTAGAGTGTTTTATAAGTAGGTTACACCTCTCCCCTCTTGTCTTTCCTCTAGTGTCTTAGATGTGGAAGGAGAAAGTGCTGATTTAAAGGGGAAAACTTTTGTTAAGGAGCATATGGAAAACAAAACAAAGCCGACAGCATGTTTACATAAAAAGAGAATAATCTTTCTTTTTGTCTTGTATTCATTTGTTTCCCTTTTTTTTCCATCAGAGGGAAGATGGAAAAAGAGAGGAAGGAGAAGTCCAGGCAGCTGGGGCTGATCAAGACCGAGGGATCGGATGGGGGGGACGACATGGAGAGGGAGAGAAGGATCTTCCAACTGCAAATGTGTGAGGTGAGGGGATCAGAGCCAGTCAAAATACTGAATCTGAAACTTTCTGCTTACCTGAAGTGGATTTATTTTAGCTCACTTGGGTGGTCTGCCGTATGGAACCCATTTTACTTTTGTTGTCTCACGAGTCGTTATAAATACATTTAAGAAAGTCTTTAAGTCAACTAAATATCAAAGTCTTTCTTGAAAAAGCATAAAACCTGCTTTAAGACGGCTCAAATCACAACAGAGGGGGAAAAACCCGAGAAACTCACTGGAGGTGCTTTTGCTCTCAGGTGATGTCGGGCTGATTGGAGTATGATCGTGCACAAGCATCAAAAAAGATCTAATCCTGCTATTCAGACTGAAAGGAGAGGCAGAGAAAATGGAATTTCCACTTGTTGCATGACCCAAACAAAGCCTCAAACTCCGTCAACCTTTGTCAGACTTTCCTCCTCCTGCTGCATTAAAACACACGGAACAAACGCACCTCGCCGCGCTGCGTCTGCAGCAGGCGCACATGGATTCAGGTTGTTTAATGGTGCAGATGGTGTGATCATTCCTTCTACAATGTAGCTGAGTGAAGTCAGTTTCAAGGTTCACTGACCTCATGTAACGTTGAATTGTGGACTTTGAAATTACTTCAAGTACTAATTTAAATTCTTATAATTAAACTTTTAAACAATTTTTTTTAATTGAACTTTTTTTGGGGAATTAACAGCCTCTTTTTCATATTTTTCCACTTTCTCTGTTTTTGCTTGTAGTATCTTATAAAGATCCAAGAGCTGAAAGTGCGTCAGGGCCCTGATCTTCTGCAAAGCCTCATCAAATATTTCCAGGCGCAGCTCAGGTCAGTCTCAGCCAACAATCATTTTTCTAAATAAACACTTGGTTGCACATCAGAAATACATTTAATAAAGAGAACAAATGTTCTATGTAGCATCACAGTGTATAGATTTGATCTGAGTTGTGGTCAGCCAGACATTCTGTGTACAATTTGAAGCTTTTTGGTATACCTCTTAATATTGTCTGAGGTTTTCTGTTAACCATTGACTCCTTTTGTTTGTATAAAGGGTTTTATGCAGGAACACAGTTCCTTATATAGTGTGATCATGTGATGTTTTTGTTGCAGAGAACTGGAGTGTTTCAAGTCTCGCAGTCATGACCTAAAGTTTGTTCTTTTCTGATCTCAGTTTCTTTCAGGATGGGCTGAAAGCCGCAGAGAATCTCGCTCCATTCATTGAGAAACTTGCTTCCTCTATTCACACGGTAAACAGCAGCTGCAGTGGGTTTTCTATTCTCGGTTGATAAAACCGTTTTTGAAAAAGTGGGCGGGGTCCCTTTCCTCACCTGATTCAAATAAAATGGGATTTCTATTAAACAGTTTTTAGTGTTTATAGATACTTGTATCTATTCACCTGCTGTCACACTTGTGAATCATGAGGGCCAAAGAAAACTTTTCTCATAAATTGTTTGCAGAAAGAAAGTGAATTTAAAACTTTCAATCCTGCAACATTATTTACGTTTAAGTTAGTCTTTAGTTTTATTACCCAAATTTACTCTAAATGTTAGAAAAAACTTTGTGACATAGAAATCAGAACAGTGTTGTTCACATGCATTATTCTCCCAGAATGCCTCACATTCCACACATTTATGGTATCTTTCCTTCATTCCAAACAACTACACACAGACACTCTTTCTGCACTCTTCAATGTTTTGCTGAGTCACAAAATGAATCATTTTTTGAAATATTTTTAAAAGAAAATGTGCATAAAAGCTTGTTTTAGTTCCTTCTTTTTGTAATAGTTTCAGGTTTGTCGTCTCGACAGTCAGAATCTTGTCCTGTTTCCTTCTGTGTAAATTCCCCCCCAAGTAAAATTCACAGGAATAAACCGTTACTGAAATCTTTGTCTGTCTCTTTCAAAACTCAAACGTTCCCCTTTTTTCATATTTTCTTTCCTGCACGCCTATTTCTCCAACCGCTGGTCTCCACTTTTGTTTTCTCTTTCTGTCTGTCCTTCCCTGGGCAGAGCTCTGGAAACAGACTGTTGACTGTGATACAGAGGGTGTTGGATGTTTTTCTGGTTCTTCTTGGGCAGAACACAGGCCAGCTCAGACATGCCACGCATTGGCTTCAAGAAGGAAATACAGATCAAATCTGTTTTGTCATACCAGGAAAAAAAGAAGATAATTCATTGAAACTGTTTTCTAACATGTGCAAGAAGATCCTGTTACAAAAACAAATATTTTCCATTTATCAACTCTGCTCTGGATTATGTTAGGACATTACACAAAGCTCTGATGTATTACCATTCCACAACCAGTGAGCAATGAAAAGCATAACATGTTGTCCAATTTACATTTTATTGGTGTAATTGAGTGAAATAATTTCCATGGGGTGTGTTGTAGATGCGCCTGGAGCAGGATGAAGAAGTAAAACAACTCACTCAGCTGAGGGATTCTATCAAACTACTCTTGCAAGTAGATAGCAAAGAGGTATTTGTATTTCTATATTATTATTTGTCTTATATAAGAATATAGTATGTGGGGTTGACTTATTAACCTTTGCTCATCAGTTTTAGAGGAAAACTGTTTTGTTTAGCAACAGTTGTTCAGTGTTTTTATACTGTCTGAAATTTGGTACCAGATCAACAAGATTAACATTATGGAGTGACCTGTCTGATTTCCAGACTCCAATAGAGAACTTGACATTAAAAACGAGGCTTCTGAGGCAAAACTAGATACATTTTCATATTGTTTTGATCTGGAATAAAATGTGAAGTCTGTGGAAACTATAAGTGACTATAAGGATCTTATGCCCTGCTATTATTTTCACAACTGTAAATCCTAAATGTGTGTTTGAATCTCAGGAGTACCTGAACAGGAAAAACTCTGGCAATGGGTACAGCATCCACCAACCACAGGGAAACAAGAAGTATGGGACTGAGAAATCTGGTTTCCTGCTGAAGAAAAGTGACGGGTATGTAAAAATATCAGGTTTTAAAGTGTAACTGAAGATAAGTAAACAACAGCTGTGTTGTTCTGGCTTGTTAATAAGAAGAAAGTGTGTGTGTGAGGAAGAGAATAAGTTATTTAAGCTCCTAAACATAAGAACCTTTTGTCAATTTTCATATTTTGGTTATTTTAGTAAATCAAAGTGATAAACATGACATAAAAGAACCAGAACAGATCAGTTTTGAGACGGCACAAACTGGGAAGGGCAACTGGAGCCTTGTCTGCCCCATCTGGTCTTCATTAACTGTAAGATGAAAAGTCAAGCAGGGGCCCCTCCTTTGGAGCTCATTGGCAGACCAGCAAACAGAGCTGATCCAACTTTTACATCACCCTGACACACGCGCGTGCACGCACACACGTGTAAGCATGTGCACACACATACACAAAACTAGATTACTGTATGATAAGAAGAGGGTGGGATGTGGTTCAGTAGGGCGAACTGAAAAGTGGAGGAGGGTAAATTCTCCTCAGGCCACTGACAGAAAACAGAAGAAGTTCTTAGCTGCTTTAAAGTGATTCAGTCAAGATGATGAAAACTGGAGTTCAACACTGTGAAAAGGACTAAAATAGACCCACATATAGAGTTTTACCCAGCATAACACAAACCCAGGGTACACAGTGGTTTGCACACCTCTCATCCATGGCGGTGATGTTATATCTGTCGAGTAATAAAATATCTAAATGTTGTCATTAAACGTCTTCATTCAGGATCAGGAAGGTCTGGCAGAAGAGGAAATGTGGAGTTAAATTCGGATGCCTGACTATTTCACATAGTACGGTGAGGACTAAATACTGAAAGAGGACACATGGCCTAAACATTTAGTAAACATTCACATTAAAAAATATTTCTGTTTTTACATGTTTACATATTTTGTACGTTTTCAGATCAATCGACCACCAGCAAAGTTGAACCTACTGACCTGCCAGGTACGGCCAAACCCAGAGGACAAGAGGACCTTTGACTTGGTCACTCGTAAGTTCACCTTCAAATTTTTACCTGGAAAATTTCCTCTTGATCAGTGCAAGTAGTATTGACTCTAAACAGATATAAAGAGCAGCTGTATGGAAGCTTGTAGTGCAAACATTTACTCTTTATACCACAGTGTCCTTTATGTTTTTCCACCCAAAATATTTCTACTTTTTTATGCAGATAACCGGACGTATCATTTCCAGGCAGAAGATGAGCAGGAATGCATGATGTAAGGACTGAAACATTTACAATTCAACTCATATTTCTTACTGTAAAAGCAAGTCGTTACAAGTCGACCCTCTTTTATTTAAACTGCGTTGCTTTGCAAAGTTCACATACAGAATTTAGAGCATGAAAACTGAAACGCTGCCTACTGTAAATTATAGTAAAGAACAAGCCAAGGGTGACGCAGGCGTGGACTCGTCAGCCCAGCTGGTTCTGGGCAGAACTTCCAGCCACAGACAACAAATAAGGAATCAATCTGTGTTGTGATGTGGTTTAGGGTTTTTTTTTTTTTTAAGGCAGGATTCGCCCCCTGTCTGTCTTTTGTGTTTTAGCCTGCAGGCAGATTCTTTGGTCTGTTTAAGTTTACGTTAACAGAAAGATGGAAATGGAAAAGCTTTGAAGCCAAAAAACTGACAAATGTGACATGGTGTAAGTGTTAATGAACCCGAGAAAGTGAGAGTCATTAAACATGTGCCGAGCACATGGTTTAGAAAAAAATACATCTTTGGCTTTCTCACAGTCTCATACCTCACATGATTTATTAGAACATGTGTCCATCGTCTGACTTGAAGCTGTTTTTATTCTAGTTGGATGTCAGTGCTGCAGAATAGTAAAGAGGAGGCCCTGAACACAGTGCTGGGAGGAGATCAGCTTCACCTCCAGGACAGCGGGCTGCAGGAACTCTCCCAAGCTATTATTGCAGAGCTTCGACAAATGCCGGGTAACGAGGCATGTGCAGACTGTGGAGCTCCAGGTCAGTTTATGGTTTTAGGTGTTAAAATTCATCAAATTAAAATAGGTCTCATTTGTTTTCTAACTCAGTGTGTGTGTGTGATTTTCAGATCCAACATGGCTGTCCACCAACCTGGGCATCTTGACGTGTATTGAATGTTCTGGCATCCACAGAGATCTTGGAGTCCATTACTCCAGGATTCAGTCCCTCACTCTGGACCTACTGAGCACCTCTGAGCTGCTGGTATTTAACAGAAACACAGAAACAAAAAAGACTCTGTGCATATTATGTCATCAAACATTACGTAACAGTATGTCTTGCACTGACATACCTTCATGTTTCTGTTGTTTTATTGTGTGTCACTCCAGTTGGCTGTCAGCATTGGAAATACCAGATTCAATGACATCATGGAGGCGGGTCTTCCCAATGAATCTGTGAAGCCATTACCGCAAAGTGACATGTGAGTAGCTGATCTAATATTAATCTCATTGTTTCATATGTCTGTTATGAGTAGACGTTTGTAGTTATGATGTTTTCTTAACTACCAGGAATGCGAGGAAGGAGTACATAGTGGCAAAGTACGCTGAACGCCGGTACGTTGTGCGTAGAGAAGAGTCAAACTCCAGCCGGCTGTATGAAGCCGTGAAGAGTCGAGACCTCGTTTCCCTCCTGCAGCTGTTTGCTGAGGGAGCAGACCTGGGCAAGCCGCTCACGCTTCCCGAGGGACAGGTAAAAGGAAACCTACATCCAGAAGGAGACAATTACACAGATTTCTTGTATTTAACAAGACAAGACAACCTGTTTTATTTAAATTTGTGGACATTTTGTGAGACATTTAAAAAAAACATGCATTGTTACAGTATGGGATGTTTTTAATAGAACCCCATGAATCAAGTTGGTGGTCAGTTCCAGGTCCTCCCATCTCTCGAGGCCTTTAATTCACATTTTCCCTCCTCTGCGTCATCTTCTTCTCTTTAATCACGCTCTGACCTCCTGTCACACGTTTCCTGATCAGCTACAACACTGTGCGTAGGACAACTTACTTTGTGTGCATATGAGATTGTTTGTTTGTGTTGGCTGACTCTTGGTTATTATTTCAGCTTTTAGGTCAGTGCTCATGTCTCTAGAGAGCTTATTGAATTACACAGACACTTCTTCTGCCCTTCCTTTGGCACTTCACATAAACAGATCATCCTGGAAGATTTAGTAAGGTTTTCACTTTTTAATACCAAAATGCACAGGAGTTGTTGAACAGTCAAGCATCAGGGGGAAGTTATCTATAGGCTTGATTTTCAAATGCAAAGTGCAAAGTTAATTGATCTTTTTAGTAAAAATGACTCTGTGCACATGGAGTGTCTCTTTTAGGGTCAACAGATTGGCCTCATTTGTTGTTTTTTCTTCCACTTTAAGGGGATCAAAGAGACCGCTTTGCATCTCGCTGTCCATCTGGAAGAAAAGAGCTCTCTGGCATTGGTGGATTTCCTCTGTCAAAACAGGTCAGACCAGTAATATGATATATTTGCTGTCGTTTTCAGAAAATGGTATATGTGCTTCAGGGTTGCCTTTGTATAGTTTAACACCATCTGTCTATGGCATATGTGCATCATGCAGCAACTGTCTGGAAAAGAGGACGACGGAAGGGAACACGGCTCTTCACTACAGTGTTTTGTATCACAAGCCTGAATCTCTTAAGTTGTTGCTCAAAGCAAAGGCTGCTATTCACACAGGTGAATTTCACACTTTAAATTATTTAATTTATTGTGTCTCCTGGAGGGAAACAAGTAAAACCCCCAACTTTTTCTTTTAAAGTGAATTCAAGTGGGGAGACGGCTCTGGATATCGCCAAGAGGCTCCAGCACACACAATGCATCGAACTGGTGAGACCTCATGTTTTGTTTGATTCTTAACTTTTTTTTTAATACTCAAAGAACACTGACAAGGGGATTCCAGTTACAGCATTAAAATACCCACCAGAAAGTTAGCTCCAGAAACAAAACAAGCCCACTTCCACAGCTGGAAATACTAAACTCCCCATGCAGCCTCCATCAGGTCCCACTGTGCATCATTTATAAACTACTTTTATTTTCTTACCGTCCTTCTGTCTCGCTGAATCAGACCTTAGGCAATATCCTGTTTTAAGGTAAAAAACCTTGTTTGAAGATATTGTGTAGAAACTGGGGAAAAACGGTGATTAATGTTCTATGAATTGTCCTCAATTCTAAACATTTAGTGTCTGCTTTTACATGACACCAAGATATCAATACAAACCAGCTGGAGAAACAAATCAGAAGAAATGCAGTCAAATTACTATAACAAAGGAGTTAGAAGAGCTTAGAAAGTGATTGTTCTGTAATTAAAGGTGTATTATTGGGCATATGCTGAAAGTTTTCTGTGTCTAATTATTTTTAGTTGGAGTTGGCTCAAAGTGGAAAATTCAACTCTCAGATCCACGTGGAGTTCATGTGGGAGACCCAGTCTCAGGACTTTTACGACAGTGAGGACGACCTGGATGAGAAGGTAAACACTCGCTCACACTCTTATCTGGTCCCAGTTACCGATTTGAACTTTTAGGCAGGCGAGGACGTGGAAAGTTTGGGAATGTAATATAAAACTGGTAACAAACACTTTGAGAATTTGCTCTTCCCTCCAGGTGAGTCTGTTACCCAGGAGCCGCTCTGCTCCGTCATCAAATGGAGGGAGCGTATCCGCTGCTGCCCGCTGGAGTGTTGGCAGCAGTACGAACAGGCCATGTCAGACGTATGAGAATCTGGATTTCCTGTATAAAAATCCTCCATCCAATAGCGCCCCCTCTGGAGCATCAATGCCACCACCACCACCACTGCCAGCTAAATCAGTCCAAAGAGGTACGTTACTGTAGACAGAGTTTAATCAGGTCACGTTTTACTTAATACATCCTTTTTATTTATTTGCAATATTGTGGCATGTTACTAAGATCCCTCCAGTTTTATCTGATGTTTGATTCTCTGACATGCAGTGTGACCCTTCATGTTGACCTCCACAGGTCGCTCTGACCCCCAGCTTCCATTCACAGCACAGGATGGAAACCACCTCCTCCGGCGCAGCTCTAACCCGGCTTCTAGTTCTCTGACACAAACCAAAAACACTTCTACGTCACCGAATACAGAGAATCCAGGCCAGCTCGGCAGACCCCCGAAGTCCCCACGTGGACAGGGAAGTCTGCAGAGGACACAGAGGCAGACATGGGATGGCCAAGCAGGCACTAGTACTGGGTCACAAAGCAGTTTGACCCCAGTATCTCCTCAAAATCATGTAGGACCAGTCAGGTGAGAAAAAAGTCATGTATAGAAATGATTATACCAATTATTAACAATATACTATTACCTAATTTGAATAAACAAATAATTTACAATTAAATAACCTAATTTCTTATTTTTTCGGTACTGTTTTCCAGTTCAGAGAAGACCACGTCATATCGTCGCACAAGCAGCGGAGGAGGCAGCCAGGGAAGGTGTGTGAGCAGCCAGGAGGAGGCGTACTGCAGTTTAGTGGGAAATAACACAAGTTCTTCAGCTCTGTCTCCTCCCTCTTCATCCTCACCGACCGTGACCTGTTCCCCACGCTCCCGCAGTAATGCAATGGTATACAAAAACCTCATTGTGTGGTGTTTTATTTTCTCACTTTTTTTAGCCTGCAGTCTTTAGTTTTGCACCTCAGGATAGAAGAAAAACATAGTCCAAAGAGATTTCAGTCAATATGAATTTGCTGATGATGCAGTGAGAATTAGATTACATGTCTCCTGCAGGTCTCTGGATCCAGGCCACAGAAACGTGTCAAAGCTTTGGTGGACTGCCGAGCTGTCGGCTCTGAGCATCTTGCTTTTTTTAAAGATGAAGTCATAGTGGTCACGGCCACTAATGACCCCCACTGGTGGGTAAGTGCAACAACAGATTTATTGTCTTTGGTTTATGCTTTTTTATTCACTTGAACTCCGAGTAAAAGATCTAATTATTTAGTTCAGTATCATCACCACTCAGCACTGAGCTGCAGGTGGATATGTCAAACAGTTACTGAGCTTTTAGCTGAAAGGATTAATAATAAATGTTATGAACTTTCATCATAAACAGGACTGATGTCATAAAATAACACTGATACTTTAGAGGTTTTCAGATTATAAATAGGGTGTTACTTCTTATTTTAACAGGTCGGGCATATCGATGGTGAACCATCAAGACGCGGGACCTTTCCTGTCAATTATGTGCACAAACTAACAGACTGATCTGTTGAACTTCGTCACCAAGTGGAATATATCGAAAGGAAAGAACTGCAGTAATCATGGATCCAAGTCAAAGCAGAAGTAATCTGAAAGTCTTTTCACGTGAGAATCAATCGACCGAAAGACGCCTGCAGATCTAAATGACCTTTTTTTTAAGAGGAATATTACTCTTTAAACATTTACTCACCTTTGAAACCCACAAAGAAACGGAAAGCTTTTATCTGTCGTCATAAACCTTCAGCAATGAATGAAAGGAGGCGAGATAAAGCATTGTGGGTAATCTGCTCCAATGTTCTTTTCATCAAACATTTGTGCTGCAGATGTTAAGTTGACTGGACTGATCATGGATTTGTACATAGAGGCAAAACTTACCTGTGGGGCAAAAACCCCTTGAGGCACTTTAAATTCACAGGAGCCCTCTGAAGCGTTTTCAGAGCTAGCTGTTAAAAAAAAAAGGATGTAGCTGCTTTTTGTGCTGCTTTTTCTGTTTAGTATTTTAAATCCAAGCATAATGAGACTTGTAACATTCAGATGTACCCAGTTCCTGTTGAAGCCTGGCCCTGGGATGTGTCTTCACTAGACATCTGTGAACCCCAAAGAGAGTTTAGTTTGACTCTGGGCAAGCCAAGCCGACTGGCTGTGGACAGAGTGGAGGATCCGGTTTCCACTGGCTCCAGGCATCAGTCTCTGGAGAACTTGAATTGACCAGGATGTGTTAAGGGAAAAAAAAAGATCCTCTCTTGTACCAGGAAAAGGTACTTTAATGGAGTTTTTGAGTAACATCACCCCATCACAGTGAATTATTCAGCTTTCTAACTATAAACTCACATTTTTCCTGCCGTCAGTGCTCGAAGAAGCTTCCAGGATTCAAGGTGCATTGTGGGAGAAAGTATTTTGAGGGATGTGTCACTACTCGTTTTTAAAAAACAGAAATCCGCATGTTACACATTTCACTCACATTGCAAGTAGTTCATTGTACATGCTTATATAAATACTCATAAATGGTATAAATGTCACATGTATCAACATCTGATACGAACTTTACAGGTCAGTGTTATTTTTTTGTTTTTAGTAGTTTTTCGAAATATTTGGCAGAATCATAAAATAAGGGAAGTGACACAGTTGAATACGGTGTTACTACTGTATTAAAGAAAAAATGTAGACAGGTTTACTTCCGTGTAATCATGTACGAGTTAAACAAACTGCTTTGGAGTCTGTTTGCACTTGCCGGGTTTTGTTAAAGTTGTGTGGTTACAGTGTTGATTAATAAGTAAGGAAATTGTGGAACAGCCGGTTTAGCAGATGTGTAGCAGCAAGTGTCTGCGTCAGACTGTCACTGTAAATGGGAGCTTTAGAGTGAAATGTAAATAATACAATTAGCTTGTTTTAGCAACTACATTTGTGACACACACATTAAACATTTTTGATTAAGTACTAATGCTGTTAAAGATGTGCTTTCTCTCTTCACCAGCTATAAATGTATGTTTAGATGCCAAAAAATATTTTAAATATACATTGGGTTACATTATTAGTGGGACTTAAAGCACATTTTATTCTCATTTTCTCATTCTTATTTTCAAACACTCTTCTGTTAGAATATTGATATACAGTATATAATATAATCTAGCTTTATTAAATAAACAGAAAACTGTTGTTACCAGTTAAGGAAAATCCTATAATTATCCTAAAGTAAAGTTACTTAAAGTGACCTAATTCATTCTGAATCACAGACGAGCATAAAATATTGGCATAGACAAAATAGTTGGTACCTAAACACAACAGTCACTAAAATATTTAGAAACTGACAAAAGTAATAATTTAGTGAAAATCAAACTATCCTTTTGGAGGTCACATGACCTGCCAAGGAGACCAAGCTTTTTGACACTGCAGCACGTTTTTTATGAAGACATTGGGTTGCAGCACCCCCCCCCCCCCCCCCCCCCC
>SSNP01000046.1:1160418-1262101 GCA_006937955.1 Pachypanchax playfairii
CCCCCCCCCCCCCCCCCCTTCCTGTTTGTGCTCTTTAAACATTCTGAATGGCTGATAAAAAGCTTGAAGAAACCTGTGTTACTAATATCTCAGTTTAACACGTCTCTTTGGTCTAATTATTCTCAGTACCATCATTTTTGTCAACACCAGTTTCATTAGTTTGCTTTTAATTTTTTTCTGTAGAACCACAATCCTGAAACGTGGTCTGATTTTCATGAGTTAATTTTGAGTATTTCTCTCTTATTATTATTGCTGCTTCAGTCCATTTCAAGTTATTTTACTAAACTTTGTGGGTATTTTAACAGAAGAGTATTAACAATTTAGTCCAATCTGTAGAGCAGATGGGATTAATTCTCAATCAAGAATTTAAAAAGTGCTTATTTTAAATCCTACTCCAACTCTTTCACAGTCTATATTTTTTCTCCTTCAACCTAGATGTTATTCTAAACTAAATCTCTTCCAAGCATCACTTTTGGCAGTTTTTTGTTTTATTTTCTCTTCTGCTACCTCATTTTGACTCCATCTGGATGATACGTTGTCCTGACCCTATGTCAGAATGATGAAAGTCCAACCTGTCACTTACATAACCCTCCACCGTCGGCTTAGGAAAGCATCATGCCAGATAGGTAGTTCACATATACAGCTGTTTCTCCTCACCAGGCCTGCATGCAGGACGGCATTAATGCATGCATATAAACCAAAAAAATCATGTTTCCATTAACTTTGCCCTTTCTGAATGCAGAATTATCAAACATCAATTTAACCAACCAATCAGGAGAAACAGAGCTCAAATTAGATGCAAAATAAGGCCTGCTAAATCTGATGAGCTTTTTCACCTCATTTATTTTGGCCTGAAGCATCTGGTTACGTCAAAGAGCAGCACTTTTTCTGCTGATTTGGCTCGACACTGCTGTGAAGGGCTGCAAGGTGACCCGAATATTCCCTCGACCTCCAACTGCAAATATGTGAAATCTAATTCTCTGCATTTGTCATTTTTTTGTCAAGAAAAAAAGGAGCACAATTTCATAAGGTTCAAGTAATTTATTCTGTTTATTCTAATAAGTTAATTAGACAAAAAAAAGTGATTTTTACAAATGTGTCATACAGACTTTAATTTTGTGCAGAAGTAAATAATCATCAAAAAGGGAGACAAATCTTCACATAAAACATTCAGTATTTCACTTTTCTCAAAACGGGTCCATCAGACGTCATGATTCAACACTTAAACTGTGTGTTTAATTAGAAACATTTGCTTAATATATATAAGTGAAAGGAAATTAACACCAAATCTGCTGTGATTTTCAAGTGCACAATATTTGAACTTATTTTGCAACATATTTTAGCTCACATTTATACTGAAGTAGAGCTTTCAGTCAACATCACACTAAATTATGACGTAAACGACATATGGGACATTAACAAACTCTAAATCATGAAACATTCAAATGCTAAATCTCAGAGAGACATTGTGCCAGCATTCGTGACAGTAAAGGGTTGTGAGAACACATCTTGCAGTAATCATTTCCACTTCCTACAAACATTCATTCATTAAATAATTTATAGTATCATAGCTTTAATATCCTGGAAGTATAGAAATAAATACAAGTGGATTTAAAGCCAGTCACGAGTTGTAATGAGTTAAATCTTAGTCTATTGTTTAGTCAGAAAAAAAGCTATAGAAACACAAAACAATCAGTGTTACATTCATACTGCAAGTGGGTCCAAAGATCTTTGGGAAACATCTTTTTTTCTTTTTCATTCACAAACAACAAAAGCTGCGATCCCACATATCTCATGTTTTTTTTTTTTTGTTTTTTTTTTTTCTGTTAAGACAAAAGATTCTTCTGGATGAGTCACCATGTTGTTTATCACAATCTCTAAAATCAGTACCATCGTTTCTGGTGACGCTGATGCATACGACATATACCAGCTGCATGTTCTGGTACACACACTGGAGCACAGATATATACGAAGATGTTTTAATGCACTAAATCATTCTGTGGCATTCTTAGCAGAATGCTGTTTGGTATAGATGTGCACAAATACAGTAAGCAGTGTTTACCTTGGCCATGTGGAATGCTTATAATAGCTGCTTATAATAATTCAACATTCAAAGAGAAAATCGTCATGGCTATTGTAGCTCAACAAAAACTTTTGCAACGATTTTGTGGTTAACCCCAGACTCGTTCTTAAAATCATACTCATTAGGTTCCTGCAGGTTTTAATAAGCAGAGTGCCTCTTTAACTGTGTTTCATTGCAGCTTTAAGAAACTAATTATTTGAAGCCCTTAAAGACTAAATTGGAAAATTCATGCTGTAAGTCTTCATCTATTTTTACATGCAGCAGCTTCTTTGAATGACCAGTTTCTTCTAGGAGAAACCTGAATCTGTGCAAGCAAGCAGAAATCTTAAACTGATACCTAAAAGCAAAAAGATACTTTTATGTAAATCTACAATAAGTGATTATACAATCAAACTGTGTGCTTCTCCTTTAAACAGCTTTGTTCTCCATTTATGGCTGGAGAACAAACAAAGCAACATCAGGGTATGTGGCCTTTGTAAAAATCCTTAATCATCCTGCAGAGAGATGTACATTTAGGACACTAGTGTGCACTCAAAAACCTTTTCTTTTTTGACATATTCTGCAGTTAGATGAAATCTCTGCCTCGCTACTGTAAGATTCAAAAGCCCCAAATAGAAATCCCTGGTATATCAGCTGTGCATTGGATGCAGACTGCTGCAGCTGAAGCAAAGAGAGAGGAGGAAACATTAATTATTCGAAGAGAAGATAAATGTCAAAAAGGAAATTAGAGGGAAAAAAAAGATCAATATTGATAATCTCTGGTGAGACAAACATCTATCTGTGCATGATGGATTAAACTGAGCTGTAATATAATTAGTTACTGATCTCTGAAAATGACAAATCGAGTTATTTGTTAAAAGTGCTCAGAAAATCCAGAATGAAAATGATTCAACTTCCTTATTAACACAACTAAATGATACTGGTGAAACCTCTTGTGCACAATAATTCCTGTCTGCATTTTAGAAGCAAATTTGCAACTCTAAAGTGCTTGTTATAGTCAAAGAAGACCCAGTAAGCTTGATTCTCTCTCCTATTCATGCATGACTGAACCTAATTTCAACTCACAGTCTTAAAAAATAAAATTAATTAATTCAAAATCTCAAGTAATTGAGTAAATCATTCAAATATCCACAGCTGTCACGTAATGTCACAGCTCTCAGCTGGATTCCTTCTGTACATTTGTGGAAGTAGATTTAAGATGGAGAGGCAAATGGTTGCTAGGTGACTGGATAAGAAAGAGGCCACAGGTGGACGTGTCCCAGCATGATGAATGTCTCTTGGTTTTCTTTGTTTGTGCTGCCAAAAACAGATGCCATGGTGGGGACTGAGTAGTCATAAAAAGGGAAGGCACGATTTCTATGAAAATTTTCTGTTCCTACTTCCTTGATTTTTACATAATGGTGCACCAATCGATAGACAATCACTAGTCTCCCCTTCACTCATCTGTTTTTTTTGTTATTTTTTTACAATTTCACTGACTGTTTTCTGCCTTCTTTGAAGACATTTACATGACATAAATGAGCTAAAGTAGAGTAAATCTCGATGCCTCACAGGCCAGTTTGAGCTTCTCCTCCCACGTCACCTGACTCATCCATGTATCATGGATTTCATCTGAATCTCTCATGAGCAAGCCGAACACGAACTGAAAGCAGCAAAGTATCTGTGAAAACACTAAAGACACGATGACTTCCATTGTACTGACATGAGCTTGATTGGTTTTCTAGCCAGAGAATTTCCTCAGAAATACAACTGAACTGGAAGGTCCTTACTAGCCTCTGTAGATTTTGTAGGCACTCTAAACCCCTTAAGGACCAGCCTCGGGATGCCAGAGCAGTAAGGAAGCTGGAGAGCAGCCGTGTCACTGAGAGTTAGCTAAAAGAGGGAGGTTTATCCTCCCAGTTCTGTAAAGCACATTTCTAAGGTCATAGATGTAATACAAGCATCTACTGTCCTATTTGAGTTTCACAGGCCAAGGAAGGCATGTGCGAAGTCCAAGCATGGAGGAAAAGACAATGGTGGGTCGATGCTTCTTGAACTTCATGCCTTTCTTGAGTCGTTGAGTATTCTCTGCCACGTACAGCTCTCCCTGTGAAGCTGCAGTGGAGATTCGGGACACCAGCTCTCCGTGGACCACCACCTGCTGCTCTGAGCGCACAAACATCTCTCTGAGCTCCTCCAGTCGCCGCTCCATCTCTCTGATGACACGCTGTCGCTCCTCCACCTCCAGGAGGCGCCGACGTGCTGCCTCAAACTCCATGCTGGAACTGGGGGTCACAAGTTTAGAGGAGGGGGCTGTAGCAGATGTGGATGGGGGTTCAGAACCAGCTAGCAGAGCCCCTGTTACTCTTCGAAAATCACCCATAGAAATCGAACGCCTGGTTGCTGGAGAGGCTAGTGCCAAGAGAGCAGAGGCAGATGCAGAAGGCGGCATGGCCGACAGAGGAAGAGAGGAGGAAGATGAAGATGGAGAGGATGAGTCTGGCAGCTGAAGATCAGGTTGTGAATCCGTACCTTTAAAGGCTGCTCCCGTGTCCTCAGCTGTGGCCTCATCACACACCTCTTCTGTGCTTTTTCGTTGTCCCTTCTTGGTCAGCATTTTACTTCTCTTACAGTCCTTACGGTTGATGCTGATGTTCTTTTCCATTCTGTTGTGTCAAATGAAAGATGAGCTGAGCAGAGATATGCAGAGATGCAGCCTGGGAACGGCTCCATTCATTAATAAGACATCTGAGCTCGGATTGTGCAGCCTCCGCATCCGAGGGGTTGTGCTGGGGAGGGTGCGTCCTGGCATTTCATTGGCCGCTGAGCTCCTGAGCACATCAGCTGATGATTGGGCAGCCTTCGTCTATGCTGCTGATGCTGGCAAGCTGTCGTTTCTTCCGCTTAAATGCTTCATCTGGAACTCTGCTTTGATCAGCTCTGCACAGTTGAAAGATGCAGAGGTTTCAGTTCAGTTTCTGACGTTAATTCACTTTCTGTCTGTTCGTTCAGGCTGTCTGTTGCCATCCTGCACACCAGCTGGCCTCTCCATTTTCCTCTCTCTCTCTCACCCAGATGGTTGCCCATAGCAACGCAGCCTTTGCATCAAATGGCAATAGCAAATGGGAGGGGTAATGTTCTACTTTATCTCTCCCTTAATCACTTTGCTGCACAGTATTACCCCTTCCCACTTCTCTGATTTCACATGCTGCTTCTCTTCTGATGGAGCTCAGTCATCCTTTAAACTGTTTATTGTAACAGAGAATTTTGAATACTTTCTTAAATAAATTGGGAACTTTTTTTCCTAAAATGATTAAATGTTTTCTAAATTTTTTTCCCCCAAAATTCTCAAAAATTGTGACTAAGCATCAACCGGTCTGACTTTGGGTTCAATAAATATTCCCTGATTCATGTAGTTCTCAAGTTTCCCAGGATGTGGAGGTAAAAATAAACTGGGAGAGAGAAAGTTGTTGGAGAATGCAAAGCAGGAAAAATACAGGACAAACAGGGAAGGCTGACCCAAAGCAATCTGTAATGGCAGTTGTACTAAACACTGTTTGCTGAAGTGAGCAGAATGAAATAAAAATAAAGTTCTGTGCCACAATCTGAAGAGAGCCTCTAAGTGCAGCATAAAATATTTAAATGAAAAGCCCTCTATTAATGCTTCAGCATGCAAACCAAAACAATCCCAAGTCTTGCCAATTTAATCTTTTACGTAACAGATGACAACATAAGTACAAAGAAGAAACACAACACCACTTTGCATTTTAAACCCACATAAAACGGTAACTGGTAACATCATCGTGATTTGATTTAAAAATTTTCATGCTAGTGGCTAATTTTACCCTCTCAGTCTAGACAAGTATTGACAAATTGTCTGGCTGCACTGCAGAAACGATGGATGACTCGAGTAAGTAAATTAAGACAAAACAGAAGTTTACTCAGAGACACACAAGGTCAACGGGGTATAATAATGTGCATTCAAAACCACGAGTGTTTTAAATGAATGTCCTCTTTTCGAGTGAGACAAAACAGATGAAGCTTTTAGCGGGTCAGAGGTGGATGTGCATGTGTGTGATGTCTATGTGCTTTTGAATATCTGAGAGTTCACTTAGCTCTTTGCTTTTATCTCAGGACTGGCATTAGCCGGTGAAATGACTGCTCCCTTCCTGCTTTTAGTTTTACTGATCTCCAAAGCAACGAGGTTGGACTGTGTCTATGAGACAGAACAGATGCTAGTAAACTTCAAAGATAATTTTAAGTTGGTGGTAAGAAGAGCAAAAAAACATTCAAAGAAAACAAACCTTTGGATCAGACTGCAGAAATACAAACAGGAGCATAAAATGAATGAACTAAAAGAAGTTGGGAAATGTTTGTGTGACAGTTTTATGAGGAACATACTGCTGAACAATGTCTTGGTGTTTTATGGTTTCCGTATTTAAACAAATGAAAACCCATGGTACAAGACAGAGCTGCCCGCAAATGTTCTTACATGAAAAAGTCAAAGAAATTAGTATTCGGGTATATATTTATACACATATAGATGTAGTTTTTTTTCCAAGCACCCAAATCCACACAGAAAAGTAGTCATTCCATTCAGTGTTTTAAAATTAATTGCATTCAAGTGCCAAATCCTTCCACAATACAATTATCTCCCTCCCTGTTTCACAAATCTCTCCTCAATCCCTTTATAATCAAAACTGTCGTTAAAGCATG
This sequence comes from Pachypanchax playfairii, assembly GCA_006937955.1. Classification (NCBI taxonomy): domain Eukaryota; kingdom Metazoa; phylum Chordata; class Actinopteri; order Cyprinodontiformes; family Aplocheilidae; genus Pachypanchax; species Pachypanchax playfairii. The sequence goes on from SSNP01000046.1 coordinate 1,167,197, forward strand.
GACTCGTTTTTTCCTAACAGAACTCTCTGTTCCTGCTTAATCTGTGGCTTGTGTTTGTATTTGGAATTTAATGTGTGGAAGACATTATCTACTCCAGCTTGGTTTTGAATGATTTTATTCATTTCAAACATCAGAGATGTGCGTATCCGAGTACTTGGTCTTATACTCACGTTGTTACACGGTCCGACTGGATGAATAAGTGAAAGAGCTGCAGAGGTGAGTTATAGAACATCTTGCAGATCAAGTTTATGTAACTAAATCAGCTGCATTCTGATTCAGAGAAACATAATGTGGTCTAAGTTTTTAAACTTTAAGTTCAGCTAATATGATCTGCTCAAACAGAGAAATCCCTTTATTCTTCTGTCATGGAGAGTTTCTCTTTTACAGCATCAGTCACGGATGTTCACCCACAGACTTCAAGAAAACAGCATTAAACAGAGGAGACAGGATGAGACTGAAATGCTGGGAGTCAAATGATGGAGACGGTTTTCCACTGTTCTGTGATCAATATCCGTTTTCTTCTTTAGCTGCTGCAGCCTGAGTCAGTCAGTCTGTGCGTGTGCACGTTGGAGTGTGTGCAAGTCATTCATTCATTCCAGTGTGATTTACTGGCAAAGTGACATCAAAGAGCCTGATGGTTCCACATTAAAATGTGCATCTGTGTAAAAAGAAAAAGTGTTTATGTCAGATATGTTGGACTCGGTAGACTGCAGGCGCCTCCAGAGTGTGAGCAGCAGTCACTGTAATGTCTGTTATGTAAGGGAGTGTTGCTGTGCATGGAGATGGGTAATAGCAGATAGAAAAATGTGGTGACATGAGGAGATGCTCTTCATTTGGAATGAGGGAGACGAGGTGATGATGGGAAACATGACAAGTAAAGTGCTGCAGATGAGGAAAGAGAGTTGGAACAGATGTCATCATCTGTCATCACCATGTGGTAAACATGTCAATACAATTACAAGCCAACTAAGTACTGATATTTAACAGCTCTAATCACATGAAGCTGTGACTTTTCAGATATTACCCAATCAGAAGGAAATTACATTTAAATATAAAGTTGTGAATAAAAGTATAATAAAGAAGAGATTTATATTGAGAGTTATAAAACTGACCAAACTTGAGCTTTAAAAAAAAAAACAACAAAAAATGTACACTTTGTCTCCCTCTAGTGGTGACTTGGGAAAGCAGCAGTTTGCGTTGAATGCTGTTCTTTTTCCATTCACTAATTTTGGCAATTCAAGAATTCAAGTTTCAATAAATATTTACAAAAAAATAAATGTTAATCATGAGAAATAAAACTTACTGTGTGAAAAAATGCTATTCAAAGTATGTGTTTTATCTGACAATAACAAAATCAAGTTGCAAATGAGACAATCTACTAAAACAGCTGCTCACTTTGATTTTCTTATATTTTTGTACACATTTGCAGAAGTTCATATTTTTCCTTCTGTAAACTACGATTGTTATAAAAGTCAAGCACTTGCAACCTTTACCTGAACCAGGAGTTTAACTGCTAAATAAGCAAGGATCCTTTTAATTAGTCTTTATTGTAGGTAAATTTGAAACATTACACAGCTTTCCAATTTTGAATGCTGCGAGAATAATATTCACAATAAAAGCAATTTATAAGAAATAAATTATAAACTTCACGTGAAAATTGTGTTTTTGTCAATTTAAACTCATATCATTTGCTTTGAGTTCCACAATGGTGAAAAATTTAATAAACTCAAAAAAATCTGATTGAGTGTTGGTTTTGAATAAAACTTTGAACTTTTATAATGTAAAAATGTAGAAATAAGATGGGAAAACCTAAAAAAGGACAAAACAGTCATAGCAACTCAATTTTTAATATCATAAGATATAAAAATCTTCATCTTTATCATACAATAACATCTTAACATAATACCATTTAGTCAAAAGAGGGAATTTTTTTTTTTACCACCAAACAAGAAATATATCAGAACTTTAATCCCTTTTGAGGTAAGACAGCTGGTTAACAGAATATTCACCCTCACAGGTCTTTCCTTCTACAGCAATATTTAGTTCTTTTTTTTTTTTTTAAAATTGTATTTTTCATGACAGACATTCCGCCTCACTTGTAGACCTGTAGGCACTGAGCTGAAATCAGGATCTACCCTCAGATATGATTCAGTCTGAAACACATTTTATTAGATCTCAAATTCAGTGTCAGTGAAACAAAGTATAGAAACCAAGAGAACTGATGAGAGTGAAAATAAATCAGGAGTGAGGAAAAGATACTCCACATTGAAGGCAGGTCAGTGTGACATTACAAACCAGTGAACTGACAGAGAAGTTGCAGTTTGAGTGCTCAGTTAATTTCTAGGTCAACAGTAAGCGTGCTGTTTTACAGTTCTACAACAGAAGAAGAGACCTGCATGGCAAGTCCACAAGCAGCATTTTTTTTTTTTTTTTTTACTATTTTTTAACCCTCAATTTCTTGAGACAAAAAGAAAAACAAAACCAAACAATCAACAACAAAAGCAGATAACACAAGAAAACAGCTTCCAATATACATCTTCCAAAATAACACAGTGGGAAACAAAAAATTAAATCATACAGCAAATTTCAACATGCCATAATGTTCCTTTGGGCAGGTTTTCTTTCACAGAAAGCCACCTACTTTACTAGTTTTTATAGTCATAAAAATAGTTGACATCTCAAATGTTTGCAAACAGATTTACGAAGCCGAGAAAAAGGAGAGAGCAGCGAAAACCAGGAAGCCACTTGACATCATTACGCCACCAGACCATGCACATGACTTCTGCAGCATCCCGCGAGACGGTACAGACACACACTGCAAGTCATGCAACTGACACACACACACGCTCACACACGCACTCACACATTCCCTCTGTAAAAGCAAATACTAGCTTAGATTGACGATAACCAAAACATCGAGGTGTGCGGAACCAGGAACCCATCTACTCCGGTTGTACAAAAACAAAAGAGGCATTCATGGCAAGAAATGATTCAAATATATATTTATATATACGAATTGTTTGTAAAACATTAAACAGCTGCTGGACAGTACGAAGGTTTTGTGCTGTCAGTTAAGATTGATTTGGCAGCACAACCGAAAATATAAACATTAACTCTACAAAAAAAAACAACCCAACAACTAAAGAACAGGAAGACAGAAGACAAAACCAGCAGACGAAAAGGTGTGCAGCAAGAACAACATACAGCAATGATCTGGAGAGAAAACTTTCATTGTCATAATCCAAAAAACGGCCACATTGAGTCTGTTGCAGGTCATGCAAACACGCTCGTACGTCATTCACCCACACAGCACTAGTAAATCAAGCAAAAACCTGCACCCCCCCTTCACATCTGCCCTCATCTGTCTGTTATCGTGATGTTTTGTAGATCTGCTCACAGCAACATACGATGAGCCCACGCACATTGATGATGACAGCATGTGCAGGACAACTGATGTCACAAGATGAGGGCTGGACCACAGTCTGTGTTCCTTGGCGTTTTTTTTTTTTAATCTTTTTTAGGAGGCTGGACGCCATTTCCCCGAGCAAGCTGACTGGGAGGTGTGGAGTCTGGTAGTTTTATCAGACTCCAGTGAGTTGATCGAATGTTGAGTCACTCTACAGGGAGGTGGAGGGTAGCTTCTTCACACGCCTCTGAGCAAGGAAGGAACTCTCGATGGGCTTGAGCTCCGGAGTGGGTTGGGAGTTCTTCAGGGCAGAGTAGGTGGCTGCCATTGCACCCTGTGTGTACACAATAGCATAATGATTGTTCAAATATCCAAAACAATGTAGGAACTCAGGTGATCTGCAGAATCTGAGAAGGCTTTAAATGATCATTTATTACAAGATCACGTTAAACATACGTAAACACGTTTTTAAACAAATAATATTTCCCCCAAATCCGGAAAAAAATGTCTCAAATAGTCATTTGGAAAATTTAACAAAGTCAAATTTTATGTTGTGGCTTAATTACTCAACATTTATTGCATCAAACGATTTCGAAGAGGACACTACGTCAAACTAACAACTTACATAACCAGGTAGAAACTTTGAATTTACCAGTTTTACATTGAAACGTTGAATTTTGGGATATAAACACAACAATTAGGATGTAGCTCCATTACCTTGACTAGTTTGAGGTCTTGGTGTGGAAGCTGACTGTTAGGTAGTTTGTCTCTGTGAACGATCCAGGGGTGTTTGAGGACCTGCCTAGCAGTCAGTCTCTGATGGGGGTCCACATGAAGCATCTTGGACACAAGATCCTAGAAACAACAAAATATGAGTCTGATGATTTGCAAGAAGATGATTAAACAACATGCCTAATAAATCAGACAATCTGCTACCTTGGCAGCATCCGACACAGTTTCCCAGTTGCCTTTAGTCAAACTGAAGTGACCGTTTCCTATCCTGTTCAGGATCTCATTCGGAGTATCCTCAGGTCCATTAGCAAATGGTGTAAAACTGGGAAGAAGAAAGTGAGTAACAGTATAAATAAAACAAGCAAAGTGTTCAACAAAGAGCTTCAAATGTTATTTACCCAGCCAGCATGGTGTAGAGTAAGACTCCCAGACTCCAGATGTCACATCCTTCATCATAACCCTGACGCTTCAACACCTGCAACAAGATATCATCATGCATGACAGTTTAACATGCAACAACGTAACGTTCAGCATCATCTCGTTTCCACGCCAACTCACCTCAGGAGCTACGAAGTTAGCGGTATAACACGGGGTCATCAGAAGGCCATTGTTTGCACGCAACTGTTTAGCAAAGCCAAAGTCGCAGATCCTGATGGACTCAGGATTCCCAGATTCATCAACATAGAGGATGTTGCTGGGTTTTAGGTCTCTGTGCACAACCTGAAAAACACAAGGACATGGGCGTTTTAGAAAAGAATCACACACATATCAAACCCAACAGAAGAGTGTTCACAGATATCTTTATCATGACGCAAAAACGACAGCAGCATGCTGGGAGTATTACGTGAATACAATGTGAAATTCATTGTGAATTCTCTGTAAGTTCTAATAAAAACCCAGACTTGTTACACCATCAGGCTGTTTGAAGTGTTAGAACAGCTGTAGTCATGCTCACCCCCTGGGAGTGGAGGTACTCCACTGTCTTGGTGATGGTGTGAAGGACAGCGCTGGCCTCTCGCTCCGAAAAAGACTTTTGCTTGAGGATCCGATCCAGCAGCTCTCCTCCACGCATCAGCTCCGTCACTAGGAACACCTGCTTCCCATTGTCATAAACCTGAGACACAAATACACACAGGATGTTTTCAACAACTCCTTGAGGCTTGCTGCTCTACTTGAGACAAATAAATGTTTATTTAGACTCACGTCCTTCAGTGTTATGATGTTGGGATGTTGTCCATATCTAAGCAGAATCTCAATTTCCTCAGATGGATCTGTGCTGGTCTTATCAATCACCTGTCAGTCCCCCCGAAAAATGACAAAGTTCAAGTTTATACACTTATTTACAAAGGAAAGAATCTCTTGTCAGACATGTTGTTTCACCACAGACTGCTCTTTTCTGTACATGACAGCTGTTTTTCGTCTATTCATACCTTGACAGCATATTCAGTGTTGGTGGCTTTGTGGACACATCGTTTACAGACAGAGAAAGAGCCCATGCCGATGTCCTCCTTCAGTACGTACCCATCACTGAACAGAAGGTTCTTTCCGTGCAGCTGCTGCAGAGAAGAAGAGATGACACTTGAAGAGAGGCGGAGGAGTGACAGACTGACAGAGCTGACAAGGGTGGATGGTGACGGCGTTTTGAATCTATTTGTAGAAGCATTATCTGTCCAACTGTTGCTCCACATCTACCTCACACAGTTAGTTAGAAGGTCTGAGGCTTTGTAAGCCATTTTTAGTTTGTTTTAACATGAACAGTATTGTCCTCCTCCAATTCTGCTTCTTTTGTTAATCAAAAGACATGAATAACAGAAGACCTGGACCACTGGATGAGGTGGGGCCTGCACTGCCTCCACCATGCCTTCCTCCTCCAGCATATTTGATGCGACAAAGCTGAAGCCTCTGAACAGCTGATGAGCTCCAGCACTGGGGGGTACTCCAGGAGAGTCTTAAAAAAAACAAGAAACCTCAAGTATTAGAAATAATTTTCACCTTAAAGAGTGAAAGAGTCAGAAGTCACTGATTATAAAAGATGCCTGAGTAAAAACCCTAAATCTCATGTTGTTTTGGTATTTTAGGTTAACCCTTTAAGACCCAATTTATTAAAAAATAGCCAGAAAATTCTGATTATTTGGAACTGGGATGTTTACGAAGTCTTTGAACAAAATTCACAAACGTTTTTTGCTATATCATATTATCATTATTTATAATATCTTTTTTTGTATCACATTTATTACATTGGCCGTTTTTAAGGTTTAATTGTTATGTAAAAAATTAGTTAATAATAATGCATTCATCCATATAATAATGATGATTTAACCTGAAAAAAAGGCAAGTGGTTCATTTACTGGGAGCAACCATGTTAGAAATGATCAAAACTATGCAGTAAATATGACACAAGGGGCATTATAGGGTTAAGAATGATATTTATATTGTTTACTTTAGGATTATTTAGGAAAGATATACAGTCTGGTATTAAAACACCATGTTCAGCTTTGATCTCTCACCTTTCGGTGTGCGGGAAGTAAACTCAGAGTCAAAGTAAAAGGTGTCATCTGGACGAGCTACAGCTGGCCTGAATGGAGGTTTTACTTCTTTTCTGAAGAGTTTCTGAAAGCAAGAATAATAAATAAAAAAAAATAAACTTTTACACACATTTTGAACACTACTGGTTATGTGCCATTTATTTCTTAAAATGTGTCCAAAATTCAAACAACTAAACACTCACATTCCAGTCAATAGTGGAGAAGAAACCATGACGCTTTATTTCCTCTGCACCATCAGCACCTGAACCTACAGGGGAAACATTTAGCATCATCAGTCAGAGCAATATTAGCTTCCACTCTCAAACTGTGTGGTGTTACTGAGCTGATACCGACCCAGTCTGTTAACAGGGTTTCTCTTGAACAAAGCCCTGAGCAGAGACTGGGCCTCTGCACTCAGGAACTGAGGCATCCCTAAACGCGCTCTGCAGGGGGAGACAGATGGGAAACACCTTTAACTGTTGCACCCAAACCTTACTGATAATTTATAACAACAGTGTTTTGTTGAGTTTTAAGTTTGCATCCAGATTTTACTCACTTCAGGATCAGATTCATAGTTTCTTTGCGGTCCTTCCCTTGAAATGGAAGTGCTCCTGTTAACATCTCAAACTAGAAGAGATTAAAAAAATTGCACAATTAAATTCTTAGATAAAAAAAAAAACTTAATTAAATACCAAAAATATTTGTTTTTACAATCTGAAATGAGCAAGCCAGCTCGAACTGATCCGAAACATAATGTACAGTGAACTTCAGTACGTCTCCTCACCATTAGTACCCCAAATGACCACCAGTCAGCGCTGTGGGTGTGTCCCTGCCTGTTCACCACCTCAGGTGCCATGTACTCAACAGTACCACAGAAGGAATAGGCTTTCTTCTCGTGGTCGATTGCTTCTTTACACAAACCAAAATCTGCAGGGTCACATCACCAAACATTCAAATTACATTCAAACATATTTATTCTAAATGTGAAACATGAAACGACAGCGCGAATTAGCCTAAAAAGGCATTTAAGTTACACTGCATCTCTAAACTTCTTCAGGTCACCTTCTATTCAGTGGTGGCGGAGCCCATAATGGAGATAAGATAAAGTGTAATAATTAATGTAGGAAACAAGCAAGGCGATATCTGCACTTAGCAAGATAACGCTGTCATGGCGCTGTGAGTAATGAAGGTCAACAGGTCAGAGGAGAGAAAAGTGTGTGTGTGTTGGGATGTGAAGGAGGAGGCAGGAGACTCACCTGTGAGTTTGATATGACCCTCTTCATCCAGGAGAATGCTAGAGAAAAAAAAGGTGTTTGAATGAAGGAACACGTCTCTTTATGTCTGCAGACCATGTTCTGCTGTAACTTCAGTAACATGCTGGTTTTTGGTGTCTCTTTAGTGACAATACATGTGCTTACTTCTCAGGTTTGAGGTCTCTGTAAATGATGCCCAGGCTGTGAAGGTGGTCCAGTCCTAAAGCCAGCTCGGCCAGATAAAACTTAACATCCTCCTCTGTGAACATCACCTAAGAGACGGGAGAAGAGAATAATAATTCACAAGAATGAGACCAAAACTAATCAGTAAGTGAAATAAAGGGTTGCAGAAAACAACCTCAGAAATTGAAACAAGCAAACATGATAAGTTTCAAGAAGTTTCTCTCACCTCTTTAGAGAGTCGAGTGAAAAGATCTCCACCTCTGAGAAAATCCAAGATCAAGTACAACTTTCCTTCAGTCTGGAATGCTGCAAATACACAAATATTCCAATTTATTTCAACTGTAAACCAAATTAAATGTACAATTCAGTTCGGTTAGATAACAACCAAATCAGAGAAGTATTGCACTGGCTCACCGTAGTGCAATTTGACAACAAACGGGTGATTGACATCAGCGAGGATGTCTCTCTCCATCTTGGTCCTCACACGGTCTCGCACTGAAGGATGAAAGTTACATCGTTATATAATTAGTCAACAATTGTTGCATCACTTTGGATAACAGACAGAAAAACAACCTGATGAGTATTTCTCACAATAAAAAGTGTTACCATATATAAGGAATGTAGGTTTGTGAATAGATTATTTTCAAAGTTTATTTTGTTAAAACAAAAACTGAAATCTCAGTTTTTAATCAAAGTTCCTGTTTAAATAAAACTTTTTTTTTCTATTTCCTGGACTTTGAAATAGAAATAAAGAAACCTTGAAAACAAATTTGTGGCTCTAGAAGCAAACTATGTACTGCAGCTTTATTCTGACTGAAAAGGCCCTTTAATAATGTTCCTATCCCACTTATAACACTGGCATTGTGAATTTTTTCAAAAATAGAGTAAAATGGATAAATTGGCTGCACGAAAACAATTGTGATCATTTCTTAATAGACAGATTTGGCTTTTACTTTTGATTTCGTGCACTCAGATCTCAACACGACACTTAGAGAAACAGTGTGAACAACTCGTACGCCCTATTGTTTTTCTAAAAGATGAAACCACATTACCTGTTTGGGAAACCCACCGAAAGCCGAGGTGGTCTTTTTCTCATGAATTACTGAATGTAGCTGCGTTTGACTGGCAGGAAATTGATATGAAACAATGACTAATAACCACAACTTGTAAAAAAAACAAAACAAAAAAAAAACAATTTATTTAAATTATTTTCAAAAATTAATCTGAATTGGGAATTTGGGAAAAGATAATTCAAGGAAAGAAATTTTATAGTGTTTGACATCATCTAATTTATAGGGGAAAACATTAAAAATGTATGAGAGATTCTAGATAGAAATATAGATATAGAACAAAAAGTGACAATTTATTAAAAAAAAACTAAAAATAAGCAAAACAAAATTAAAGGAAGAAAGTTATTTAACCAACTTTAGTCACTGATAGAATGTGTTTTGTAAACCTGTTGCAAGTTTAGATGTCTGAACCTGGGGGACATAATCTCAAAGCAGAGGACTCATCTTAGCAGGGTTGGTAACATAAGACAGGTTTCTGTACCTTTGAGAGTGGCCTTCTTCAAGACCTTCATGGCATAGAGCTGGTTGGCATCAGGAGGGGTCACCTTCCGCACAAGGAACACCTGAGAAATGATAATAAACACAACAAAAAGCCTGTGAAAATCTCATATTTGCACATCAGAGAGTGACAATGAATGTCAGATAAAATCAGAAGCAACAGTGTGTGTGTGGGTGGGGGGCTCTGACCTCCTGAGGACCAGTTTCCAGACATTTACTATCTTTCTGGGGTCCGAGGGTTTTTGTGGGGACCAAAGCCTGGTCCCCATGAGGGGGACTCCCCTTTTTAGGGTTAGGGGTTAGGTTTATAGGTATGGTGTGAATAGAGTTTTAGTTAGTCTTAGGGTTAGTTATAGATCAGTAATGGTTAAGGTTAGGAAAAGGGTTTGGGTTAGGTATAAATCTAGTTACTAAAATCAATGGAAGTCAATGGACGGTCCCCATAAGGATACCAAAACACACTTGTGGGTGTGTGTGTGTGTGTGTGTGTGTGTGTGTGTGTGTGTGTGTGTGTGTGTTACCTTTCCAAAAGATCCCTGTCCCAAAACCTTGAGCAGCTCAAACTGAGAGGCGTCTGCTTTCTCCGAACCCTCTTTGACCACATGGGTGATGTTGATCTCTTTAATCTCTCCATCATCCTAAAGAAAAAGCATAATAAACCAAGTCACATTATTACAAATGGTTCCAAACAGCGATGATCATCATTTACAAGCAGATGTGTCTTCTGGTACAAATAGCAATATGTCAAAATAAAACTGCTGAGAAAGAGGAAGTGCTGTAAATAGAGACTGACACGCACAAGTATGTCAGATTAGACCCGGTGAGTTCTCATACATGAACTGTATTGTTACTGAGTTTTTAGAACCTTTCTTTAGAAGAAAGAAATGGAACTACACACAAACTACCAGTGAACTCAGAATAAGGGAACAAGGTTTTTGTTTTTGTTTTTTTGGACACAAGCAGTTAAAACCACAAACTACTCTTTGATCAAGTGCTTGTGCAGGTCTACCTCTGGGTGGAGCACCACCTCTTATGCTGACAACATACCAGAAACCCCCCAAATTTAAAGATAAAACATGATATCTTCAAAATGTTTTGATGCACCGCCTCTGCTTTTTGCAGTAATCTCCAGCACTGTGGATAAAGAGATTTTACACTTCGGTTCAAATTCAGTGATTTTGTTTGGAAACTGCAAAAAACAGAATATAATTTCTGTCAAAACAGAAACCTGATATGATTTTTAAAATCATCACGCATTCACACAGAGAAGCAGGCCAGGCCAAGATCACTAGAAGTGGAAATGTCTACTTTAAATGCCAACTAATAAAACAAAAACTATTTCAGGTCATAAATAAAGAAGTTTACGAGAATCACTTCAGACTCAGACTTCAGGGGAGGAATCTATGATGAGGTTTTTACTTTCAGGACGAACTCAGTTAATTTATGTAAGCAAGATTAATCTAAAACTCTTTTTAACTTAATCCTTTAATCGCTTATTAAAACAGAAAATTCTCTGAACATTGTTATAATTCAGTTTTTACAAACAGCCGCAGACCACTACAGCCTCCGAGCGTATCTGACAACAGGAAACCAGAGTGGGTTGAACATGCAATCTTTCAGCTGCACTTTCTTTCTGAACAACCATCGATAACAACAACAAATAAAAGCCTTAGCAGAACTTTGTAAATCTCATTTATCTGTGTTAGTTAAACAAAAAAAAAAAAGAATTCTCTGTGGAGACTGACTGCTCAAGTTTATCAAGATGTCAACATGCGGAGGCATCACTTTACCGTCCACTGGTTCCTCGGTTCAGGTGAAATGTCAGTTGCAGCTGTGGATCTGCAGCTGTCACAGTGAGCAGAGCTGCCCATCGGGGATTTGTTCTTTCGGAATGGATAAAGGGAAAGCACGCGGCTCAGCTTGAACTTTTTCTTCTCCTTTTCCATCTCTGCATTTTCCAGGCTGTTTTGTGATCCTACCCGCATCCATAAGAAGTCAGACACCTTACCAACTCCCAGAGATTCATCTCAAAATGTCCCCTCCTTGCAGTGCAAGTACACTACAGAGCCTTTGGTGCTTTCATGTTAGCATATGCTCTGCAAGCAGCAGATAAATAAGGAATAATCTCTCAGCCTCAGCCTTTTATCTAAATTCCACCAGCAGGATCCACCTGCTACAATTTTTGACAACTCCTACTTCTTCTTTTTCACTTCCATTACATCTCCTGTTGTCGATCTGTCTGTCTTTGTGTTCTGGTCTTATTAGACCTGTGTGCCCTCGCTGAGTGACTGAAGCTGAAGTCAGATGCAACTAAACGAGCAGGAAGGAAGAGCCTGCTCTTATTCTCAGAGTCCTACACCCAACTAGTGGAGCACATCTGTGGCAGAGACAGACAGACAGACAGAAAATAAAGAGACAAATCTCACTAGAAGCAGAAAGAAAGAAAACAAAACACAAAAGGAAGAATCTTATTGTCAATCTGATAGGAAATATTTAGTTTTATATCCATGAGGGGTTTTATAGATTTAAAAAAATACAACTTTAGCTTTAATCCCTCACAATTTAATTCTGAAACGACATAGAGGAAGGATGATTTCTGCTCACAACTGTGATCAAATCAGACCCTTCACTCTGGCTGAGTGACAGACATTTTCCTGATTGTAGAAAATCGTGCTCCTTTCTTCCATCAAAGTCCTTCCTGCTCACCTTAAACGGTCACTTTAAAGGACTAAAGTGGCCTTTTTCCTTTTCCTCCCTCTTCATAGCGCCTGATAAACTAAGGACTGCATCAATCCGAGAGATTGAACCTATCCTTGCACGTACATCTATATAACAGATGAGTAAACTTCTCTCCCAACCAGCTGAGCTCTCACAGACCTGCATTGCAGTCTAAAAGGTGAAACTCTATATCCAGAGGACAAAGAGGCACAAACACCAGAGTGTGTTTGAGTCTGTGTAAGTTGGAAAAGCAGCAGAAAGCAGCAGTAAAGTTACACTGAGGGAAGGAGGAGCCAAACACTGATTAATTTAAAGGTTTAGGTAGTAACGCTTACCTGTTTTCTAATATTGGCAAACTCCCTCTCTATCCAGGTGATGTGAGACTGGTTCTATAGGAAATGATTTAATGGAGCGGTTAAAGGCACCATCATGACCGAGGCGTTCTCCTCATTTATGCACGTACTGGCGATGCAAAAAAACATACACATACATACTCATGGAAGGGGATACAAGTGTCATTTTAATAGTTGCATTAGCAACAGGAAGCTGCTTTTCCCTCTGAGTTCTCACTTCCTCTTTTTTTTTTTTTTTTGAGCCGATCTTACTTCCTTCCTGCTCAATAACTCCTAAATGCTAGGGCTGAGTTTCCCGGTATAACGGCAAACATTTCTCAGACAGATGTTGAATTGCAGCTAACGTGACAGTGCTGTCTTTGCACATAAATGTGTTTCTAAAGCTCAGCAAATGTGTTTTGTGGATCCAGTTTATTTTAAACGAGTCTATAAGTTGTTTCATTGGCTCAAAAAAAAATGGTGGCAAGTTGCACAACACTGTTTATAGACAGAAATATTAAATGATTAATGCTTCTCACACTGATTCCACTTAGAGGCTAAATAGAAATGTTACAGCTGACTTTTTATGATTAAGGAGGTAGAAGATTCTTTAATTTCACAGCTGAAAAGTTTGTAACTCTTACAACCATCAGCCCACAGAAACGCTCTTCCTCTCCTCCCAAAAATATCACACCACCAAAGACACAGCTGCCTGAAGCTACGGGCAACTCCCCAGCCATAAACAAAAGCTATCACCACCCACACATTACACTTTTTCATCAAATGAGGGTTATCATCAAGGACATGTGAAAAAGAAAAGGTGGCCACTTGCCTCTGAAGCGTGCGTTTTGGTGCGGAATATAAACCTCCACATGTCTCAGTCCAGATACTTCCATGTCACTGATGCTGTCACTGGTAACTTTTAGCTGTCTTGCAAATACACAGCTTCTGTGTCAGTTACCTAACTCTGTATGTATGCAATACCACAAGAGATAAAATCTGCTTGCACGCACACACACACACACACACACCCCAAAATGGGAAGTTATAAAAACGGGTGAAAGCAACAGACTGATTTGTTGGAGATGGCGTGGGAGGAAGAAGTCCAATCGCAGAAAGAGGTAACACTGTTCTACTTTAGGACTGAAGAAAGAAAGACTGTGTCAAAAATATAAAAAATCTATAGTTCAAACACACAAAGACAGTTCATTTTTAAATAAAGACATTCTGTATTAACATCTCACAAAGAAGAGAAAGATTAATCAACTAGTTTACTCTTAAATCTGACAAAAAGGATAATTTGCAAATTTTATTTCATGTTCCATCTGGATAACCTCTAATCAACTGCTGCTCAGATTAATGAAGCAAAACTATGTCATAATTAAAATAATAACAAACTGTAGCAAGTTCAAGTTCTTTTTGATTTAATGCACCTTTATAATTGTGTTTCTTCCTTTGACTCCAGATGCATCATGTGTAACAGACAGACATGGTGCAATGCTCTTTGGTAAACACAAGGGGCCAGTGCTGGTCTGCAGCCAATCTGGTGGCCAGATCTCCAAAGAGGAACCTATGAGACATGCACTTTAGCCAAGTAAGGACATGCTCACATTGTTTAGCTCATGCCTCATCTAAATCCCAGTACTGGATCTGACATCAGTTACAGAAAAGGAGTAATGTGGGTGGTGACCAGGCTGGAGTGCTAATATGTCCAGTCACAAATGAAAAGGTGAAGTCAAGTGGGTCTGAGCCCTACGACAACCAGCTCTAGTTAAATAATAACCTGAACCTGTTTGAGTTGACGGTAAGGTTAAGAGGAGTGAGTCATACTGGGAGAAACCTGAAGGAAAATAAAATGTTCATTTAGACTGCAAACAACCCAGACAGTTCCAGACTCTGTAACTCGTTCTCCTTCCTAGAGAGGAAAAAGGATCTAGAGCACATGCATGTTGTCAAATACATGACAGCTCTGAGTGCTTGAACAGAGAAGGACTGCTGAAAAAAAAGATGGTTTGAATGAAAAGCCTGCATTAAGCAGACTAAACATTCATTCAACCAACCCTGACTCAGTCTTATTAAAGTGAAAACAAGACCAGACTAAGTCTGCAGGAATAAACACACACACACACAACAGTTTCTATGTGCAAGTACCATATTCTAAATCTAAAAGGGGCTTGTTATTAATTAAAAGGTGGACATGAGACTCATTTAATTTGTTTTACGTTTTCATCTTAAACCCTCACTAGAGATTTTGTTGCCGACAGATTAATTAGGAAACTTATTAAAACTACCCTCTTTTGAGAGCTTTTATTTTAAAGTCTTTAATTCAACATGTTGGTAAAAATTTTCTTTAATAAAAAGTCACAAAAGATTTAGTTTACTTTGAAAAATGTTACAGAGTGACAAAAAAATTTACAGCTGCTAAAAAAAACCTACAAAGGAATTTGTCCTATTTTATGTGTTCATGGTGCAGGATTTAAAGCCATGCAGTTTATAGAAAAGCCACTTGTATGTTTTTGTTTTTAGCTCCTATTTAAAGTAGATCCTCAACCAGCACAAGAGGAGGTTATAAAACTGTACGGTGTTTGGTCCAAATTCATATTCACAGACGAGAGGCATGACAGTCCCTGTTCAAACATCAGTAAAGTGTCGACTGTGTAAACAGCAGAACTTCACTTCAGCTTGTAACTGATGCTTTGAGCCATTAAAAGTAAATTAGCGACTGAACCATTAGTTATTATTCTACTCACTTGACACTGTTTTTCCCCACTTAATGCACTGATACATGATTCAATCCTGCAGATGTTACAGATCAGATGGTATAATGAATACAGAAATAACTGTCACATCATCAAATGTAAATCTAAGTCTACAGCTCCACAGTATTACATTACACACACAGTCACATGGGAACTTGATGAATTCCTGAAGCAGTTAGTGTTTTAGTTTGGGCAGGTCTAAGTGTTCAGACTTGCCTATAGAGAGTCACCTACAGCTGTCAGGTGAAAGACAGCCATTTCTCTCTCCGTTTTATTCCAACTAATGGGCCATTTTCTCGCTGTAATATTGGAAAATGATGGTCCAAAGAGTGCAGAGGACAAGGTAGACAGCTTTCCTTTTAACACACATTTGTTTTGCTTTGCACAAACCTTTCCATATGTCTCCTCTCATTTTGTACTTCAATTTGCCACAGCACTTCTCCTTTGTTCTTCTTTTACCCTTTAGAAACATCTGTTGTTATGGGCAAGACGGGGGTGGGGGGGTGGAGTAAGGAACGAGGAAGAAGGAGAGGAGGAGGGATTTGGCAGATCAAGTGTTGCAGATGGGCATTCACCTGGTCCCAATATAATTCTAGAACATGCCATTATGGTCCTTTAATTCCATTTTATCTGAGAACAGGCAGGAAGAGTATGAGCTTCAAAAACTAATAAAATAAGATTTAAATCAGGAGGAAAATAGTTTCAAGATGACAGACTCATAAAGAGCAAAGAAATAGCAGCATAGCAAATGCTTACAGTCTTAATCCCCAGCTGCTTAACCTGATTATCTTAGTCTTTGCAAGAGTGGCTCCGGTTATTCAACAGAAAGACGGCAGACGTAAGATTCATCGAGAGCATTTGGAAAAACTAGAATGACTGAATCAAGTTGTTTAGGATCGTTTTAGCTGCAGGTTTATCTGTAGCGGACTACACCATCCGTTTCATCTCCACACACACACCAACACATATTTATTCTTACACATAATCAGATTTGTAGTAAAACTTTATCTTACTGAAAACAGTTGTAATAAATAAATAAATAACTGACAATAACAAATGTGTGCAAACTTGACAGTTGTAAATGCTGCTAATCACTACAACAAGATGAAGGTGGATGCTCCGGGAAGCATCCCAGATAGAACAGGATTAGCAGTGAAGCAACAGGAAATCCTGTGTTGGCATCTGTAATATTAATAGCAACAGCAAGGATGTTGGTAAGATGATAGGCAGTTCAGCTCTGAGCCAGTTGACAAGAGACCTAATGGCCTCGTGTAATAGCCACAGAGTCAGACACCTTAAAGAAACGGGTGAAATAAAGAGATGGAGATGGCAGGAAGAAGTAAGAGAAAAAAGAAGCGAAGGAAAAAATGTGAGAGCAGGAAGAGACATATGGAGAGAGGAAAGAGTGGATGCTTGGAATCTAAATAATGAGGTCATCTGAGTTAAAGCTCAGCTGTCTGACTGCAGAGGAAATGAAGAACTGTGTAGCCTCCAGGAGAGCCGGAGAAACACCTGCATCCAGATCATCTGAGTCCAAAGTCACTGATCTTCTGTCTTTGTCATTACATAAAAAATATTCATGAACTCGTCTCACATGTAGGAGCTGTTCAAATGAGTTTCTTTATGTCTCAGTATTTCCTGTTTTCATCTTCTTCTGCATTTGTCGTTTTATTGAAAACCACACAAGGATAGTCTTTGATCTGCTAAAAGCAAATAAGATTTGCTCCAGATTTTTGTCCTTGACCATTTTGAATTTTTGTCTCTGTACCATCTGATGAACCTTTTATAAAGTCACATTTTTTAGACTACTTGGTGAGTATATGCTGAAATAAAACAGTTAAGAACATTTTTTAAACTACAGCAAATCCTGGAATTGCCTAACCAGAAGAACATACATGCATCTCTAAACATGGAAAAGTTTTTTTTATGTACCGTAATACATTTGATGTTTTGGGACCAAATAGGTTTAGGACCCTGGGGGCTTTAAGGACAGTTACCCTGACTATAAGTGGTTAGTTTTTGCTTTAGTAATGCAAAAACAGTTCTGATAGTACAGGTGCTTGTTTGCTCAGCCAATAGTCTCTAATGTATGGAAATAAAAGACAACTTAAAGTTGTCCTCTGCATTTCAAAGACACTGACTGCCCCACAAAAGACGGGAAAAAAAATGTGTAATTTAATTTTTTTGTCAGTATAAATGCATAAATATTTTGATTTGGTAACAAAAAGTATTGAACATGTAGGAAAATGGCAAAAAAACAAAAAAAACAAAAAAAAAACATATCAAAAGCTTATTGATTTCCCTCGTCAAAAACACAGCTGAGTGCGGAATGATTGGAGTTGAAATTGGACGGGAATAAAACGTTGGTTTTCTTCAGCACTGAGGTGCGATACCTTTCACTGCAAATATGAACTGCATCCCTGAAAGAGATGTTTACAAGTGTTTTCACACTTCAAAACACCTCGAACAGAACAAATAGGATTTTTTTTTTTATTATTAATATCTACATTTTAACAAACAAGAACATCCAATTTACTTCAAACCTCCTACTTTCATTCTTGATGAATAAAAATATTCTTGATAAATGCCTCTCCTTTGTTTTGCACAAGTTGAAAAAGCAAAAGCCACTTTTCTAAAGCAACAGGAAGTAAAAAAATTATCTTTTTATTATACTAAGAATGTGTGCAAAGTTTGTTTTTTGCTGTAACAAAAATTGCAGCTAACATACATAATTTATATATATATATATATATATATGATCAAGGAGTAAAACAGTTTATTAAATAACTCGACATGAGACTGAAAATAAAAAAAATGTTAAAGGTAAACCTTTGCACTCTGTACTGCATGTTTTTTTGTCATGGCAACAAGGGGCAAAGGTTAATAGCTGTAGGGCGTAACATTTAAAACTGCTGAGAATCACAGAGAGAGAAAGGTGGAAATGAGACAAACCAAAACAAGAACAGAGATTTCAGACAAACGTTTTTGTAGATTCATGAAACAGAATAAATACAACTAGCATCTATATTAATGAGAAACATAAAAAGGATGAGAGGAATTAGTAGGAACATTTCTCTTAATCAAAACTTGAGAGAGAAGCGTGAAGCTATGGCAACCATGTTTTCTCATCCCATCCCCCAGTTTCCTCTTTGTGAGACAAGAGGTGATACAAGAGGCAAGGCCATGCACACACATGCACAAATGATGCTTTCAGGTAACATTTGCAAGCCTCCATCTTCATAAATAGAACACTTATGAGCCTTCACACTCTACTTCAGTGTTTAATGTGACACCTCTTCTTCACATGCTGCATATGGACATGGATCCTTCTCTGTTTATTCTGGAGATAATATATTACAATGGCCTTTAAAGGTTGGTGATGTACCGTGTGACTCTAATAATGGAGACCTTTCTGGTTACACAGGCTTATCTATAATACAATGCTCACACACAGACCAGATGATTAATAGGACTGACTTTCGGAAACAGAGAACCTGAGTCCGTGTGCTTTTGCATGTTAAGCTCAGCGGATACATGAATGAAATTCCCCATGAGTCGAACCATACGGATTTACGAGACTCCAGTGTTTGTGTGTGTCTGGCTCTATATGAGTGATCATAAATCTCTTTCCTCCACGCGGCACAAGCTACAACCAGGGCTTAGTGATGCTGAAGGTGCAGTAACCATGACAACAAGGCCAACAGCCACTATGAATGGACGGGGGTGGAGATTAAGGAATGGACAGAGGGATCATGCATCAGAAGGGCATCTGGGTCGAGTCAAGTAGATTTAAATCTGTTTTGTCATTCATACTGATAAACTAGAGAGAAAACAAGAGCATGAAGATAAACTTCCATGATGAGCTTATTTAAAAACAAAATCGATTGTAACATTATTATCTGAAGTGGACCAATCAAAGGTTGGAGATCTGCACTCTGATTTAGCATTTAGCTTATTATGACTTTCGAACCATGCAGTCATCCAGGAAACTGGACTGGAGTGAGAAGGTAAAGGTCACATGTTCATTCATTTCAGCTTTTGATCTTCTTTACATCCTGATTATGGAAAGTAAATGAACAGTAATTAATTAATCTGCATTTGAGTTTAATTCTTGATTCAGCTACACAGTAATATTGTTTGAATCAATTATCTTCCAGCTGCATCAGAGTTGCTTCCTTTTATGACAGCAGAGCACCTTCTACTAGAGCTCTATATAGAAGTGCTGCTGTATTTGTAAATTATGACCATGAGCAGCTGTTGAATATAATATCCTGTTATCAAGATAATAGCTTCCCTGCATAAAGCTGTTTTTTAAGTCAAAAATACTGTGTTTGCAGAACTCTTATATTGTTTTTCATGCTCCAACTGTTACATTAGCCCTTAAAATTGATCACTAGTCAGCCTTCTGTAGCTCGAGTCTGTGTGTATCCAGCAGCTCTTAGAAATTATAGCTAAAATTAAAAATTGACATAAAAAATGACTTTAATAATCTTCTCTATGCCTTGATTTTCCTTTTACAACTCCCTGTAACCAAATTAATCCTTTGAAATGATCCAAAAGAACTTTTGATTCAGAGATAAATGACTTGTTTTACCGCGTTTCATGGAACCAGAGCAGTGAGATCAGTTATATAGCTGTTGGCCAAGTACAGGGAGAGGTTATACTGTGTACAAAAGGATCTAAAGATTTAGAGCTCCCTTCTATCAAAGAGGCAGGCTGGGTAATTGGACTATAAACCATATCTCCCTGGTCTGTGTGTGTGTGTTTGGGTTTTGTGTGGAAATCAACATCCTAAAATCACCGCTGGGAGGAAACAACAGATACTCAAAAGCACACACATTCTTGAAGCTGTGCTCAAACATCCCCACTGATTTACTTCCACCTAGCACACATGCACACAGATGTAAATACAAGTGTCTGCAGAGGCAATCATAACAAGGTCTGTTAGGCACTGCAAAGAAGAAGGAGACATTTTAATTTGTGTTAAACCCTTCTGGAGAGTCTCAATTAACCCGCCGCATAAGCACATCTCTGACTCCCCGTCCAGGAGATTGTAAATGACGCTGTGTGCATTTGTCTCAGCAATCGTCTGCATGCGGACGAGACTTGGTGATGGATTTCACTAACTGTGGTTGAAAGATTAAAACTTCTTTAAAGTGTTTGAGCTTCAAGTCTGACTTGTGAAATGAAGCTGATTTTTCATTCAGCACTTTACAGACTAACTGGTCAGGTTGGAGAAGAATCGCTAAGAACTCTGTTTATTCAGACCAGATGAGCCATAAAGGCCTTCAGCTCGTCAACAGAATCTATTGATTTTCTTAGAAACATTCAGTCAAGGATATCAAACATACTTTTCACAAGAATCTGAATAACCTTGTTAAAAAAAAAAAAAAAGAAGAAAATATACAAAATGTTGAGTTTTATCGATGGCCTTGCATTGAATAAATGTAAAGAAAGAGCTCAAAAACTTTGAATTACATAAGCGAGGAAAGTGAAGTAGTCAAGGACACTTGACAATTGTTAAATGCCTGGGGCTTATCGGGACCACAAGACATCATGATGAATTAGGCTGTGGGGAGGAGCACTGAGGAGTACTGATGGACGATAAGGCTTGAGGAAGAAACGATGAGGATGAATCTACAGTAAAAGGATAAAGAGCAGTTAGAGAGGGCATCTTCAAGCTTCAATGCTTTTCATCATTAGTAGGTGTGTGTGTGTATTTGTGCGTGCGTCATCAGGTTTTTCTTCCCATCTTCATCCAAAGAACTGCTAGAAGTCTAGTAACAGGACACTAACTGGGAGGTCTGGTTGGAAATTGTCAGGCTGCTGGCGAGCTAATCAAGTGAACCAGACCTCGCAACGTTTGAAAATGTCGCATTCAGTCCCATTAGCTTGTGTAATGTAAGAAGATTGAGAGCCAAAGAGGGAGAGATTAACACTAAAACAGATAGAGAGCAGAGACAGTGTACACAGACAAGCTTATGAATATCTGGCCACTCGGGGGGACGGTTTTTAAAGAAAAGTAAGAGATGAACTGAGATTTATGTTGAAATAACTTCCTGCAGACATGAAACCGAAAAAAAGCAACAATATAAAAAAACAGATTAGCTTCTACAACCAGATTATGATCCTAATAAGTGTCAAGTCACATCATGAACATTACATTATGACACTTTTTAAAAACTGTTCAAAGTATTATGAAGACATGATGTATCACACCCCAATTTTACAGGTGCAGCATGTTATTCCTGGATGTGCAGAATTATTCATCCTGTGTTTCATTTCTCAGATCATGCTACCAGAATGGTAGCTAATATTATAATATCACATCAGAATCTAAAACGTGAGAAAAACACCACATTTACATCATTATACCTTAACAGAATCAAAACCAGAGAACTGAATTACAAACCACAATCGTGTTTCAAACCTTGTGTGAACTCTTTCACAGTTGAAGATCATTTGCTGCAGCACAAATACTTTCAGCCAACCAACTGATATTAAATAATCAACCATAACTTTCAATCCCTGATACACAAAAGAATTTGGGTACTTTTGTTTTATTGATTGACACTTTTTGAGCAAGTCTTCATTAGATCTGTTGAAACAAAGTCCTTAACTGATTTATTGACGTGGCAAAATATTCTGCTTGCTGTTTCACTTTACTCCAAATCTATAATTAATGCATCATATACTTTTTAGAAAAAAAAAATCTATTCATACTAAACATTTAGCAGATTAAAAAAAAAAAAAAAAGATGAATAAAAGCATGAAACATTCTTTCATAAACTCATTTTCAGCGTTCTTTAGTTTAAAAAGTCACTCAGTTTGAATGAGACGTCCTTGCTCTCCCTATAAAAACTGCTTTCATCAACTCAGACACAAAGAGCCTTCTTCTCACGAAATAACTCCGACATCAACTCTCAGGATGTGGTTCAGTTATCAGCACTGCAGATTCTCAGAAACAAACATTTTTACACCAGCCATCTTTAAAGATGTTTCAAGCTGAGTCATCGCTTGACTATATTTTGAAAAACAAATTGAATCAGTCTTTTTTTTTATTGATACAATTGATATTCCATAATGCTAAGTTTGATGTAATTCCAGTCATGTAGATAGAAAATCCACTGATTTATCCTCTATCAGTTCACTGTGCAGACGATATTAATGGTTTTCCGTTCAGTATCCGTGCTGATTTTCAAACAGCTCACTGGTAAACATGTTTGAATGAAACCCTGCTCATTATAAATTTGTAGCTTAGATACTACAGAGTTACTTCAGGTCAACTTGCATCTAAAAACAATAAGGCCTTCAAAAGGCAGTGATAATTCCCTATGGTTGTCAGAAAACTGTTCCATTAGACCGACTTCTAAACATGTAACATCTCTTTGTTTTGAGCTTTTCTGATTTGGATGTTTAACTTTCCACTTCAGTGATGAATTTAAATTAGAACGATTTTAAAATAGTCATTATTAATCCAAGTTTCTGAGGCATTTCTCGCTTCTCTTCAGATGAAAAACTTGATTCATTTTATCACAACAAATGTTTTTATCACTTCTACAGCAGCAACACAAGCTGCATCTATATTACTGACTGAATTACCAATAATTATCATTGATTCCCATGAAGAGCTGAAAGAGCAGTTGGTCTATTAAAAGGAAATAGTGCAACCACACAGAGAAATACAGTTATACAAGGATAATGCACCAAACAGCCATAACTTCAAATTAATGGTCTATTTCTAGATATGCTGCTGCCCAAAACACTTTAACCAACTTAGGCAATCATATCTGGAGGTGGGTCTTCACTGCTCATTGAGGAGCTGTTAGATCAGGCAAGTTTGGTTGCAAGAATCCAAATAATTTGTGTTTCCTGATCCGTTTTTGTGATTTGTAGGAACCACTAAGGCTCCTGCCCACAGGAAGCACTGTTTAATTTAGCTATTTCTGAATAAAATCCACAGACTCATCATCATTATTCATTTAACCATCTATCCCTCCATTCATCCTCTGCTGCTTAATCTGAATCAGGTCACTGGGGAAAAGTTTAAGCAGAGATCCCTAGAGCTCCCCCCTCCCCAGCTACCTCCTAAAGCTCATCAGGGAAGGTCAGCTTTGAGATACATTCTATTCCAGGTAGGACGACACCTCCTGTGGAAGGCATCCAGAAGATATCCTTAGTAAAAGCCACAATTTCTACCTTAAAATCAGTCAAAAAGCTCAACCATATCTAAAGGTAATCATCTTGTTTTTTGGCCACCTAAAGACTTTCTGTTGAGTGTACCTCACAGTGTCATTACTGTCTGAAAGAGCCCCAGAACACCTGCACCTTTTGATGACATTAAAACAAATCACCGATGGGTTTCGAGCATCTTTGAAGGTCACGGCAGCAAAAGTTCTGTGACAAACCGAAACAGCTTACATTATAAAAAGAGAGGCACTGTCCTCATTTTTTGGTATGCTTAGTCTTATTTTGAAGTGCTTCCTTCTTTTTTCTAACTGAAACAACTGATTCTGTATTTAGTATCAAAGATTTAGATCAATAGACCCACCCCACCACCAAAAAAGAGGTCAGAACCAGAACACAAAGATCAATAGACTTGGTGAACTCTGGTCAGCTTAAGGGGTTTGGCTCACTGAGTCATGTATTAAGTGGAAGACAGGAAGGCTGAAACACATTGAGGAGGCCAGTGGATGAGCAGTCCAATAAACAAACAAAAAGAATGAAAAGTTCATTCCTCAGAGGCAGACAGGCATGTACAGCACACTGTGTCTGTGCTATATCTGGGCCATGTCTGTCTGTGTATGTATGTGCGTGTGTGGCTGGAGGCTAGAGGTGTCCTACAACAAACTGTGGCCCAAGAAAATACTCCCCAACCACCACATGCTCTAATGGCAGAGCTGCCACCAGGAGAAAGTTATGTATATTTATTAAAACAAAAAAAGACTGTCTACGTCACTGTCTGGGTGTGTGTTTGTCTTTGTGTATATGTAAGTGTGCTAGTGTCACATCTGTGATGGGTACAAGCAGTGTCACCTCTTAGTATGAGCCACAGTGCTGCAATCACAAATTCTCCTAAAAATGAAGAGTAAGAAATCTTTTCTTTGTCGTCCTTGTTTCTGCAGCGTGATCAGTCCAACTCTTATGAAGAATTTGCACATTCACAACATCCACTGGCTAAAACAGACGCTCAATAAGTAAAAATCTAAATTAAGTACAGCTGCAGCATTTCAACAAGGATTTAGAAACAGAAATAAAAAACTGAGCAGAGTTGTATTTAAATGCATTCAAATTTCTACAAGTCCAACAGAGTTCGGTCCAGATGAGGTCAACTGTAGGAAGAAAAATGGACAATGTTTGCTAGTGTGGACTGACTAGACAAAATTACATTAAGTCCTACATCCTGAAGTTGATGCATTCACTCCTCCCTCCCTCTAATCCTGCCCTTGATGGAGCTCGAAGGCATGTGCAAACCATGTTAATACAGGCCCCCTGCTCACTGGGGATCCCAGCCAACATCAAAAAGTCTTCTTCTGGCGAGACTTCACGATTTCAGCAAGATGGTGGATTGGTTTTCTCGGAAATGTTTGACTCATGCTTCAACCAAGTTCGACAGCGATGTGCAGACCAGGAAGCATTACCATTCCTTCTGAGCATTTTATTGTCATTGCTTAACTTTTATTGAGCTCAGGAGAGTTACCTGAACACGCTTGACCTTTTCCAATAATATCCTTTTGCACATTCATCTGATAATTCACACAAAAAGTGACTTTTGAAAACAGTTTTAATCTTGGTTGAAAACTGGGAAGTGGGAGTAGGATGTCTTGCTCAAGGATGTTTGTGGGAAGTTTGGAAAGGAAGGAGAAACAAACGGGTGGGTGATTAAAGAAACTTGTAAAACTGTGGTGCCAAGGAGGAAACTTTGCTGATGGCAAATATGGTGAAAGTTTCATTACTTAAGTATGTTAAGCATCTAAAAAATCCTATGTTCGGAAATGAAAAAGTATACGCCACAACCTGCTGACACCATCTAAAAAGACATCTTGGCATTTAGGAACAGCAACACTGGAACAGATGACTGCAGAACATGATACAATCAAAAAGCACTTTGTGCTTGGGACCTAGCCTTGTGCTGCAAGACGGATTTGGAGTTTTCCAAATCCACGAAAATCCATCTTGAACTGCTCCATTTACAACTGTCTATTTCGGTCAAAAAAACGTTCGCACCAATCATGTGTTAGAATTGTGCTTTGGGGCGGGTGTTCAGGTATGATTGGCAGCAAGTGTCCAGGCAGGCAAAGTAAAACAAACATGGCTGCGCCAGTGGATGCACGCATAAAAGCAGATATTTAATCTGTTTTAAGAGAACTAGAGACAATTTCTTCATTGAAAAATGAGCAAAGGTAAAAACGTTGTGAATTTCTTGGTGGTAAAGATGTGTTTTGCTTTTCTTAGTGGTAACGATGTGTGTTTTTCTCCCGAATGAAGTCGCAAGAGCTTGATTTACTGTGATTGGCTAAAGACAAGTCATCAAAGGCAGACACTTGCTGGCTCGTCCTCCAATCAGCTTAAAATATTACATCAGATGTCCCTCCCTTTTATGGACAGTTTCAAACGGAGCAGTTCCAGATGTATGTGTGTCCCCGAATCGAGAAGAGGCGGGGCTACACATAGATCTGGCAGAGCCAGGTTACTTGGGACCACATTTGATGGTCTAAAGTTTCTACAGACCCAAACACTCTGTCACTTTTTGTGGGGTCAACATTATGTGCAGCACAAAAGAATGTCAACAACTTCATGCAGCACGTTCTACATCAGAAGTGGGAGGTCCTTGTCTTTTGTTTTGCAATCAAAAAAAATATTGAACTCGTAAATACTGCACTTAGTAATTCCATAATTCTTAATGTTATCTAATCTTTGATATCCTAACTTTTTGTTCTAATTTTCTATTTGTCATCAAGGCAGAATCAGCTGTCAATTATTCTAAAGGTGTTAGAATAAAAAAAGGATTCAAAACACAAATGAATGGACCATAAATGCAGCTAATGGTTTGCGAAGCAGACTTATAACAGGTTTTAGAACAGCTAGCAGTTCCTTTATGCAATGAACGTGTTTTAATAACTTGAGCAATTGCAACTCATAACTTGAGATGAAATTATGCTCCAAGTGGGATCAGCAGTGACTGAACTGCAGATGAGGGTAATGGCAGTAAAATCCTCGCTGTGAAGTATTTTTTCAATCGGCTTGCGTGAGCTCCTGTTTGCTCCTTCAAACAGTAAAAGTACATAAAAAGGTACTATACAACCACTTTTTAAAAAAAGCAACACATTCTCAAGCGAGGGAAGGAGTGGGGTCAAACAGGTCACCCTATGCTCTAAAATTTGCTGCCTTGAATACAGCAGTAAATAAATGGTCTGTTTACAGACTCTATGGTATTTTAGAATGTGCCGCAAACATTATTTAGAAAATTGTGCCTTGGAAACAAACAAAAAACATAAATTTAATTTAAGCCAGTTTATTTTTTCTTTCTGAGATACCAGAAAACATTTGTCCATGCTGTGGTACTGGGCACGGTATTCTGGTGTGAAGGAACTAAACTAAAACAGATGCTTGAGGCAAAACCACACACCTACTGCATAACTGCTGGATGCATGTGCCCAGTTCTTTACATAAATACTAGTTAAAAAAACTAAATGGGGAAAGGAAGTGGGACAGTTTAACTCATTACAAACTGATGCAACATAAAGATGTACTAGTTATCATGTTTGGGGGGGACTTTAAAATGGAAGGATGCTTCTCTTCAAAATGAAAAATGCAAACAAGCGCTGCAGGGATTTAAGAAAAGAACAGAGGAACCGACAAGCAGCTGAGAATGCAGAAAATGAATTATTTTTTTACTTTATTTCTGTCATTCTGCCCTCTGGTCTGCTGGGAGGCTCTTAGTGAATTCACCACAATGAGAGTCCCTGAAAGGAGCAATACTTGCAGTATGTCAAGTATAACGCTCTCAAATAAAATAACAAATAAAACACAGGAGCAGGAAACCCCAGTTGGAGGAGATTTCCCCAAAGAAATGTGTTAAGCAGAGGCAGAGAGTTTATTTATATTTGTGGTTCCTAATCCTGGTGCTGCGGACCAGCAGCCATGTTTTAAACAGTTTCCTGCTTTAACACAAATGATTCAGATGAATGAGTTATTAGAGTTCTGCAAAGCTTGATGACTAGCTGATGAGTTGAGCTCTGCATCTGACTTAGTCACCTAGTGACAGCAACTTTTCTACTCTTGCATGAATCATGCATGTGGATAACACACATGCAAGTTTGAACGAAACGCTCTTGCTTCTCCAGCAGACATGAGCTGGTTTAATCCCTTGAACACTATAAGTAACATTTTAGTATTTTTAGGAAAAAGGAACTTTTACAACAAAATTGCCAGTATGACTATAAAAATATAGAAGAAGTGCAGAATAAACAATCTGCAGCAAACTGATTACAAACCTGTGTTACACCATACAGACCAGTTTCTACATTACTTAGTTCAGTATTTCATGACTGAAGAGTCAAGGCTGACATGTAAGTGGGTTTCTGATGTGTGAGGGTCATGCAAAGCAACATATATCAAATGCAAAAAAGAGCAGTTGCCATGCCTACAACATGCTTGTGAAAAACAAGAGACTTACAATTTCACAAATTCAAGCTACAGAGCTGCACAGCTTTCAATTTCCTATTTCCTGACTCGCCAGTCCTGCAAGCATTCTACAGTAATTCAGAGGTTAAAAACAGCATATACTTTCTCTTCACAGATTTAATCAGTCTCTGAAACACTCAGAATCATTGCATCAATCATTTTATTGAAAACTGTATGGCTGTGTCTCCATGCACTGAATAGGGAGCTGCAAGAGCAGCCAGCCATTTCCCCCTCTCCTCTTCTCTGTGTACATCCCTCCTCTCCCTCTCGACTTACACTCCTGAGGACTGCGTTGCTCCAGGCTTTGTCCTGCAGTGCCCTTTTGTCACTCGGCCACTGAAGCACAAATACCACTCACTCAGCACCGAGCTGCAGTATAAAGCCATTACCTACATTAGCGAGCACAAAAATGTCACTGACACCAATGGAAAAGGCAATACCTTGTTTTGCTTTCTGCCCTCAGGCTTGGTAGGTGGGAGTTCATGAAGTTCAAATCAAGTAGAAACAAGACACAGGAGCCCAAACTCATATGAGAGACAAAACTGTATACTCATTTTTTAAGACAATGCTCAATGGTAATGAAGTTAAACTAGTTTTCCAATTAAAAAAGGGGGACATGTATTTAGCATACAGTTAACATCAAAGTTTCACTGTTTTCTCTTTATAACAAATAAACCTGAACTCATAAAAGCACAGACAATTAATTACCCAATTATAACCAAGCCGGCTTTTGTAAGGTTGTCACTTTTCTTAATAAAACCATGACAACCAACTCACAGCACACGGATGCAATATTAACACCTAGAGGTAAGATAACGATCTATTGCTGTCTGTGTTAATAAAGCTCAAGGTCTGAAAGACTTTTATTAATTGCAGGTCATTGTTAACAATATGGATCTTTCAACAAGCAAATCCAAGATAATTTCATAATCTTTACTTTAAGCCTCACTGAAGCAATAATTCAGAATAAAATCTGTAACTTTTCCATTTTTTATCTTTAGACATGGAAATATTCTCAACATATTTAGGAGGGAAAATAGAACGTGTTATAGTTTTACATTCTTAAAGTGCTGATACTTTCTTAATTGGAGATTGTCTGAAATCAACAGCAGATCCAGATGGTAAAATACAAGCCGCTTAAAAAAAGGGATATAATTATTTATTTATTTTAGAAAATATGCACATTTAGAATTCTTCTTTTAAGAGAAAGGAACCAGATGGCCATCTAACCTGTAGTCCTCCAAGTTTCTCCAAACAAGTGAACAGAGTATGTTTTTGGATTATATTTCAATTACAGCAAAGAAAAGTAACAACAGAGTTTCTTTCTCATTTTAATAGAAAATGGGGAGTAATATGTCAGCACTATGTTGATAGTGCAAACATTTTGCTGCGTTTTGTTTAAACTGCTTATGTCAGCAAAACTTTACTGCAAAGAGGAGAAACAGATTTCTCGTTAAGATGCGGCGTGTAAAAATATTCCTTTGGGGAAGTTTGATCTTCGACATTATTGCTTCAGAGTCTGCAAACACTGTACTGTATGTGACAATCATCAAGCTTTGCTTCTACGCTTACTCAAGTGTTTCGTCTATTTAAATCAATGTGGTTACAAGCTCATGAAGGTGAAAACAAGTGGAGGGGGTGCAGAGCTCAGTGCACATTATAACCGTACAGAATGCAAATTTGTCAATTATTTTTCTCACAAAAGATTTTTATCTTTTACACAATCAGCCTACATCACTGGAAAGGTCACACTGTGTAGTTTTATAAGGTAAATGCTCAATTTTACCAGAAAGATTATTTCTTGAACAATCCATTCTGGTGGAAGGAATGAGAGTTCGGTGCTGAAGCTTTAGATAGCTGCAGTTATATCAGCTTTTAAACAGATTTATTATGATCTTTTAGGGAAAATAGAACTACAGCTGGTAAAAATCAACATTTTTGAAAAAGGATGGAAGAGAACTCTTACAATGATAATAAGTTGTTTAGGGTTAGAGCTTAACTTTTAATCAAGTGGGTGTGCACAGGCATGTCTAATGACTATGTATGTATGAATGTGTTGTCCGGATGCATAGAAAAGCCTGACATATTTACTCTCACAAGCTGAGCAGGCAGTAATCACTGCAATATTCTGCATGTTATTTATAGGGATATTATTTGAATGTTATTTTTGTGTTTTATAACAACTTTAAAGAATCAGTGAACACATGGTAAAAGGAGAAAGGAAATGAAAGAAATAAGACAGAAGAAGGTAGCTGGGAAGAAGGTGGGAGAGAGAGAAAACACTAAAGATCTGCTTCTACACCTGCTGAGAGACAAAAACAAGAGCAGAGACACCACAGAATCGACCAAAGTCTGGATTTAAACACTGATAAGCAGTATGTCATTATTCATTTTTATCTCCAGTGGCATTAACACACAATAGTCTTAATGGCAGCTACAGCCCAAGTTTTGTGTGTCTGTGCACACCTGTGTGCACGAACGTAATAGTGACGATAAGGTTTCTCCATGAAACTGTTCAGCAGTGGGTGTAAAAAGCCCCAGATCCCAAAGCAGACAACTTTTTTTTAAATCTAAAAAAAATTCTGCCAGATTAAATTGGGGTAAACACATCTATTCCACACTCTTAACCTTTTAGCCAATACAGAACAATT
Source organism: Pachypanchax playfairii (assembly GCA_006937955.1). Taxonomy (NCBI): domain Eukaryota; kingdom Metazoa; phylum Chordata; class Actinopteri; order Cyprinodontiformes; family Aplocheilidae; genus Pachypanchax; species Pachypanchax playfairii. Next base: position 1,198,011 of record SSNP01000046.1, read on the forward strand.
AGGCTTCTCACACCAAAAAACACCCACTTTTCCACATCTCATTTGGAAGCCAAAATTTCGTATTTGTTGTTTGAACTTTTACTGGCAATGTCTTCCCAAAGCACCAGCAAGGGGATTGAGGCTGATGTGACCTGAAGCTAGAAATAGGCCAAATGCTACACTTGTAGTGTGAGAGCAAATCAATGGAATCATGGCTTCCTGCCAGAGAGTAAATTGCCAGGTAATATCATTCCCTCGTGGCTAGACAGATCAGTTGAGTACCCTCTCAGGTGACTGTGCACCGCTGTCTGGTCATCCTGTCAGAAAACCTCAACAAAGAGTTTGTCTGTATGGGTAGCTTTACAGAGTAACAGCTGGGTGCTGCTAATCATATAAATTGATTAACTGATCATTTGCAAATGTGAACAACTTTTTAAAAAATGGAAGTTTTGCCAATGATCATGAACTTTTATAAGAGTTCTAAAACATTACAAAGGACCGAAGACATCAGCAGTGATCTTAGAGACTAAACCGTCACTGCCCACCAATGTTGGAAGGGTTATAAGGTGAGAAACAATTTTATATGAGTGGAGAATGTTAAAAATGGTTGCCAATTTTCCAGGGTGTGGCCCTGGAGATGGCCTAGGTGCATGGTGCCCTAGGCGGAAAAGGATTTGGGCGCCCCCTACTGCCCAGAACAGAAACAACGTAACTCAATAACTGGATTACATTGTAAAAAATATTTATTTATACTAAAATGAAAAGTAGAGATGATAGATAAATATTTAATTATTACTTATTTTGCTCTTTACATGAGATGAGTGGTGTGTCCAACAGTTTGTTAAAAAAAAAAAAAAAAACATTCTTAATGAGAATGAGAAATTTGCGCCCCCTCCAGCAGAGGGTGCCCTTGGTAATTGCCTAGTCTGCCTATGCCCAGAACCGGCCCAGGCCATCCCATCAAGTTTATCAGGAGGTCACGTTATGCACGACACGGAGAAAAGGAAAAACAAGCTTAAAAGTTGCACATCAGGCCTCAGAATGTTATATGTTAAAGTTTAAAAATAAAAAAAAAAGTGCTGAATAAAGTATAAAAAGTTGGACAGGGTTGTCACAGAGAAGTCTCATCTATCCAAAAAGAACTCATGATCATGAAATTAAGTGAAGATATTTGGTTGTTGTGCATGGCATCTCAATGTGGTGTAAACAAACCAGAGAATATCAGCTTAAACGCCTCTACTGTTAACTAAAAGGGCAGAAAGGTGATGATTTGGGCTTGTATTGCAGCCCTAAATCAGTTTCTGAATCTTGAAGTTACTGAATTGACTCAGAGTTTATCAGAGTATAGAGCCAAATTTAAGGCCATCTGTCTGAAAGCAAAAGCTTGGCTCAAACAGAGTCATGCAGCAAGGCATCACTGTCCTTCCACTGAATCTGCAGTGTGTGTTAGCACACCCTGATTTGGCGCTGCTTCAGTTTGGCATGTGTGAATTTAGAAAAAAGGAATATGATTAGCTTTGCAAGGTCATTTTTTATTTCCCTGACAAGACAAAAACTAGTACGTAGAATGAGCCAAACCCTCAAACTAATTCAAAGGTTTTTAATAGAACGTAAAACATCTTGACATAAATGAACTTTAGCTAACGTCAGTGACCCAGAGCTGCAACTCTGTTAAAAAAATAAAAAAAAATCGCATTCATTCACATTATTCCCAAAACAAATAGAGGTCATAAAGAAAACAATCGCTTAAAATTATTAGTTTCTACAAGCTTGTGTATCGTGGGGATACTAATTTTGTTTATTGAAAACAGCTGAATGCATATTTACGCAATTAATGCTTCATTAGATTGAGCTAAGCTACTTTATAAATAATAGTCTGGGAAATATCATCCATCCATGTAATTGTTTGGAGGACTTTCACTCTGATTTATCAAACATAAAATCATAGCTAAAACCTTAAAAAAAAACAATCAACAGCAGAAGAAGACACATTCCTTCTTTCCAAATTCCCTTGTTTGTCTTACTCTTTCTTTGGAAGATAAGATAAGCAAATTGTTTGGCTTTTTTTTTTTTAATCTTGACCTGTCATGACATTGTACTCAGAGAGAACTAAAAACTGGGTGTCTTGCTATGTCAGAGCAGATTCACTGTATAACAACAGAAGTTTTATTTACTCCTTCTGTTGCATAATTGATTTTATTTAAGTTCATGGCACAATGTGCTGCATCCAGTTCAGGCAACAAAGGCAAAGAGACAAAGACACTTAACAGAAACAAGACAAGAAAGCGTAAATAACAAAACAGAGATGTGAAATATCTGATGTTGTTGTTTACATCTACAACTGAATGGTAGACATTATCCCTGTTAAAACAGACACACAACTTTTGATTTAAGTTTGCAACATTGTGTATTATTATCTGTTTGTTCATGTGTGTGTCTCCATGTTTGAATCTGTGTGTGCAGATTTGTTCACCTTCCCTGCGCCATGAGCAGTGGAGTATACTGGTTCTGAGTACCAAGGAAAGCAGTGGCCTGAAGTCGAACAGCGAGCCCAAGAGATAGTTACAAGGCCAACACAGAGAGGGAGTGGAGTAAGAGGTCAAGAGAGCTCAAGGCCCCGGGCCCCCAGCCAGAACAAGCCTCAAACCTTGGTACTTACTTACCACCCTGAAGCAGGGCAGGCCCAGGGTTCAATAACCCCAGGACTCAATGATCTTCCCCAACACTTAACAAGGGGACACCAAACAATAAAGATGCTAACCCAAACCTAGCAACACATCCTGAATCCCCACACCCCATATTACTTCCACCAAGGAGGTTATGTAATCATTCTGTACTAGTTCATTTGAAAACCTAATTTGAATAGAAAAAGAGGATGAAGTATTCAGGATGTGTTGGAAATGGTATAAGAACTAATCAGTCAGATTTTAAGAATAATCTGTATCACTGTCTGGATCCAAGACAAAAGCTGCTGCTTAACCAAGAAATATACTAAACTGCATTCCACAGTTCTTAAAATATAAACAAACAGGAAAAAAATGGCTCATGAGAACTTTTCTTTTTCCTTCAGCAGGTTTTAGAAGAATAATTTAATCTCACCGTCCCCACAAACACACAAACCCCTGAAGTAGACGAGCATCACATAACTGTTTTCAGCATTAAAAACTAGTTTGACCAACCAGAACCAACTTTCCTTTCCTCTGTGCTCTCTGTCTCAGCCATTGCAAAGCCCCCCCCCGACTCTCCTATTAGGTCTGTTGGAGCCAGGTATCTCCCATGGCTGAGGAAGATAACAGCAGCCATTATCAGATTCTCAGCATTTAAGCAGCAGCTTGATATTGATCGCTGCAGCGCTCGGTTACAACTGCCCTGTCTGGGGACAAGGCCTTCTACCTATTCACCCCCATCATCAAACCGCCAGCATCTCAGTGGGATATACATTTTCTCTGTGGTTATTTAGAGACCGGTGACCTAATCCCATTATGTGCAACGGAAAAACACATATTCTGAACTCACACAGCCTTCCCGAGAAAGCTACCGCTACTCCAGAATCACAGGAGAAACAGCAATTTACCAAAAATGCCACATTACACAGAATGTAATGAAGATAATCACAACACTGCCCATTTCTGAGTGGCAATTTATGCCATCATCACTTAACTGAATTATATGATGGAGATGTACTAAACCAATGTGCTGATCTGGAACCAGCTGACCTTTTGTTGACCAGGTACCTGCCATAATAAGGCCAGTCTTGTATTATATACAGACTGAAAACTCCTATGAGGTGTTATCACACCAAGCTACATTTTTATGGTCGAAGTTTTAAACTGTTGAAAGAAAGTGACAAAAACATCTCAAATAATTTTTTTTTCTAATAGAAAGTTTGACTGAATGTGGAAAAAAAATCCAGAATAAAATGACAATTTAGCAGTTTGAGCTAGAAGTGTTTGTCTTATTTGAGGTTTTGCATTAATTTGCATTTGGAGATACTGTCCTAGCAAATATATTTGTTTATAAAGCGTCGGTGGTTTCCTTTGAACAAAAAGTTTGTTTCTTTTTTGGCATTTACCAACGGTAATGATATTCTAAGGCTAACATCTGACTGTTTTGCACACATTTTTTTGAATGGAAAATTTATTTTTTCAAGTTTTTTTTATTTATTTAGGTTTGATTAAGTTTATTTAAGTTCAAATTTAGTTTTTCCCCGAGTAGATTCAGCTCTACCTCAATCACAGCATATTGTTCTGAGCTGAAAGAAGAGATGACATGCTACTCAAAGACTTTTCCCTTGAGAATCAGGTCAGAAAAAGGAAGCAGCTATGAGAGAAGGAGCGTTTCCTTATCCTCTGCTACATGACTGGACAATAAGCGAATTCAGGAGGAAACAGGATCATGTTTCAGGCTTGAACAGAGAAGCACAAAGAAGGCTGATACAGTGATTTTCAACACAAATGCCAGCTTGTGTGTATTTTCTTCAGTATAATGTGTTTACATGTAAGCAGGTCAGATGACAACGTGCACTATTTGCATCACCGCTGCCTGTTATTTGATGTAAACACATTACGGTGCAGGTCGCCCAGCTTGATCAGCCTCACTCAGACAGCATTCAACACATTAAACAGTAGTCTGTCGATTCCCCTCAGAGGACAGGCGCTGCTATTCCTGCACGAATAAATCAGACCGCAGACGCACAACAGTGAACGTCTGACGCACGAGACAGGTTTCTCTTCCTAAACCTAAAACAGCTCAAAATGACAAAAAATACCAAAAAATTGCCCTTTGATGGAGTTTCACTTTTAGGTACTTCATAAAAAAAGCAGAGTTCAATGCAGGTGTTGTGTTCAAGTCTCTAATTTAATGGATGTTGCACAGCACAATTACTGAGTCACGTTTGTGTGTCTGAGTGTGCTTTTGTGTAATGCCGTTCTAGAGAATCGACGTACCTTGACAGCATTTGTGACTCCATCCTCGGTAGTGCTCTGCCCATTCTGTCAAAAAGAGCAGATGTGAGAACAATGAGTGTTTATGTACCACATGTGTCTCTGTGCATGTCTGTTAAAGAGAGAGAGGTAAAAAAAAAAAAAAAGTATTCGCAAGACTATGTGTGGGTGGCAACAGTCCACTTTGCTCCTCTGCAGGCAAAACTAATAATCTGAGGCTCTTGCACAAGAGCACATCCTTTGTCCTTTCCCCAGCAGGTGAGCCATGTTGAAAAGAGTAATCATAGTAATTTGAGAAACAATATCTCACTGATGGCTGTTGTTGATTTTAAGCCAGACTGGATGATTCAATTGTTTTTTATATATATATTTATTTATTCATTGTGGCATGCATAATAAGACAGGATGACTGAGAAGAATTGATCAAATCAAGACTAGTTTTGAAATTAAACACCAAACGTGTGGAATAAAATAAAAAAAATTTAAAAACTGTGACTTGTTTAGAATAAAACATGAAAAATTAGTAACAGGTAAAAAAAAACCTTGCCATTTCCTAACTAATTCTGTATATCTATATTCTTTGGGCTCCGAATTTGGGCTAAATTTGTCAATGCAGATAAAGACTATAACCTATATACACAAAAGCTTCTCATCTCAGACCTATACTTTTTATCATGCAACATTCATCAGATCATTTTTCATGCTCGATGCTCACACAACCTACTGCTCCAGTTTTGAAATTGAGGATTTCTGTTAAAAACCTTAAGACATCAAATCAGAGTAAAACTGTTTTAATAAGGTTAACAATTCTGCTGTCACTCACTGTTAATGCAAAATCACTAGAGCGGCCTTTCTCGTGATAAATAATGTTGACACTTTAATCTTTCTGATTTTTTTAAAAAACTGATCTCAGGACTGCAGCAATGTGATCAGCTCTGAGGACAAGTTAAATAACCTCTCTGGCCTGTTTCCACATCACGCTTTGTTTTTCCATTACAGAAGGGGCGACCCTGATATTGTTCACATCCTCCGTGGCTGCTTCCTCTTCCTTTAGACTGCACAGAATATGACAGGCAGTCAGTACAATGACAAGCAGAATCCTTAACAATCAAACATGAATCAAAGAGGGCAGCGAGATGTAGAGAGTGAAGCAGCTTTGATGTTGTAAACACAAAAATCCTTCTGAACTAAATACACACAAACCGGGGATCCAGTTCATTTTTGACTGTTATCACGAGCTGCTTTTCAACTCACTTTCACCTTTTCCCCCATTCTGCTCCACTCTGGTTTGAAAGCATGTATTTATCCTGGATGCGTCCATGCTTGGTATTTAGATAAATAAACTTTTCCAAGCAGGATTTTAATCAGACACTCAAAAAAAGGGAATTTGATAGCGATTTAAACTCCTGTTCAGTCAGTTTAAAATCTGATACACTTGTGTTCATTTAAAGAAAAGTCGAGCTGAGTGGGTGTTTAAATGATTGACCTGGCTGACAAATTTATGGAAAGTCTTTCCACCTTAATTACATTTCACTTGTTCACTTCTCCCCATTTTCTGTGCTCTTTGTTCGGCCTAGAAAATAGCAATCCTAAATCTTTGGGCAGCTGTTTAGGTGTTCTTTAGTCAGCATCGACTTCCTCACATCACTGCTCAACAGATTTCAACCTCATTAGATGTGCATGGCTGATTCAAATGGCCCAGATAGTGGTGTTTTCCTCCCCAATGAACTTTCTCAATGAGACCAAATGTATGCATACGCAACCAAAAAGCCACAAATAGACTCCAAGTCAATAATAAACAAGTGGGATTTCTAATTAAACACAAAAAGCATGAATGACAGCAGACCTAATCACAGTAACAGCTCACAGTTCCAGAGCTTTTACAGTTTGTATGTGTTAGATAAATAAATCAGTGTTTTAACTTGGTGATTAGAGCAGCGCTGCACTGTAACCAGGCAACTAAGAAATACAATAGTCATTATTTATTCCCCACTCTCTGTGTGTAATGCGATCTGATGAAATTTCTCGTAATCGAATCTGGCAGTTACTATTGACAGATTCTGGTCAATGCCAGAAAAAAAAAGGCAAAATGGCTTTTTCGCTCTGCCTTTTATAGGATGAACTTCTTACAAACAAAAGCGACCAAGGGAAAGAAATGAGACCACCTCTTCTCCACGTTCCACAGGTATGATTGGACATCATCTACTGTCAACCACGCTTACAGATTAACCTTTATCTCGATAAGTTAAAAGGAAAGAAAAATCCCCTTCTTACAGCACCTATCAACTACTGAGCTGTGTTAACAAACCCTCCTCCCCCTCCATAACTCTGCTATGGTATCTCACTATGAGTTCACACCCAGATTAGGAGCCCTAGCACTGAGATATGCATGTGAATTTAACTCACACAAGTATTTTACAGTGCTGACCACGCCTGCCTAACAAACATGGCACACATTCCACATATTAACCCTCCTTTCTCCTCCACTCATCTCCTTCTGGGCCTGTGCAGTCCTGCTCTGTAAGCCCTGACATGTGAAGTTCTTATACATGAAAACACACTTTTACTTTTTGTTTACTTCTCCTTCTTACGCCGTAAGTAAAATAGACAAAACTCTTAAAAATGAAGATTTTATACGTAACTTTCAAGGCTTCTCTTTGATGTTTTTCAAGCAGATTAATCACTGTCTTGTCCAAAATATAAATCTTAAAAAGGAGGCTGACAGCTCCTGGAAAATTTATGTGTCCCATTGTGACTACAAAATGACGCCGCCCTCGCACGTCTGCATCAAGGCACCGCTTAGTGAACTGCTGATAAAGGGAGTCATTGATCTGTTCAAGGCTGGCTCAAGCAGAGGAAAACTAACCAGGTGAATTAATGCCAATCACAGCTTGATTTTTGCTACAATGAAGCCAGGAAAATCTCCCACGTTTGGCAGCTGTTTGTTAAATTTGTCCACCTGTGAAACAATTTTGAGTGAGCTACAATCAAGACAGACCAAAAGCAAACTCACTAATGACTGTTTTATCCTTTAGTAATTGTATCTTGCAGGTTTCCAACAACCATCACCTTAAATCATAGGAAATATAAATGTATAAGTTTTATAACACACTTTAAAAGTATCATCAGCTTGATTTCAAACTTTTGAACCATCTCTTATCTTGTTAATGGCTGATGCAGGTAGTATCAGGCCAAGTGGCTCCATTTAAACAGGCAGAGCTGAATTTTTTGGGAGCATTTATCAGAGATGATTTACTGAGTAAGTTCATTCACAACACGTCTGACTGTGTGATGAATAAAAAGAACTCCAAATGAACAACTATTTTTTGACAGCTCACTGTGCACATTTGTGTTGCTTCCTTTGTCACTGAATGAAGCACAAAAGCCTATTTAACTAACTTCCATTCGTGAACTTTTTAATAAGCCCTCGCACAGAGCCAGGCCCATCACAGTGCATCATTTCTCTGTGGAATAAAGTCAAAATTAATGTAGATCAGTCTTTTCTTGCGGGTTTTTATCCTCCATCTCTTGCTCTCCAAATGATCCAAATCTCTGTCTGTCCCATCTGTCCATATGACTAGTTTGGACTCCCTTTGCCCGGCCCTGTTTTTCACTCTCCCCAACATGCTTCGCTGGCATGGCCTCACTCTTTCTGCACAATCAGTCTTCACCCGTCTATCGCCACCATCAGAAACCAAAACGTGCAGCCTGCTGGTAGGTTTGTGGCACAGATAAATGGCATAGATCCATTTCCAACTGGCAGTGATTTGTTCCTTCACATTATTCCACACTAGATGTCAGAAGTGTTTATATATATATATATATATATATCAGAAAAAATATTAATATGTTGTCATTAACATACATCATCTTTTTTTCCCTGTGGATTGAGTTGTAACTAATACACGCACCAAAGGCTTATTATTTTCACAGTATTAAGCTCAGCACTCTTCACAGGCTCTCTATCACCATCTGTTCCTCTGTGACATGCTACTCGCCCATCTCACATGCTGCACGATTCTGTAAATAGTCTGTGAAACAAATCTTTTTCACTGATGACACAGTTTTTTTTTTCTAAATTAGCCAAAGTTTTGCTGTTCTGGATGACGTACACTCATTTAAAGCATAGTCTCAAGTCTTATTGGAGATCATTCATATAAGCCTCAAATTTAATAAGTAAATCTGGATTCTTTCCATTTTTACACATTTGAGTCCTCTGTTTAATTAAATAAGAACGATTATCTAGATCCGGCATAGAAAAATGAACTCAAATCATGAATCATGCTGATCCCCCAAACAGCTGATTGATGGCATTGTTTAAAACGTTGCACAGACCTATTAATTTGCAAGATCAGACACTCAAACATTGCTGTCACACTGTTGCTTTGCCTTCTTAATTAGCAGATTAATTCAGGAGTAGAATTGCTTGAAAACCTCCAGATTTTATTAGGCCACTGGTTGCTTCCACACCCTTATGTGCTCATGAAACAGCTGAATATGGATGAAGAAGCGATCAGCTTGTTCAAGTGTTCATGAATAATGATGCTGCATCATATTAACAGCCCCTAAAATCATTCTCTTGCTCTTTACCTGAATTCGAATTCTGCAACTTCTGGAGTTTATTCTAAGAAAACTGTAAAATGACAGATGAGTCTTCTGGGGTTTAAAATTCAGGTTTTACTATGGAGTGTTTATGTTTCTCTAATAAATCAAACTTTACCCAATTTCCTGACACGAGCCAGTTAAAAACTTCAAACATCTCTTTAGAAAGACGGACGGAAAAGGTGTCAGACTTTAAGTTAGGAGTGAAACTCGATTATAGGATGTCATATACTTTTAAAAATTGGCTAAAATGCGCATGAAGACGCTGCAGTTTCTTTTCTCATTACCTCTGTTTCCAGCTGCACCAGCTCCATTGTGGGCCATGGCTCCGCGATCTGTGCAAGAGGCATTTTCGTTGGATTTGTTGAAGTTTCTCCTTCAGCTTCTGAAATAAGAATCTGGTCTTCCCAGACTTGTCAAATGTCTCAGGTCCCAAGTCCAAGCTGAGCAGGTTTATCAGCACTTACTTTGCCCTCAGCACAGAGACGCGCACAAAGAGGCTTCAAGCACCAGATTTTAAAACGATAATAATCCTCTGATCTGATTCTGAAGTCGGTTGACCACCTGAGTGGATTTGTTGGAAGTTATAATCCCGTGAGGAACACCAAACAGCAGTGTTGTTCCAGGTGAGCGTGTTGGCAGATCACATTTGAGGTTTGACAAACTGGAGAGAAGAGCGCAGCAGTAATCCTTTAATTATCAGGGCTGTGCAGGAGTCTAGTGCCAAAGCGAGGAATTATCCGGTGAGTCGGTTGTTTCTGCGGACGGACGGCGTCTTTTTTGGATCTGTACGTCTTCCTTCCTGTGTGCTTGTGGTTTCTCCCAATCGGAAAGGGGAAGACGTCCCTCCGTGCGCGAGGTTCCCAACAGAACGCAAAGAGCGCAGAGACCTCGGTGTCACTCTGTAGTACGAGAGGACTCCAGCTCGAGCTGTCATTGGCAGACTCCAACTGGATTTCTTTTTTATCCAGCCCACTTTCTCTCTCTCTCCCTCTCACTCGACTTGTTCCGACCAAGTCCGATCGTGCCATCATCTGGCGGAGGGATGAACTGTAAATACGTCATGCATCTCTTTGAAGCTCCTGCAACAGAAACTCCACCAGATCCCCACGTTTACAAAACCAGTCTGCAAAAAAAAAAAGCTTAAAGGAACATGGACTTATGTAATATGTTTGTAAAAGAATCCCAAAAGATGGCAAAACATTTACATTGGATTTTTACTTAATGCTTTCCCCCAAAAGTAGTTTTGATTCTCTAAATCCAGATTTTGTGCACATCTTTAGACCCACATCACCACTTCCTCTAAAAACAGAAAGCACTGTTGCAAAAATTATATAATATTTATAGATGTTTCTTTTTTATCTTTGATTACACAATACCCATGATGTAAAGGAGCCAAGTTGAGAGAATAGAACATTGTCGTGACCGGTGCAATTCTGTCCAGATATTACACAGATCCAGAGTACTCTTTTCATTGACAACAGCTCTTGTGAAGGCCCTTGTAATCTTCTGTGACATAATGCCTCCCATCCACCTTCATCACTTCCCTGCTTCATTCCCTGCAGAGTGGATTTTGCTCTTGGCCATCTTTGGTTACTATTGGCAACTGGAGGCCATTCAAACGCCTTTCTTTGTGGGTCTGATAAATTTTTGATTCAGATACGGATGAAGACAGCGTTTCATGGAAGCATAAATAAAAAAAAATCCACTTGGACTTTGATGCTTGTGTTTACATGGATGTGTTGTTTAAACGTGTGGATGTGAACTGTTACTGAGTCTGTTTACGATGTTTGTCTGACCTCATGGTAGTAGATTAATCACCCGTATCCTGACTGAAGGAGGGAACACTTCCTTTATCATGTTGTAACATCATAATCTGTTGTTTCTGGACTTTGGATCCAAGCTGCTCAGCTTGTCATTTCTCATCAGAGAATGAACAACACGTTCATTCATGTCTGAATGCCCACACACAGGGGACAAGAGGAAAGCTGCAGAAATAAAAGGCAGCATGTTCATTTTAATTTCATTCTTTTTTTCAGATTGTTTCCTGACAACCAACACCATGAAAGCATAACCAAGAGGTTAAATTACCCTTCTTGCTGTGACTGAAGGGTTACACGTGATGCTCAAGTTACTAAATCAATCCCAAATATAATTTCCTCACTACAGTTTGTCTCCATGATAGATTTGCAGCAGCAGGGAACTCTAATGGTGCCTCGTAATGCAATGATGGTGTTTTTTTATTATTATTATTTAGTTCTGCTACGACTGTCCCCCTCACCTCACTCCAATCATACCTCCTCCTTCCTCACATTCTTCTTTTTTGTCCATTATCTGAAGAGGGATTGTTGTTCTCTCCTCACTCATCCCAACCAAGGATATCGGATTGGGTATTTATGGCTCCGTCTGCATGATATGATGGATTTCATGCTTTGAATGTGAGCCAATGATGAAAGCAAGTTGAGTGATGGAGAAACAAAAAAAAATCAACAAAGCAAGAGGACAAAAACTGAAGGGTAAATTAATTCATTCCACCTAAATAAACTCTTCTTCACCTCTCGATGCTCCAGTGACATCACAGCTGATTTTACTGACTCAGAGGTGTCCCCCTCTCAGGCGTACCCTGCCAACACTTTTAGCTTTATGAAGCGTAATGGGGAAAATGACTTTGTCTTCTTCCAAATATGCACGTGAAGCAAAGAAGCTGCACCCTCAGTTGTTTTGTTATTGTCATGCAGCTCAAATGTTTGTTAATGAACTGGAACATGGACACTAGCAGAGCTGTAGTTGAAAAAAACTAAAATAAATGGATGGTTGAATTGCTCCCAGAATTCACAGCTTGCAAATTTGATAATCCAGCAGGAAGACAACAATGTTGTTTAACCTCATTTTTAGTTGAAGTCAAACCCGCAGAAACTGAGAATAGGCTGAATGATGCTGAGCATGCTGAGGGCGAAACAATGAATCATAACATGGTGTTCCCTGCACAGCTGTAAACAGTGCAATCAAAATGCAAATGCATGCATGCTCTAAATGTAAAGTGGCAGTTGAACTGGAAGCTGCATCTAAAAATTGATTCATTTGATCATTATTTCTGCTTTTCTCTGATTTTTCTTTTACCTCTTGAAATAAAACCTACTGAACTTTCATTCAGACCCTGGAGAAAACTGTTTTTATTCAGCTGCTAATGTTTCTGGATAATATGAACATCAATTTAATGTTTTGATTTGAGTTCATATGATCCAACTTTACTAAAATAGATCTTTTTAAAGTTTCTTATAATATGATTTTAACGTTTTATTTAGTGATTTATAATGTTTCTGTGTTTTTGGACCTTGCTGCCACTAACACTGTGGATTAATGGATCCTTTTACCACAGCTGGGACATTAAAAGTAACATTCTGTTGTGATTTAAGCCATATTTAACATTTTTGTGTTTTTAACTACCCTACATCCTCAAGGAAATGCCCTTCAGGCCAAGATTCTGTTCTTTTAAAATATGTTCCCTTTGGATAATCATGTCGAAGATACTTTTTTTTTGTCTTTTCACAGAAATAGCTAAATACTTCCATGTAACAGCAGCCTCCTTGGAATCTCAAAACAAACTGGATTCCATAATTTGTCCCAGGATTTGTTTGGTTGCAGATTTTTAAGGCCCCTGATATTGTAACTCAATCCTCGCTTAAAGGAACATCTGAATCATCATTCTTCATTTAGAATATAGATGTAGAACAATCAGATGCTCTTAAATGATCAAATATCTTAACACAAATATCAAAATAGCAGTTGCCGCTGTGCTGCAGGCTCTTAACCTGCACCTGCAGGTGGATTGCCTCCTTCCTATCTGACAGGAAGCAACATGTCAGGGTGCAGAAACATGTCTCACACACTCACAGAACATCAGTATCAGATCCTTCTTAAGGCTGTGTTCTCTCTTTCACTCCTTCTTTCTTTTGCACAAACAGCTGGACCTCGCTCCATCAGTCGGAGACTGACCATCTGGTGACTTGGTACAGACAAAACAACCTAGAGCTAAATACATTTGAAAATAACTGGAGGTGGTGGCAAACTTTTTGATAACCATGTATGACCTGTAGTCAGGTGGAAAGTCGTCACACGTGACCTTATAACCTCACAAGGGTTCACCTTCCCTTTCAAGAAATCCTAACAGGCAGATGAAGCCTGAATACAATTATTGCTATTCCACACTGCAATCACTGAGTCCATCCTCATTTCTTCCATCATTGTCTGGATGAGCTGCTGCTCCCAAGGACAGAGGTGAACTGTGTTTTCTCTGCAAGCTCCAAGCTGTCATCACTTCATGATCTGAAGTGAGTAACTGTGTAGAAAAGCCTGGAGCCAGAAACCACTCAGTCCTGTTGTAAACCATGAAAACCATCACCTCCCATCTGGAATTAAATCCAGTATATTAATGCTTTAAGCTGAAAAAACTTCTTCTACAATCACTCCACTACACTGTCCATATTGTCTATTTCCTGCATTCATAACTTTTATACAACATCTCTACTTGGAATAGACTGAAACTTAAGACAAAAGTATTATTGTATTAGAGTAACACACCAGAACACAGCACAATAACAGTGATCCCAATTCTCCTAGACGTAATAAAAACAGGTATAGTACTTCACTTCCAAGAAAAAAGCACAAAAAACAGGATTGGCTCCACGCCCCTTCTGCAAACTTCATGCAGAATAAAGTGGGTTGTAAAAATGGAGAAATGCATTTATGATTTTAGTTCTCTGAGTAGCACGGAGACAGTGTCAGGTTTCAGTAACAGCTTTTTAAGACCTTTGGTAATAATTCTCTCTTAACTGAGCTGAGAAATCTAGTGCAGTGGAAAGAGAGTGGCTCCGGACAAATTAATTAGCTGCTCAGTAGTGGAGGATGGGTAATTATCCAATCTGTGCTGACTGAACGGAGCAGGAGAGGGTGGCTGTGCAATTATTCCGAAGTTTGGCTCTTTTCCATGAAGATGTGACGTGCAAATTGTATCATTGTGTTTCAAACATCAGTAGATCATTTGTCACAGAAATTGCTGATGGGACAACGAGGCTGCAGATGAAATGAGGTGGTGAAATTGATTGTGAATGGAAACCATGAGAATGGAGTAGCGAGGTGAAAAACATTTGAAATACAGCTGTTATGTGTTGCTTGTCTTTGGTACTGTATCTTCTGTAGCAACATACGTCTCCATAATCATATGAATTGGAAAGTGCAATCGAGCAAAAACAGCATGTTGAGGCTTGAGTTTATGTCTCAGGTATTTGGGTTGGGCTAGAAGATCAGGCACACTATCTTTAAAAAGCACCCGTTACCAAGCTCAGTACTAACAAACAACAGATTGTCACTGAGATAGGTTGAAAAAGAGGTTAGGATAGTCTAGGGAAGAAGCGACATGTTGTTGGAAAGGTTTATGGAAAAAAAGCTATTGGTGGACAAAAACCACAGCAGGAAACTCAAAACTAAACTAAAAAGGATGTTTGGAATTCCCTGATTATTATTCATTTTAACTCTGGGATCTGCCTTGATTTGTTAGGCTGTAGTGAAGGGATGTCTCTCACACCATTTCACTTATTTTCCTCCCACGCTTTCAGTAGAGAACATCTTATTTCAGCAGCAGATCAATAGTAATTCAGTCAACAACTGCACAACTTCAGTCTACAGCTGCAGCTATAAGCAGGTTCCACCTTATTTGTTAAACTTTTACTTTGTGGTTTTGTTTTAATTTAAAACTATAACAACATTTTTTGGAATTTCTTCAAGTCAGTATTCAGAGAAATTGTGTGATAAAGCACATAAAGCAAATATAAAAGGGACATGGTGCCATTTCACTTAATGCCACATACATCAGATCTGCCTCTCTTCCTCTGTTCAAAGAAAAAAACAGTAGGGGGTGCCAGATATCAGGGGGCAGCTCTTTTATGATTACAGCCTTTTTACAAGCTGCAGAATTAAATTTAAGTGAAGGATTTATAAGAAAAGAATGTGAAATCTGTTCAAAAGACTCCCTGCTGCAGCTAACAGCTGATATTAATTCAGACTGGAAATCTTGAACGGAAAGAGTTTTAAAAGGTGTTTCAGAATTCTTAAAAACTAACATTTATCAAATCTGTCCTGCACATAACATTGAATTACATCCACTTACCTGGAGTCAGTCACCGATTTCTGATAAGTGATAAATTCTAGTATGTTTAAAAGCTTTTAATTTCTTCTCTGATGGAGTTCTGCAGAGTTTGTGAAGTGAAGTGGAGATAATTTATTCTTGCAAAATAATCTTGAAGCAGCTTGTGGTTTTGATAAGATTATTTCTTTTATAAATAATTCAGAAAGTAGAAAGATTTTCATACAAACATTCAAAACATGGCATTAATAAAACATTGATCAAGTTTAGCCAGTCTTATCTTGGAACAGAGTTCAGGGGGGTGAATTAGGAAACATTCATGGACCTTTCTGGAGAGCAGGCTGGACTTGGAAAAGAGGATTATCTGGATTAGCTGGACTTTTTTTCTGACTTTATTCCCTTGACGTCTTGGGATAATTTATAAATAGAGGAATTGTGGCCCCAGTTTAAAAGAAAACATATATTCTAATGTAAACAACTCCAAACAGAACAGGAAGGAAGGAAGTGGTCCATATTAACACTAACATGTTTGTGGAGTTGTTTCATTTTCTTATATAACACGCGTCACGTGCTGCTGTCACCTGCGCGTTCCTCACGCCGATGGCGCAAACTGCACACGAAAGAGAAATAAGTGTGGAATTAAAGCGGCAGCGGGTGGGACGCGCACTGTTGTTCCAGGTAAGGACAGGGAAGTAAAGGTGGGAGGGGTCCTGTCTCCTAGTGGAGCCTGACGCACCGTTTCCGCACTATTGACTGACACTAGAGGGGGAGAGACTCTACCTGTATACCTGTGAGAAGGAGTGCCAATCGTCATCGTCCGATTCCGAATCGGGATCAAGTTCTCCTTCGTCCAGCACCCCCGAGAGGTAGAAGTCGGCCAGGACCGCCGGGAACTGAACGAGTGACTGTAGCAGAACTCCAAGCATGGAGTCTATAGCGTCTTGGAGCGAGGAGAGTGTCTCCAAGTGGCTCCAAGGTGAGGAACATTACTGCTTTTGAAAATCTCCTCACAGGTTCTTTTGGCTCGGGTGGTTAAGTCGAGAATAGAAGCAAAATCCTATTGGAAGTGAAAGGTGGAGGTGGAATGAGGAAGTGGCCTATAACGCAGAGAGAGAAGCCACAACAGTCTGTGTAGATCAGTGTCAACAATTTAATTTGAATTCTCTAAAACTGTGCGTACAATGCAACTTGTTTCAGTGTTGCGGAACAGATTGTCAGATCTAATATGTTGTTTACAAATTATTTCCTTGAAATCATAACACGGATTATTTTTTTCTTACACTCTTATAACCTTCTAGTTACAAATCTAAAAAACTTACCAAACCTACTTAGAGGGAGACTTTACTTAGGTTCAACGTCTGAGTTTCAAGCTGCTTTATGGGACAATAAATTCATTTACCATCTCGGTTTCATGTCGCAATTTACTTTGTAGTGTTTTTAAAAACAGACATAGCATTTTAATTATTTGAAACGAGTTTCACTAAAGCTAATTCAAAGTAAAACCACCATAAATAATCAGTATTGTCCCTGTCATAAAAATATTAGAAGTGTTGCTTCTGTAAGCACATATTTCTGTAAGTTTTGTCTTGATATTAGAGTTATTTTTGCTGATGGTGTGAGAAAGCTGTTACCCACTTAACCACATTTGAGACCATTTGAGGCAGTTTGTGCTTTTTGTTTCGCTGTAGTTTCGAAGTCAGAACTTACGCTGCTGAAAACCTGATCATGCAGTGAAACACAAATGTCTGACAGCTTTTTTTTTTCTCCTAACTTGTTTACTTGAAGCAGAGCAGTAATGTTTTTTCCTGCACTGTAGTTGGTTTCCATTCCTATTTGTGTCCAGTGTATGTTTAAAGCTTTTCCTGTTTTGATGTGTTCAGGTCTAGATGCCCCCGTTAATCTGTACCAAGTCTCAGAGTGGAATTTATCAGTTATGGACCTGCTCACACTGACATCTCAGGAGCTGGAGAGGTTGGGGGTTCATAAGATTGGACACCAAGAGCTCATTCTGGAGGCGGTGGAGAAACTCTGTTCTCTGGTGAGTGAGAATGAACATCCATGTGTCTTTGTTTACAGCGTGTGTCTGCAGGGGTTCTCTGTGTATTTCAGGCCTTCTGAAGTGTGTGTTTTGGAAGCAATATGGGAACAGAGCAGCTCTCTGGGTATAAACTGAGCACACACACACTGTCTTCTCATATCTTATTATAGAAATCTGTTTGTCTTCCTCGTTGTAACGGTTTAGATCCTGCTTTTCTTTGCACAACAGCTCAAGCACCTGTTGGACAACTGCCTAAAAATTAAAAACGCACAAATCTATTATTTTACAGACATTAAAGCCTCCTGGAGTCTTTAGTCACGCTGAGTCCTTACTGCTTCATTCTCACATCAAACTTTCCACAGATCAAGAACAATATTGTAAAATAACAGTATTCAAGCCAACATCAAATATGGTTGCACCTAATCTTTACTTTCACCCTTATTTTCATTCTCTTTTCCATGTTTTTCTCCTGCAAATTGTCTGACAGTTAAAACCCGTGAGAAGGTTTTAGGGCTTTAAATAATTGAGTTGATGTGTGTGTTTCCAGAATAGTTTTTGTCTCAGTGCAGGGTTTAATTCAGCTGGACAGTACCAGGCAAATCTCCTGACGTAACAGTCTGTAAACATCACGCCAAATCTGCTTATAATGCTTGTTGTCGAGTTCCTGAAATCTTTGCAATACAGATGAATCAACATTCAAAGTTTCACCTGAAGCCTGTATTAAAGGGTTTGTAAGTAACAAATGCTTTATTCTTGAACAGAGTGGGTGCATGTGTCTTCCTCTGTGCTAACACTGTCTTCATTCATAAAAAACACCCATCACATGCTCACATGGCTCAGTCCAAACACGTTCAAGTACACAGCTACATAATTAACAGCCACAGTGTTGAAAGGCCAGTTGAAAGACTCATGGCCACTTGACAGGCTCGTTCTCGTGGCTGGATGATGTGTACCAACAAAGCCTGACCGGTGGAAAGCTCTTGACCTTACAGTGAGTGGGCAGCAGCAATAAAATGCTTCATCCTCTGTGGCTTTGAAGAGTCATGTCCATATGTCACTGGACAGGAAATTCTAATGATGGGCATATGAAGGGATCATTAGAAACTTTCTAAATTTTATATATTTTGATTGTTTTTTTTTTTATTCATACATCCTTGGTGCATCCATAAACTGTGTGAGTATTAAATCTGTTATAAAACTAAAAATGTTGCTCCCAAACAAGCTGAAACATCTTGATTGTTCAGGATTTCCTTTGTTTATTCGTGGACATCGCCATGAAACACATTTGCTTAATGTCTAAAATCTAATCGCTGGTTTGGCAAACCACAAATAGTAACCTGTTTTCACTCGCATCTTTCTTCCCTCTTTGGCATCATACTGTATGTGTGAAATGTTACCTGCTGTTACACCTCTGAGTCAGCAACAAAGGAAATGAGAGCGGAAACATTCAGTTTCTGTCCAGCTGGAGGAGGGAGGGGATCAGTTGCTTGGCTGGCGTTTGAAATGCTGTATGTATTCGATCAGCCTTGACAGTTAGTTTGTTTGGCCCAAGACTTGGCTGATTTGATCAAAGATGGCTTAAAGAGCAGATTGATCAATTGACCAATCAGGTGACCTGTTGAAATGGATTGAACCTTGTTTCAAGAAGATAGGAAGAGAAGTATATTTTCTTGCTCAGTTTGAGTAAAAGTCTGTGAAATCTTTCAAACTTAAAAAAAGAAACTCTACATCAATTATTATTAACATTATTAGGTATTTTATAATTTCATTTTAAGCCTTACAGTAGACAAATGACAGTAAAGAAGAAAGTTGGTGGCTGATGTGTAACATACAATCAGAGTTCAGTCAGAATCAGCCAGTAATTAAATTACCATGTATAAAATGTGATAATAACTCATCCTAGGTCTTTTTGTTAGGATCATTTTTGAGTAAATGTATATTTATTGTTTTTATCTATGTTGTCTTTCTAGAAATACGGCCTTGGAGGAGAGAGCCTCAAAGGTCTGACGGAGAAGTTGCGAACTGTTGCCCACACACTGCAGATGGGCATTCAGAGCCGCTGGCGCCACAACGCTTACAACGGACGGAACACCACCAAGCTGTCTGTTGGCATTCTGAACACTGTGGTTGAACTTATCACATCAGTTAAAGGCCTTTTCCTATTGCTCAACAGGTTTGTGAAGACACAAGATATATTGTACAAATATAATGAGGTGTATAAAAACCTCCACTTGTTGTCTTGTGTTGTTGTTGCTGTTCCCATCTCTCTGTTTCTTGACTTTATTTTTGTGTGTCTCTCAGATATCAGTTTTTCAAACTCAGTGGACACTCTGATACCAAGAACATGTTCAGTTACTGCAAAGAGCTGGGTGACATCGTGCACAAGGTGGGTGTCTTCATCTCAATTAAATGCATAACGATTGTTTGTCATCTTGTGACTCACATTCATCTAATCTGATGTTTTTAAACCTGTCCAACTCTCATAAGTCTGTTTTCTAAACCTAAACCTTAGATGTTAAATGAAAAAAAAGTCTGCATTGAGCGGGAAGTTTGATACACTTTACGACACCTTTGTACTTTAACAGAAGAGATGTTTTATCTTTACAGGAACTGCGTAAGCCTGTAATGTCATGCACGCTAAATATCTAAAGAGGAACCACAACCTGTTGAGCGAATTTCTTTTTTAGCTTGGCACTTGAATCAAACAAGAAAAACAGAAGCACAAACACACTCCCGGTTCCTCAGTTTAGCTCGAGCTGTGCAATTTTTTTTTTTAATCTGTAAATTCTTTGCATATTTGGAGGCAGTTGTGCTTTAAAGGAGATTGGGTTGAAGGGAAAATATTTTACTGGATTTGATTTGTGTGTCCGCCATGGCGGAGTTATGAAATGTCTGGGAGGAGGAGAAAAGTTCAGAACAGGATATGTATAAAGTGAGTGAAAAGCATTTGAGAGGTGCTGTAGCAGAGAGGACAGGCCTGGATATGTTGTACCGCCGGGGGGAGGGAGTGAGACGGGGTGGGAGGGGAAGGCTAGAGAAAAGGGGAGGAGACTCAGAGAGGGATTGCACTACCTCTGTTAAATGACTTTTGGCTCCTGGGAGAGGGAACACACAGCCGACAACAACAAGGCAGCGAGAGGCTGAAACTCTGAAGCACTGCTGACAGCGGAGAAAAATATACTGACGGACGTTTAGACGAGAGAAAGAAAACATAAAGAGACAAGAAGCAAAAGAGAGGATCTGTGCCTGAAAGAGGAGAGCGTGTTTTTCAGGGAGTTTATATATAGCTAGCTCTGGATTCCTGCCAGGCATGACAGGTACCATTCTCAACTCTTTGATTGGATAATTCTCCACAAGGTGATCCTTCGTTTCCTGCTTTTGGATCCTGCTTGAGTCCTTAAGATGGGTCAAGCATTTACAAAAATATAAAGATAAGCTTGTTCGAATGACTTTGTTCTTTAGGGAATTAAAAACTAGCTTCTGTTCGTATAAGGAAAACATGAAGTGGAACCATCAGGTGGCAAAGCTTGCAGGACTTTCACGTGATAAGTAAGTAAGAATACGTCTGTCTGTGCTAGTTCATATTGAGAGTGATATTATCCTAATGACTCTGTAGGGGTGCAGAGATTAGAAAAGCGATGTGTAGACAAATGAGTTATTTAAGCTGTTGCCTTTGATAAGATGTTTGTGCTCCTACACTGTGATTCAGCTTTGGCCCTGTTGACTGCTGTGTTCATGCACATTACAGCAGAGTGTTGACTCAGTCATTAACAGGCTAAAACTACTGTTTTTTTTTAATGATGTGCTGTTATTCACCTGTTCCTGTTTTCAAACTTCACACATTCAGACAGGTGTTTAACAAGCTAAAGAGGGTAGAAGAGATTTGGTCATTGTGACGCACATTCTCCCTCTCAAATTTCAGCCCCGAACGACTTTCTAGATTATCAAATGGAACTAATCCCACTCGCAATAGAAATAGATACTGTAGTATGCAGATAATACCTTCATATTGCTTGGTATGACAGGTGTGTTTATTACTTTAAATACTGCTGGTAGAAGAGTAGATTTGGATGACATGATAGTCTTCACACCTGTTACTCCTCAAACAGAAAATGAAAAATACTCCACCACATATTTTCAGGCTTTGTCATGTTGTTTGTAAAACAATAGTAACAACAGGCATAGGTTGTACTGCAAAGAACATGAAGTGTTATTGTCTTGTGGTCGGATTTGTACAGCTGAGTCAGATTAAATACTCTTATGTCTGTATGTGTTTCCCTCCAACACACAGAGTTGCATGGCCATGCCCAAACCTCGCTTGTGGCTAATTGACTCTAGTGTCATTCCCCACATGACATTTGTTCAGTCAGGAGGTTATTGGCTTAATCATGACGTCCCTTCTGTAGAATCTGCACCACATCCTCTAAACAAAAAGAAAAGGCTCTTATTACTAGTTTCTGTGACAGTGTGTGAGCATTTGTGTGTGTGTGTGTTTTCTCCCGCCCTGAGGGCGACTGGGGTCAGCAGTCAGCTGGTGTAGTTGGGACACTGAAGTTGTGGAGTTGGAGCATCAACAGCAACACAGACTTGGTTTGCTTTGAAGCAGCCAAATAGCAGCCAAGTAAATAGTAGCTCCAAGGTCCTAACAGTTTAGTGTTCCAGAGGCTCGAAGGTTTGTGGCATGAAGCCCAAAAGATAGTGTTCTTCTTCCTTTTTTTCCCTTCATGCTCAGGGACTCTGGAAAAAAATAAAACGTATCTATTGGGCAGTCGTCCCTAGTCCTGGTCCTCAAGGTCCGCTGTCCAGCATATTTTGACGGGTCAGGTTTTTGCAGAAATTAATAACATGATTGTTGGATTGTCATTGTACAAATTTTTTTAGCTTTGTTTAGGAAAATACATGATACAATTTCCTATACTGATACTGAAAATGTTACAAAATAAAGTTATTATCTATTATTAAAAATGACAGAACAGGACAAGTTCATGAAATGAACAGTATTATTATTTCTACAATTAGCCAAAACGTTTATTACCACTTTTACCAGTAATGTCATTAACATGAAATTAAAAAAAGCATTTGTCAATTTATTTGTTGACATAACATATTAGTTATTTTAATAAACTTCCCACCTGTTTGTTGTGAGTCACATGTTCACTTAAACTCTGCTTTTTACACATTATAAAATCTGATCCATAAAATCAGAGGTTGTAAAAGAACCTTCTGTTTGGAGGTTTAGAAATTTAAGTTCAGTCCAGTCTCAGTTGTCTGGCTAGTTTATGTGGGATCTGGTACATACCAGTTCTAAACCACCTACAGGTATTTGTGCTGAGTTTTCCTGGAGTCTGGAGTCTGCAGGGTCTCTGATCTCTCTGTTCCCAACAACAGGTTGCTCCTGCAATGTGGGTCATTCATCTGTCAAAGCTAGATGAATTTGGGCCCAGCTAGCCACCAAATGAACCATTAATATTGATTAACATATTGCTAAAAATTTCTGGACAGCTCTACTAATCAGGTAATTCAATCCTTTGAATCAAATACATTGGAGCAATGAAATAAGTAAAACTTGCAGGACTGTGGACCTTGAGGACCCTTTTTTATGCATTCAAATGAAACGTGAAAAGTGCTTTACAGAATTTAGAAACAAATGATAAAGTGTGTAAATAAGGTAAAATACAATTTGGAATTAAGAAAATGTAATCACAGTCATAAGTGAGGAAAGACCAGAGACAGACACCACATACACATATAAAACACTATACAAACTAAAACTGTATTACCATTAAATTTCTACAGTTTTCTTCCACTGTAAGACAAAAACATAGAGATCAAATATTTTAACACATTTCATTTATGATGAAATCAAAAATAGCAGAAAAATAGTATTAAAGACATTAAAAGCAAATAAAAATTAAATAGAACCAAAAAATAAAATACAAAACAGAAATTCTGACAGATAAAGAAATAAACCTTAATATGGATAAAATTACAGATCCGAATGTTGGGAATCAAGGCTGAAAGAGATACCAAAGTTTTTAATTTTCTGCCGTTCAACACTTTATATGTAAATTACAGCTGAAAAGTGAATCAGTCAGTCAGAAGATCTGACAATGTAGAGCTGTGTATCATTAGCTTAGCAAAAATGAAGACTGCTTCTCCTCATGACAAAAACCACCGGCAGACTATAAAAAGCATATAGGACCTAAACTTGAGCCTTGTGGAACTCTGCAAATCATAACTTTTGGATAAACACATACCTGTTTACAAAAGAATTCCTTGGAGATACAAGTTAAACATCTTAAGAGCATTTAAAACCTGTCCAAATCTATTCAGTAAAAGGATGTGGTTGACAATATCAAAGGCTGCACTGTTAACAACATTACTAATAGTTTGTTCAGATCCATGTTGTTGCATCTATTGCTATTTAAGATCTTCAGTCATGCGGTTTCTGTACTATGATTATGTCTAAATCCTTACCAATTTAGAAATGTTGTCAATATTTAGATGGTGATTTAACTGATTAGAAAAAAGTTTGTCTAAAACTTTATTTATAAAAAAGAAAGTTAGAAATGTCTCTAAATTTAATAAAGCATTGATGTATCAATGTTATTTAGCTTCAAATGGGGTTTTACAATGACAGTCATACAAATATTTTAGTAATATTGGTTCCACCAGAAGGATTTTGACCAATCAGCTATCGACATAGAACATCTGGAGGTTTTCAGGTTTCGGTTGGGAGAGTTCCGAAAACATAGCAAGAAGCAAGTAGGTCAAAGAAAATGTAGTTTAAAAAGCTCACAAGAAATAATTCTCCAGGGCAGGGCTGCTAGGAACAGAACTTGAGAAACATTCAACAAACTTTGACAAACTGATTAAGAATGACAGAACTGGACTCAGTAAATACTGAGGTGGGATTCCTAGCTGCAGAGCAAGTGAGTAATAACCAATTAACAGTTGTGTGGTGTAGCAGGAAACTACAAAAAACATAAACCAGAATGAAAAAAATAAACAGGACTAAAAATGTTCAGAGAACAAAAGCTCAACTAAAAACATCATGAAAACCAGTCATGTGACACAACAAGCTAAAAACACAGATAAACTTTAAGCTAAGAAATTTAGAAAAGAATAATCATCACTGAAAAAGAACAAACTGAAACAAAAACTAAAAATATACTAGTAAAGCAAACTAAGAAGGCCAAGTTAAATAAACATGTAGATAACAGAGTGTTGGGCAAGATATCATAACAGCAAACTGACAAACTGGAAACAGAAACAAACTAAAAAAGGTCAAATTAAAAACAAAAAACAAGAACGTCCATCTTCAGGAACACAATCTATGAGTCTTGTGTTTTGATCTGGTTCACACGCCTCGGTATCTGAAGAGGTTTGAGGCTCTTTGTGTGATCATTTGCTGTCTGGTGCGCATTCAAGCATGGTCGTGCACCTTTTTTTTTTTTGCATATTTTTAGAATGCCACACCCATTAAATGCTTGTCATTGTTTCATGGAAAACCTTTGAGAAAACAGCTCGCAGGTACAATAAAGTCAGCGACAGAATGAGCAAACCACCTGAGTGAAGCACGCTGCCCTCAACAACAACAGGTTGCAAAAGGCATCAACAGAGGGCAACGGGATCACATTTAGTCAACTTTTGCAGATATTATCTGAATTATTGTTTGCCATCAAATAAAAACAAACTGTTTAATTAAATAGATATAGTTGGTGATGCATATCTCACAGCTTTCCTTGAATGATACAACAGTTTATTGACTAAATTTTGAATCAATATTTTACAGTTGAAACTAGGTCTTTGTGAAACTTTCTTTTTATTGTGATTTGTTGAAAATTAAAAGTGTGTCACCTGTGTGGTAGATGCAGTTTTATATTTGTCTTTTATGCAGCAAGTGGTGGTTATTTTGTTATTTAATGTGAGGGATTTAATGTGGGGATCTCTCTTCTAGGTTTCATGAATAGAAAGGTTGGAAAGTGGAGCATCAACATGCTGGAGGCTGCTGAGGGCGTCAGTGCCACGCCTCGTTTCCTCTGATACCAGCTCCACCTCTTCTTTCACATGCTTCTGCCACATACACGAAACACTGAAACCTCATCAGAAACCTCAAATTGCTCATTACCCCTGTCTATTTATAGATAGATATGATTTTAAAGACCTTTTGCTAATTAGTGGAGCCGTTTATATATTTATTTATATATATATATATATTTTTTTTTTTTTAACTAGATTTAAACAGTTATGTTTGTGAGAATACCAATGCAATGTTTTGTAATTCATTCTCAACCTGAAACCGGCTGTGAGAAGTGTTAACTTGTGCTCTCTGAATTTCCACCCCGCCCTTCTTTTGATATTAAACAGTTACCAGGAAGAAAAGTACCACCTGCCCAGTTCTGATAAATGTGTTATGTTCTACGTTCCTACAGAGTTAGAATGAAATGCAGAACAGGTCGTGCTCTTGCAAAGAAATCTCTTGTTGGAAACATACAGCAGAGTTAAGCAACGAAAGAGGTGTTACTAAGGGAAGAAATAATCTTATGCAGGTTATTAGAAGGTGGCGTCACCCTATAATCTTAGCTGAAGTGGACAATTAGTTTTTGGTTTTATGTTTGCTTTGTGGTATTACCCAGACCGGAGGAACATTTAAAATAGGAAGTATTTCCGATTCAAAATGATTTTTGGTTGAGTAAAATTTAAATATTTGAGTTTTATGGATGTGTTAGGATTTTTTGACATTAAGTATATAATATTTAAAATCAGAACTGATCTGAATCACATCAAATTCATTTATAGTTGTTCTTTTATTTAGATTTGAACAATTTTAGATCTCACAACAGCAAATATGTTGAACTAGTTAGTAACACCTCCCTCTAGTCCTCAGACCTTTGAGTTTTCCGTTCGTGTTTACTCTGATCCCTTGTCACATTTCTAATGGATTAGCCTCTCCATCCAATCTTTCCTGAAAATTATTGTATAAGACATTGCAAATTAGGTTAGGGTAATGATATTTTGGGGTCTATTACATAAACAACTGCCTCGTTCTTTTTGAATTTCTCACAATTTTTCTTCGCTCCAAACCTTATATTCATCTCGTCTGTTCCCAGCCTGAGCTCTTCTCACTGTGAAGCCTGTGGGAGAACTACTAACTCTTTCCTTCCAGATCCAAGAGAGAAGAAAGCAATTTAATTTCACTCTAATCATTTTAATGGCCGTGTCATTCACTGCTGTCGCCTTCTGAGTGTAGCTATCTGTACGAGTGCACATTGTTCTGCAGAATTACTGCACTTGTAAGTAGGATTCTGGAATTCGGTGGTCATTACTCGCAATCTGAAGTGTTGTGTTTTTGTTCTCCTGCTAACATGGAAACACATTTATGATGTTTAACGTTTGAATGTTCAGCTCCTTCAAGTGAGGTGAAGGAAATGTTCCAAATTTGGACAAACTCTGTGTTGAGTTGAAGGTTTTCTGCTTTGAGATAAAGTCTGGCTGGATGTTTCATCTGAATGCTACAGCAGAGCGTGTTTCCAGACAGCTCTTTGATTTTTTGGGTTCTGACTCATGCTGTGAAGAGGAAATAGGACATGGGTTTTGACTTAGATTGTCTCATTTCCACAAATCAATCGCATTAGCATATGTAGGTTCATTTGTGTTGTTTTGTTTCTCTTTTGCTGATGTTATGTTGTTTCATTCATACAGCAGGAGACAACAGTCTATGAAAAGGAAAAGGACATAATCGCCGTTGTGAGTCTGCTTATTATTTTTTGTTTGTTTACATAAGTTGTAAGTACTTATACAACGTTTTACTGTGAATAAAATAAGATGATTTTAGACGTGGACTAGTGAAGACTGATATTCTCTCCTGATGAGTTGGATTGTGCTTAATTTAATCTGTAGTGCCGTCAGCTGGTAGAGGTTTGTGACGACATCCTGAACTCCAGCTCTGATTCACTTCTGACCCAAACGGCTCAGCTGGAGAAAGTCGACCTGGTGCCTGTTTCACCTTCTGATCAACTGGTAAAAACTTTTATTTATTATGTGTTTATCTGTTGATAGAACAAACCCAAAACCCAGTAAAAAGCTATTGGTATTCAGTTGAAAAGATCTCATTTCTTGGTTCATCTAATCTATGCAGTATCTTATTTTCTTGCACCTTTTCTATCATTTTTCATCTTTTTAGTGTTTATTTGCTGCCTCCATCACTGCTCAGAACCTTGTTCCTTCATCCTTTTGGTTCCATTCATCTCTTCATCCATCTGACTCAAGGTTCTCCATTATCTCACTTCTGTAATCGGAACCTTCTCTGATGTTTAGTTGTGCATAAACAACTTTCTGTTTGTGCTGCTTCTCTTCGTTTTTGCCTTCAAGTCGGCACATTTGTTTGCTACAATAGTTCGAGTTTTCTTCTTTGCTTGTCATCTCTGTCAGCATCCTTTCAGCATTCATCTCTATTCATTCAATACATTTTCCCTTTTTTTTATGTGGACTTAGTCCATTAAGTAAAAACCTCTTCTGTCAGATAGCAGCTCCATTAATTTAGTTAATTTGCTCTCCTGATCATATCCACTGTGTATCAGTTATTACACAGTCTGTGATTATGTTGTTTATGTGTTTTGTATGTATGGTTGCTTGTGGCTACAGATGTTGCAGGGATCTGGGTTTTAGCTGAACTGTGAGGGTCATTTTTTCACCGATCTCCTGCACTAGAACAAAATCATTTTTTATAAGTGTACTCGACTTGGAGAGACAAACCCGATTGTCGTGGGCGGTTAGTTGGTAATTGATTTAAGAACATCACCAATAATGAGAATGGGCCGTTAATAGATTGAGAGTAATGGGAACTAAAGAGAGAAAAGGAAGTGAGAAGGTGGAAGCGTTATGATTCATGCCAAAGTGACATGGCAGTATTCATTTAAATCAAAGACAAATCTTCTTTTCTGAAATGTAATTATTTTATTTTAGTCACAAAGATTTGTGGCTAAATTGATGTAGTGGCAACTCACAACACAAACATTTCTCAGGTGATTCAGAGTTGTTGAATTTGTGGATGGTAGAAAATGAGAGTAAGTATTTTTTTTTCCTGATTGTGATTATTAGTATAAACAAGCTTCCACAGAAATATCAAAACAAACAGCTTGTGTCTGTTATTAGTTGCAAATAAAGGCATCACTCTCACACTAATCAAATCTCATTCATAAAGACACAAAATGATCAGATTATGAGTGGAAATGTTTAAATTCATTCACCTTTTTTTTGAATTCACAGAAAATTAGATTTAGACTTTTAATTAACATTATTTGTTGGGTTTTCTTGTCCTTATTTTGACATTTTTCAATCTGACGGTTTATTAAATCTTAGAAACGTTTCCTCAGACTCCAAATCTGTAACAGTAACAAGATCATCAAGTTGCATCATTTTGACTCAGTATTGTGCTAATTTGACACTGTGCAGGGCAATTTCTGTAGCTTCTGTATTTTTTAACATTCAGGAATTTCTACAACATTTTTCTTCTGTTTCCATTTCTCTCAGGGGATTGAGATAACGTCCACCAGTTCCAGTAACCACTACGTGACTGGAGCCGCCGCTGAGGTCAGACTCTCATATTTTCTCTCCTCTTGCTGTTGACTCAGGCTGCAAATAAAGACGTAAACTATCTTTGCCAAATTAGAGCTTTAGCCTCTGCTGATTTTGTAACCAAACGTGAAAATGAGTCAAAAACATCCAGTAAACATAACCGAAGAGTTTTATATCTGCAGCAAAATCCTTATGGAGTAATATGTTCTCTCTGTAAAACATAACATTTGTTTTTATTTACTTATTTAGAAGCATAGCGTCTGCTGAAGACAGCAGTGTCCTTAGAAGTGCTTGTACTTTTTATTTTTAGTTGTTGGCTCGTGTGTCTTTACTGAGATTTGTTACCAATCTAACTTCATATGCTGCAAACACATGATACTGTGCATCGGTAATTAAGGCTGCTAGCTGTGAAACCCCCAGGCTGCATGTTGAGATATCTCATATGTATGTTTCTACTTATTAAGTATTTATTTAGTAGGAATTTTTATCAACTACAGTGCACTATTAACAGGAAATCAGTAGTGATTAACATCCTGTGACTTAGTCATTATTTAATATGTGTAGTTATTTATTTCTGTTAAGTTTGATCAGGTATTCAGGTGGTTTGGACGTTGATGTCTTGAGTCTGGATGTGTTTGGCTTGTCAAGATTATGTAATAATCTCATATCAGTTCTTGAAGTGAAGCAAATGCTTTATTTTTTCATTCTATCTTGTTATGTATTTAAATATAATAATATTAAACAATATTAATAACTGGAAGCTAAATATCTGGAAAGAGAATCTTAATCCAGTCAATATGAGGATGGTTGTGTGTTTTATTTGGGTGTGTTTTGTTTAACTTGTGCTCTTGTTGATGCTCCTTTTGCAGCTGTCCACTGATGCATATTTAAAGATATTGTCTGGAGATGAAGTGGTCCAGGTCAATGACCAAATAGTGGTGAGTAGTGCATGTACAAGCCTGTTGTTTTTCATGAACCTTTCCACTGTTTTTTTTTCTTAGATGTCTATCAATCTAAGATCTGAGGTCAGTTTTTTGCTGCAAAGTCTTTTAGTGCCTGAAGCTTCACAGTGAAATGATCTATCTCTGCATCAGGTTGGCTGGAGCAGAGCAAACCTTCTGAAGAAGCTGCAGGAGAATCCCAAAGGAGTGACCCTGGTCCTGAAGAAGATCCCCACATCAGTGCGAAGCAAAAACATCATCCAGGTGGTGTCCACGCAGGTCAGGTCACAAACTGTATTAGCCTCCTTAAAAGTGTTTATTCCTTGATCGGAATATAGTTTCAGTTCCTACTTTGCTCCTAAGAACTGCTCATGATCAGAGCAGAAAGTCAAGCATCAAGCCCTCTTTCAGAAAGTAGATTGTTTACACATTTCATGTCTGGGGAGCCTGAGCCGTTGTTTCATAAGAAGTCTTCACCAGTTTCCCTTTATTGTCACTCGGGATCCGTTTCCACAAACACTTGCAAGCTATCACTATGTCAACTGTTGTTTGTTTAGGAGCAACACGCACTGATATACAAGCTGCATCAGTGATATGTTCACACACACACACACACACACTGAGCATTTCACACCCCCTTGTGACCATTGCCATGATAATCTCAGATCTAGCTGGTAGCTTGGGGTGAGAGAAAACTTCAGAGGATGTGAATCAGCTGAGTGTTTCAGCTCCATATTGCCCCGAGAATATGGCCTGATTATAGCGATCGCTTCACAGATTTCTGTGTGTGTGTTTGTGTGACTGTGTTGCTTTGTTGTCTATTTGACCACAGAGTGTGCAGCTGGAGACCAGAGAAGAGATCCTGCCATGACAGTCCACATGACATTCACTTTCTTACCACACAAACACACACACACACAAACATCAGTGTTCATATTCACATGCTTGGATCTGGTGTGATTTTGTTCCTAGAAAAAAGAAGAGGAGAGAGAAGAAAGGTCAGAGGGGGAGGAGGAGGAGGAAAAGAAGGAGGAAGAGGAGAATCTAAGACACTCCATATTTGAGAGGGTTGCGGCTTCAGTCAGGTCCCTGTCTTTTCGGTATGAATATTAACCAGCTTTGAGCTTGAATTATTGTCGATGTTCAATTTATTCTGTATTATTTGTCCAAGTGATTCAAATTAAAATGTCCCACACTTCCAAAATAGTTTTAAGAAACCTCAAGATCCAGTTGTACAATCAACCGCCTGCTTAAATACAGTTTTACAGATTTGGCACTTCATTTTAGTTTGTACAACAGATTATTTGTGGGCGTCTGTTGTTTCTGGTTGTGTTTAAGACATTATGGGTTTCCAACAATGGTTTCACTCTATTCCTACACAAACAGGTGGCAGTAATGTTTCAGAAATGCAGCACTGCAACTTCTAATGCAGGAAGAAGATGATGTCTGGCTCACAAACGTGTCAGTAATGCAGAGTACAAATTGTAAATGTTTTGAGGAAAAATATACCTTCAATGTTTGTTTCTAGATCCCAGAGAAAAGATGAAAAAGAATTTCCAATGTGGTCATGTCACATTGCAAATGTTATAAATGTAACTCAAAACTCAACTCACAGCTAATTGTTAAAAATAAGGTATGAGGAAATAGACAAATGACGAGGTTTCAAAAAAATGAAGGAAATTAGGGCGTTGGAGGAAGAAGGCAGGATGAACAAAGAGTGCTGATGTAGAGCAGGCCAGAAAAATGCAGTAAATAATGTCCTGATAACTAAAACATTCAGTCTTAGATAAAAATAATCACATTTAATCCACGTTTAATTGAAGTTTTAAATGTTTCATTTTTAAACTCTGATTTTCATGTTAATATAGAATCAAACAGAGACTTTATTTTACACCTTTAAAGTAGTTACTTTTTATTTATTGAAAAA
Organism: Pachypanchax playfairii; assembly: GCA_006937955.1. NCBI lineage: Eukaryota > Metazoa > Chordata > Actinopteri > Cyprinodontiformes > Aplocheilidae > Pachypanchax > Pachypanchax playfairii. The sequence goes on from SSNP01000046.1 coordinate 1,230,163, forward strand.
TCTATTTAACAATATGATATGATAATTATAGAATGAGATGTTATATTTTATGTAATCATATCAAAATATAATGATAGAAAAAAACAACCACAATAATAAGAAGCAGTTGACAATGTAATTGTCAGCTGTACTTGGATCCTCCAACAGAATTTCACTTACTTTTTAAAGAAAGTACACATCCTATTAAAGAGGTAGAGCTCATGCTTGGTTGAAGGTGGGATATGGAACTCGGAACACAATAACACGGCGCAAAGCCTTCAGCCATCTGGGTGCCAGGCTCGTTTACCCCCCCGCGCGCAGGCGCGCACGCTCCGATGCTCAGGCCGAACAATATTCCTCACCAAACCCACTCTGATCCCCAATCCGAATAAAATATCATGAGTTCAGTTCACTAATCATGCTCTCCAGCCCCGCTGATCACACACTGACTCTGATAAAAGCAGCTCCTACCTGTTTGTAGCTCAGTCATCGATTCAGTCCGTAGCAAAGAGTTCATAGTTGCACCGCGGCTCCAAAACTTCCCTCAGTCCCTCTTAAGATCCTCTGTCCTCCTCACACACCATCCTGCACGCCTCACTTATCCAATAAAATTTAAAAAAAGCAATAAAATCCTCTGTGGTGTGTCTTCCAGTCCAAAAAGTGGCCTGAAGCTCCTCCACTTCACCAACATGTAGCTCCATGTTAGCTTAGCAGCTAATGAAAAACATTTCCACACAGAACTTGCTTGTCACATGGGAAACCCCAGAGGAGTCATCTATGGCAAGCAAATAAGGTATATAATCACCACATGTCCCCGGTGCTTCCAGCTGCTTGACCTGCAGACTCCACAGTACCAGCCTCACTGTGCTGGATTATTTACGGTATTAGGCAACCCAAAATGGTGCCCGCTGCTCTGCCAGCTATTGGCTGGTAGATGTAAACAAAATGCCAACGTCGTGCCCGCCAAAATTTATATTTTATAATATTTTACTTCAAATATAGTTTTTAAAGGAAATGTTGTATTTTCATTCCACAACCCTCTAAACACCCCCTGGAGGCATTATTTTGTTATAAATATAGCTTTTAATTAAAATGTTCCATATACCACCTTTAATTCTGGGTTTTAGTTGCAAACAAATCCCAAATATTGTGGCGTCACTGAGGTATCTGAATGCACCACTAAGCTTCTTTGACTACTATATTTTTTGTGGTTTTGTGCAGGCGAGCAGTTTCGGAGGTACCTCAGCAGCCTATGGGACAGGAAGAGTCAGAGTTGCCCTCTAACAAAGAGCTAGAGGGGGGACTGACTGTAACTTCATATCAACCAGGGAGGTTGTCACCTCTGCCACCCTCAGGTGAAGAAAAATCTTTCTTTTAGTAGAATGTCATTTTTTATGGATCCTAAAACAAGTTTTAATAGAAAAGTTTAAGAGGAGCCCCTCCATTGCCAGACAAATCCACAGATATCATTTAGTTTGAAAGCTCTCAGTTCATTTCCTGTGTCGAAGTGCCTTTATTAAAACACTGCAGACAGTCAAAGAAAAAAAAAACATATCACATGATGCTGAGCTGTGTGCCTCACTGGGGCTCTTCTGTTATCCGACTAAAATGCAACAGCACTCGGCGAGTCAGGGTTTCTCTGGTCCTCCATTGGCAACACTCAGACATTTAATGTTAGAGGTTTTTTTTAAAGCCTAAATAAATAAATCCTGCTAGTAAATTATTATAATTAGAGGTAAAGTGAAGTAGATGTGACATCTTCCTGCAATTACATCCTGCAATTACTGCAGGTTTTAGTTGATATGTGTGGGTGTTTGGCTTTTAGCTTCAGGTTGTTTGTAATGTGTTTCCTTTACTAAAAGGTTTTACTTATTGAAATCAGAGTTTATCAGATTTTTTGAGGAAATTTCTCACTAAAATAAAATGATGATTATGTAAAAGACTCAGTTTTGTAGGTCATAGGCTGCGAATGCAACATCATTGTGTGTTTTATTGTAGCAATATTATTGTAGTAGTATATTATAGTATATTATAGTAGTGTTTCTATAAATAATTGAGTGTGATTCAAATAGCTTCTCACAGCTTCAGGATTACTTAGGATTTTTTTCTCTGTATGTGTGTTCCTCAGTGGACTCTGATCATTTGGAGCGTTTGAGGCTGTCCCCGAATCTCAGGAGGGACCGCTCGCCGTCCTTCAGGAGTCTTTCGCCTTTCAGAAGTAACAAAGATAGAGCTAGTGTCAGTTCTCCTCCTGAAATGGTGGGGCACACGGTGAGATGGGAAAAAAAGTCCAAAACATTTATATCTGACATTTTAGATGTGGTTCAGCCAGTCCTTGAAAAATTATCTCTGTTTGATTTATTTTTCAGGCAAATAAGGATTCCAAGAAGAGCCAGGCAAAAGGTATGGATTTAAAGGTCTTGTAATACAAATGTTAACAGAAGTCTTACAAATAAATCTGTGTTAGTTATTTTCTGGTTAAAGTTGATTTCAAAATTAGATGAAATTTAATTTATTACATGAGTGGTGGAAATGAAGATGTTTTCTGATGAATAACATAGCTGTCTGCTAAAAAATCCTAAAATAATTGAATTCTCTATTCTTTTTTCTATTTCTATTCTGTTTTCCCAGGAACGTCGTCGGCTCAGAGCCGACGTCGCGTGTCCTGTCGGGAGTTGACTCATCCAGACTGTGACGGCTGGCTCTGGAAGAAGATAAGAGAGAGCAGCGTCTTCATCACCCAGAAGTGGCATCGCTTCTGGTTTGTTCTAAAGGGGTCCAGACTTTACTGGTACAACACCCAACAGGTGGGCAACAGAAACTTTTAACGATGAGTAAATGATTGTGTTGTATGTTACAGTTTATTTTATTTTGTCTGAAAGTATACAGCTTGAATTTATTTTCTTGTTTTCTCTAGGATGAGAAGGCAGAGGGTCTGCTTGATATAGCCAGCTACAACGTAGAAAGTGCCGGCGAGCACAAGAGAAAATAGTAAGAATAAACGCTATTATGGATTTTAATAACAGGGTTTTCCCATTTTATTCATCAACTAAGTAATTGTGTAGATATTTTAAGTATGATTTAATTTAAATAATACTCTCTCTCTTTTTATTTGGGTATTTTTCATCTAAGTTTAGGAACTCTTCTGGTTCTGTGCAGATTGCACCGTTACTATTTTTAAATAAAAATAAAAATATATTAAGTATTGCAGGACTGCAATATATTTTCATCATTTTCTTGTCTGTCCTCTCTGTAATTTGCGTTTTTACTTTTCCCTTTTCCTAATCTCACTCCTTCAATCATTTTCTTTCTCTGCCAGCGTTTTCCAAATGTCCCATCGGAAATTTCAGAACTTTATCTTTGCTGCTGAGACGACCGACGACCTGGGCAAGTAAGTAACAAGACATTCCAGAATGACCATTTCTAAAATAAAACTGTGTGTTTGGTCTTTGAGCTCTATAAAATGCTGTAATTCATTTGTATTTTGCAAAAACTGGGAACAGATTTAATAACGTTGAGCATCTCCTGTTTTTTTTTTGTGCACATTATTTGCACCTGCAATCTGCTCCTCAGTGTCTGATTCACAAAGCAAACAGTATCACAGTATCAGGATAATATTACTAAACTGCATTTTCTTATTTGCATTTCATTATTAAAGGGGTTATGACATCAAAATGCACTTTTTTTAGGTTTTTGGGGTATATCATGATGTGTTGTGCACTGATGAGGCCGTGTGAACGTCCAAAGCGAGTATCAAAGTTCCCGTTTGTGGGCGGTCCGCTTTGTTTCTTATTTAAAAAACGGTTCAATCGGAAAGCACCATTTTTTCCTACGTGGCATTTTATCGTACGTATTTCATAGCGTCCAATAAAAGTGCACAGTGAAGTAAACAGTCCAACCCCCCACCCCACCCGCCCCCACCCCCAGCCCATACACCGGTAGCTGCGTTGCGCTAGCTTGTGCTGCTGCTCTTGAGAAGGGATGGCTACGCAAACGGGGACCTGTTGTGTCCAAGGATGAGTGGCTGAAGTTCATTTATGGAGAAGTGCCACGCAGTTATAACCTCAATTAGAAAATATGTTCAGCTCACTTCACGGAGGACTGCTTCCATAACTTGGGTGAATTCAAGTTGGGATTGTCAAAGAAACTGATTTTAATTAAAAATTCTTTACCAACCCTGAAGGAGGCGACCACATCGTCAATACCCGTAAGTTTATTTATTTAATAAAATGCTGCCTTGCCGGATAAACGTTTGTTCGTGGTCTGAAGAGTTCATGATGCTAGCATGTGATAGCCGCTCTAGCAACAATGTCCGTGAGCAACAGGTTTATCATACCATATTGTGAATCTATTTTCATTGATAACATCTGACAGCACTGTTTATTTGCTCATGTGATTAGTTGAGTTTTATGTGTTCACCCCTCCGTCTTCCTCAGAAGACGTTTCAGGCTCGAACATATACGGTTGTAAACGTCCACTCGCCATGTTACTGGACTGTTGACGGAGCCGAGAAGAAAGGCTTGCTGCGGGCAATGGTTGTAGCCAATCAGAGCGAAGTCAGCCAGGGAGACCCACATATCATTAACAAAAGGAACCGTGTTGCTGAGAAGAGGATTCTGACCTGCCCGTACACCCCCGCCCTGTTAGTTTTTTAATCAAATTCTTTTGTGAGTTGACATATGCGGGCATATCTACTACATGAAATAGCTTTACGCCAGTTTAAACAGTGATGTCATCACACCTTTAAGAATAAATAGACCAAATAAGAGAAAACAAAAATTAGATCATTAAATATTATTCTTGACAACAGGGTGTTGCACTCTTTTGTATGTGGGACAATTTTTAACAACTTATTTTGTAGATCTGACAGCGTCTGACAAAAATCACTTCAAGAAATGATGAATTAGATTTTACCTTTCATGTATTTCCTCTTTTTGTGTCGGCAACCTTTTAACTCTTCTTCAGTTTTTCCTCCCGAAAATCAAATAATGCATCAAGTAAAGGGAAATATTTTACAGTAAATGAGTGTTGCAAACAGCGCGAGTCTGTGATAGTCAAACATTGTTTGCTAAGGCATGAATTTACCTGAACAGGGGTGGGTTTTCTTACACTTCACTTTTAATACATCATTTAAATGTTGGGAAACTGATGCAGTCTGTGTGGCAGCTCAAAATGAATTTTGCATTCTTTCAGTGTTTTGTTTTTTTTATATTGACATGATGAGTTTTTTTTCAGGTGGATTAACAGTCTGATTGCAGCCACACAGAAACACAAGAAGTTACAGAAGGGTCCAGAAAGCGAAGATGGTGGGAAACTATCTTTTATACTTTTACACACTGTTTGTCTTCATTCAGTCTTATTTAATTAATCTAATCTATGTTTAGATTATAGTGTCATCTCCACCAGGAAATAATGATTTTTTCTGACATTTTTCTGAGAAATGTATGAAAATGAGGAGTTAACTGTTTACAGAGCATGAAACATAATTACTGTTGCCATGGTTACCCTGCAGACGGTTTAAAAATTAATGGAAAATTGCCTGTCGTTTAAGGTAATGTCATTATTTCGACACTTTTGTTAATGTTTTAACAGAATGCTACAGTGAAACCGAATCAGAGAGTGAATCTTCTCCTTCGTCACGCAGGAGAAACAAGGTCAGTGCAACAAAAACACTCATGAGAGCTGCATTTCATTTAGATTTTTATTAACGCCCTGATGTTTTTCATTATGTGTCTCAGAAAGTTCAGTCCAGCACTGTGTCTCAACCCAAAGGAAAGACAAACAAGGCGTCATTATCAAATAATTCAGCAGAGGGCAGCAAAGGAAAAGGTATGGCTCCTGTCTTCTTCATGTTCACTTCTGCTATTTTTCATGCTAAATATAATATTTTTTCTAATCTGTTTGTTAAATGACCTGTATTATCTGGTCTTACTGATCACTCAAAGCACTTTTACAATAAAAGTTACATTCACTCATTCACATCCTGATTTGTAAATCCAAGGTACATGAGGTTCTGTGTCTTGCCCAAGGACACTTTGATAGGCAGAGGAGGAAGCCAGAATCAAACCGCCACCCAGAAAGATAAATGTCTTGACTAGAATTTGCTCTTTCTTAAACACGTCGTGTTTCTCTGTTCCCTTGAGTAGATGTCCCAGTCGATGAGATGGGCATGATGCTGAACAACTTAAAGGAAGGAGGAGTTTCCCTGATAGGCAACGAGCAGCCGTTTACGCAGGACCACTTCAGGAAATCTTTCATTCGACGCAACAAAAACCCCGTCATCAACGAGAAGGCGCTCACGCTTCGGGCCCTGCAAAGTACTCTGAAGGTAAGCGAGGGGGAAAGTTTGACTGAATCCAGTATGTGGCTCAGGTTACCTTTCACTGGCCCAACACAAAGTGTGTCATTAAATATTGACTCAGTTGAAGTAAATTTAGCCAACTGCTTTAGCTCATTTCATCAGTTGGTGAATTAGTCCAGTTTTGCATGTTTAAAGCGTGTAATTGGAATTTAACAACTATTTTATTGTGTAGTTTTAGGTTTTCAGTCTTTTTGGTTCACCTTTGAGCTCAGCTTCATGGAAATGGATGTTTTTTTGTTTTGCAGGCCAAAGAAGCAGAGCTGCAGCAGATTAACAAGATCCTGGACGACCCAGATCTGACAGCGACAAAGTATCGACAGTGGAAGGAGCAAAACGAGGAGCTGGTTCAAGAGATTGAAAAACTGGCCAGTCTCAAAGGAAGAATGGATGTTGGACCTGTGCAGGACACACCTTCTGAGGAGGTTGCCTTGGAAACTGTTGCTAAGGAACCAGCCACCGCAGAGAGCGAAGGCGCATACAGACTGAGCCTAAGCGATGGTGAGCAGCTGGTTGACGCAGAGCCGTCTGATGATTTTGAGGAGATCCCACCGGGCTCACCGAGTCCTGAGACGAGTCTAGAGTTAGAACTGTCTCTGGGTTCCCTGCAGGAGTCCATAAACAAACATCTGAGTGAAAAAGGAGAAGCCACAGGGCAATACTTCTTCATTTAAAACCACGCCGGAGTTGTAAACCAGTTCAAAGCTGCTCTCTTTATTTAGCGTGGTCAAATGGAACATGTTGTCCACACAACGATGTGAAAGAGGCTCATGTCTCTGTGTTTTCTGCCAACGATCACCTGAAATGATTATTTTTTAAATGCTGTAAAGACTTTAAACAAGTGTATAGAAAAGTCCTGAAACAAACTTTATGCTTTAGAAAAGAGAATTTAGAGTTTACAACAGTTAAACTGAAACCACCCGCCAAGTGTTAATCTCATATTTATGGAATTCAGAGTTTTTGATGTATAAAAACATTCAACTGGACTTCTTGAGATTCAATGAGAATTTCTAATGTAAGTAACTTTTCTTAATGTGATATGTAAATATAGATTTTTTTTCCCCATAAATAGTTTTAATTTGTTTACTGAATTTACCTTAATAAAGGTACATGTGAACAAGGTTTCATAGAACATTTGCTTTAAAACACAGTTGTAACTCCTTTTGATTGAAGTTCCTTTATCTCAGCTTTACTTCAACAACTCTACGGCTGTATGAGTGTGTCCTTGATGCCGACATCTGCCTTGAATTCAGCTGTTTTATTACTATCAGAAAATGGAGAGTGTAAGGTACCAGAATCAAAGCAAAATCATCAACACGACTAAAAGAAGAATAACTGAAAATGTTGAGAAATCTGTGTTTTAACATGCGTAATTCTCTTATCAGAACAGAAAAGCAGTTTTATTTCATACTTGTACACACATGTATATACTGCACACAGTATTTCCTTCTTCCCTGCTGCCTTCATTTGCAGTTTGTTCTTCCCCCTTGACACTTTCCACCTGCAGGTTTCTTTCTGATTGGCTATATTTAGCTGCTGGTCTTGAGATGTAACTCACTGATTGTCTTTGTTTGCAGCTGAATTGCCTAATCGCCTGATCTATTGACTGAACAACGATGCAATCACTTGTAAAATCTGTGCACATAACAGCCTTTCCATCGGACTCGGATGACCTTGCCTGAGATGATCTGCCCCCTCACAGATTTGTGTTGATATAGAAACTGATTTTTGTTTTTTATAACGCAGCAGCAGATTCAGATCGTACATCTGTGGCACAGATTCACACAATGAATATCTGCGAATATCACTGATTATACTCTTTAATTGAAACTTTTCCTTATTGAAAACTTAAACTCATATGATGCTATAAAACAATTTCAAAATTGACACACATCTCAGGATTTTGATGCAATATTAAAACCTTTTATTGAAGAACCAGTGCAGAAACAAGTAACGTAAGAAAATTGATTTACAGCAACAAACACTATTTAAGAAATTAACAGTTTTACTTCATCATGTTTCATTTAAAGACACAAACTGGTTAAAAAAAAAAGGTCATGAGGAAAAACAAGATTTTCACTGCCATGATTTTTTTAAAGAAATCTTTTGAGAATCACTATTTCATCTTTACTGTTGTGATCACTCATAAATAAGCCTGAAAATAAAATGAACCCAGTATTTTGAATGTGATGTTCTACATGAGAGTCTGAAAGTTGTGCTCATCCAATATCTTCTCGCAGCTATTTACATTTTACAGTCTTGTACAGACACAAGAACGTCACGTTTCTACAAACAGTATTAAGAAAAAAGGCATCACAGATCAATACTCGTCATGTATCACTACATGCTGTTCTTCAGCTATTTGATTAATTTCTGTCATGGAAACATTCATCTCTTAGTTCACTATAAGTTAAGCTGTCAAGAGCAAGTCACGTTCCTCATGTTTACACCTGTTCATCATTAAGATTAATTACCTGATTAACATATTATTTCTTCTGTCCTCTAATATTGATCAGAGTTAATGTTTGATGGATCCTCCTTAAAACATTTGGCAGATTTTGGCCTGGTTTGGGAAATAGCCTTGAATTGAAATTTGCTCTCTTTTACTGGTGTTTTTCTAACAGCTCACCTCATACACATCCATGTCTGTCTTGCTGGTAACTTCTGGACATGAACGACAGGCAGGGCAGACTGTTTGCTCCTGGCGTTGTGGGCAGGTTGGGCATCGTGGTCGTTTGAAGCTGAATAACAACGCGCTTCCTCCCAGCACCTGTAAACACGAGCCCAGCCACCCGAAGTAGAGCGAGCCAGCTGCAGTCAGACTGAGCTGGGGGAACCTGGGTTTGCTGAGCCCTCGACCTGGATCCATTCCAAGTCTTCTGAGATTGTGGGTGTACACCCCTAATCCAGTCAGGCTCAGAAGCCCAGCAATCACCACCAAGAGTCCACCTGAAGCTGCTACCCTTCTCAAAGGTAGATCTGTCCAGCACCTGACTCCTATACAAGCCAGAACGATGCCAATGCCACACAGGAACAAGGAGGTGAGCACCAGGCCCTGGACCAAGCGAACCCGCTTGTCTTTTTGATATGAACCAGATACAGGCCAGCACTGTTTCAGTTCTGAGTGCTCCACTTGTAGGCAGCTCTCCCACAAGCCATCAGAGCGCAATAAAAGCAGAGCCTCCGCTGACCCAGACCTAACACCACTTCCTTGACCCTTTGTTCCCACTCTGAGAAGTGACCCGGGTCCTCCGATGTTCAAACGCGCCTGTCCCTCCCTCCACTGTGGGGTGATGGCTGCAGTGAAGACAAGGACCAGTCCCAAAGGTGCAAAGACAATCCCCATCACCATGGATGCTGGAGTGTGCATCATTTGTACCGAAGTCCCGATTTCCTCCTAAACTCTCATCAAGATCATAAATCTGCAGAAGAGGTTAATGTGCCATTAAAACCTTCCAACAGACAGACGAGAGCGGCTTGATATTTATGCGATGCTGCTCTGTGCAAATGTGAGGATCTGCTGTGAAAAGCACAAGACAAGAGGAGCTGGTAATAAACAAGAAAGCTTGGAACATAAACACTGCACTGTGTTCAGAATATTAAAAGCTCATCCCATACCTCTTTGTCCAAACTTTCTTCTCCTCCAGCTGCAAACTCTTCATTCTGAGTGTATGTGTGGAAGGAAAAAAGAAAATTGAGTTTGGCGTTGATGAAGTGCGGGTTAGTACGGCGTGATGGCGTGAAGTGGAGTAAAGACAAGCAGGCAAATAAAGCAGAGGTAGGAATGGCTTCATTGCTCCTGCGCTGGACAGGATAAAAAACAAAAAAACAGTCGATGGCTGTCTCTGTTGCCAGGATACAATAACCTGGCCAGTCTCAACATGACAGCTGTGCGTGTGTGTGTCGCTGTATTAATGAGAAGACCTTGGTGGACTTTTGTCTGTGTGTTTGCTAACACTGGCACGGTGGTGTTCAGATTTGTGTGTGTGTGCTTTCTTATGGGAGCTGTGTTCTAAACAACCGAAGACTAATGGCCAGACGTGACCTTGGAGGAATTCTGTTGTCTTAGTAATCATGTCAGGTTGGTGTCTGAATGCAGAGTGACTTCATCTCCAGTGTCTCTCGCAGAAAAAAAGGACAGAAAGAATGTCCTTAGGACAGCGGACAAGACGACCTGAGGATGAGTTGTGTGAGTCATGCTGACACGATTCATGTACATCAGTCTCAAACAAACACTACGAGCAGAGAGATTAGCAAAACATCACATGTTTCAATGGAAAAACATATTTGACAGATTAGTGAGATTATGCTAGACTTTCAAATTTAGGATCTATTATTATCCTAATAAGAGATAATGAGGAATTGAAACCAAATTTGTAGCTCAGTTTAAATGTTTTAGGCACCTGATATTGTGTTTAACAGTCCTGCAGTGCCATCAGAGGCTCATCTGTTTGGTTTTAGTTTTCCAGAAGGTTCACTGACAGAGGTGCAGTAACTCAACAGAGTGTGGAGCAGAAATTTTCCATGATAACGCGTGACTGCATGTCGATGAGATGGAAATTCCTTTTACAGATCAGCAGAAGAGTATTGTGTCTACATGCAGCTAGATCGAGCAACACAAAATACCAGAAATGGCAACAGAGTATTAATTTACCATCAGAATGTAAAGAGTATTAATTCAAATAGTAATTAATGGGATTTTTTTCAAAGAAGAGGATATGTATATATATAATTGAGTGGCATAATAAAAGAGAGTGTATTTAGTATTGGTTATTTTTATTTGATTTATCAAAAATTGTTTTATTTTTAAGAATCAACAAAAGCATGTAAAAAATCAGGAGACTCATATTTTTTATTATTTGACAAATGATAATATTTCTGTTTTTTCTGTTGTTTTTAACCATTATTTTAAAGATTTGAAGTCACTGCCAATTCAAGAAATCATGATGTTATTTTTACCTGTATGAACACAGTGAACAGCTCAGATTTCTACACACCAGAACAGGAGTGCAGATCTTTATCCCAACCCACCTTTATATTTTAATTTGTGCTGCTTTTTACTGACAACTAGAAATTGTAATTATCTAATTGTCATTGAATGTAATCAATATTAAAACATTCAGCAGATACCATAAGAACTTTTTCCACTCCTAAATATTTTTACTGTCCTAAAGATTCTATTTATTTTGTTTTTGTTTATTATGCGTACTTTCTGTAAAGTAATTCCACTTTCATTTCGCTGCAGAACTTCGTAAACACATACCTGTGTGTGTACCCGTAACAGCTGTGTATTATATTTAATAACGATGACTTCCTGTTTTGCGTTAGTCAGCATAGTTGTGATGGAAAACAAGTGAGATGACAGAATATTTGATCTGACACAACTGTTATTTGTCCAAGTTAGCGGTAATCTGATGGCATTCATGTTGTTTTGGTAAACAGACGCACACTACTAACCTCAATGAAGCATTTCTTGTTTTCTTATTTGTCAGAGTTTAGCCATTTAACATTTTCGAACACCATACTGAGATAAATCGGCCAAGTTTGCACAGATCAAACGGCTTCATGTGGCTTCAGGTGTTTGTTGGAGAAAAGGTGGTTACATCTCCATAGAAACAGAGCATGAATTAAAAATGTTACAGCTCAGGTTTGAATAGTTGAATAGAAATATTAGGAGCAGATGCAAACACATAGACAAACACAGATGCAGACAGTGAAATCAGTCACTTACCATTCAGGGGGGGTTTATACATCTCACTGCAGACTGCTGGCTGCTCCATCGCTTTTCAATCGCTAACATCTTTCTCTCTTTGGCAACAGATGGTGCAACCACCTCCCGGTTATTCTTTCTCCCTCTTTCCCCTGGTCTCTCTTTGCTTCCACAGTTGCCACACCTGCTTCCTAATTTTCTCCATCCTTTATGTTTTTCTCATTGCATTCGTTCCCCCTTTTCCCCGCTCTCTTCCCTGTCTGTCTGCCTCTGCGTACGCCTCTCTCTTTCACTTGCTGAAGGATATCTGTGTCATATCTAGGACAGAATGGATTTTCCTTGTTGTTTGATCTCTTGAAAGAGCTCATTGCAATTCATTGTTCCATCAATTTCCCAATTTGCTCTTTGCCTCCAAAGACAAGTTGTGACTGTACATCTGCAGCATCTATTTGTTTTTGTTTGTTCTTTTCACACCATAAAATAAAAGAAGTAGTCTGATATTTTGGTTTCAGTTTGAAATAATTGAGACAAACACAAAATCTTTTATGTGTTTCATTTTATTTTCTTACAAAAGTGGGAAACTCATTACTAATATGACCAGTGGAAGCGTTGCATGATGATGAAATAATACAGCGATATGTTACTGCTTTGAAATGATGCATTAGGTAAAAAGAATATAAAATGCAGAAAATCCAAAATTTCCTCACACACACACACAACATGAAAAGTCTTTTGTGGGTTTTAACTCTTTTCATGTAGTTACACCATCCAGCCAGGAAATGTCCAAAGATTTAGGCTAAAAAAAGGGCCAATACTAATTTTGTTTTTGTGGTTTTAAGGGTGGAAATGTCTGACTTTGGGTCATGAATGCAATCTGACCCTAACCCTTTGTTTTAAAAAAACAGGAATCAACAGGAAGTGACTTTTGGCAATGAAAAAACAAGAAAAGTCCGATTGTGGGTCAGAAAATGCACCATTGAATCTGTAGAAGAAATGATGAGTACACTGAAAGCAGCAAGAAGGACACTTTAAAAAATAAATGCAGAAAAAAAAACATAGTCTGAAAATACACATTGAAATTCACTGCTGAAAAATGGCTACGTCGTGAAACACTGAAATATTAAAATCTATTTACAGATATATACAAGCGAGTCCTCATAATTGCTCTTACATTATAATATTAAATTCAAATATTAAATCCCGGGAACTGGACTGATATGGATTTTATAGAATAGTTTAACATTTTTATGTGATGTCCAAAAATCAGCAGCTGTCCTTTTTTGTCCCGTTCCCATCCCGATTTTGGCTGTCCACAGTCCACATGGCAGTGCTTTGTGAAGATGGTTTTAAACTGGCAGCTGTTCTCCTTCGAATAGATTTGTCTTCATACTTCAACAAGGGTGACCTGGAACTGACCGCCGACTATCTCGGACATCTCGATGAGGAAAGCCGACTGGTTGCTGTAGTGTTGGATAATATTGTCATCCATGTTGACAAATATTCTGCAGGAGAAAAAAAAAGATGTTGCTTTAGGGATTCTGGAAATAATCGTACATATGATAAAGAAGAACAGATAAAATTACATAAATTGGCCTGAAATGACCAGTTTTTTGCTCTTGCATGCCAGTTTGGAGAAAGCTTGTCTCATGATTAAATTTCTTCAGTCAATGTAATAAACCTCGCCCCGTCTGCCTTCCTCCTTCCCTACCTATTGCTAACAGTAACATTTAAGTCTTTACAACTTTAACGCTTAAGATAACCTGCGGCTCACGCATTTTGCCTGCAGGGAAGTGATGATTGCAGGCGAGAGCAGAAAGAGGAGGGAGGGAACTGCAGACAGAATGCAACTCAACCTGTTAGCTGCTTCCCCTGCAGTGATAGCTGCCAACAAGCAACAGGAAAACAACCCAAAGGTGTTCCAGGTCCTGTGAGAAGTTAACAAGAAAAACCCTCTAATATGACCTGAAGTCATGCAGCAGGAGGTTCGAACTATCATCTGGTTAAAACTAACATGCTTTGGTGTTTTTTTTTTTTTGTAATTGCAAATAAAAATGTATAGTTCTGTTTTGGGAGAAAAAAAAAAGTTGTTTTTGCACGTAAATTCAACGTAAGAGACACTGAGCTCTCAGAAAATCATTTAATCTTTCAGTGATGTGTGACAGTCCATAACCTGATGGACAACCTTTTAGCTCGTGACAGGAAGCCCGGAGGCCTTTATCAAAAGAAGGCATCGTTTTGAATGTTACTTCCTTCTGTTCCAACAAGGTACGGTTATGAAAACATCAATAATTGGAACAATCACAGGTGATTCATCGATGGGACTTGTGAAATCTTTTCATCCTCTTTTTGTGGAGGAGCTGCAATTAACACATTCCAGAGGACCGAGCTAACTAAACCTACCAGCCCGGTCTTTCAACACAAGTTTGCTTAAAGGAGAATGAGATTAAAGCTGTAAACTAAACCCTGAGTACATTGCACATCGTCTCTGTCTGTTACACTTCTTTAATTTGCTTCAGACTGGTCATACAACAGCAGTACACAGAAAAAGGAACAACGTGAAACTTACCCTCTCTTGCATTTTTTGAAGATTCTCCCAATGGTGTCTTTTTGCAAACCATACTTTTCAGAAATCTGAGAAAAGAAAAGGGCAGGAAATGATGATTAGCGTGATCTTTGTCTCAAAGAAAGATGATACACTTGTGGAAAGTACAGAGTTAAAAAAAAAACCCTAGTGCATTTCTGCTTTTGATGTTTATCTCAAACCAAAGCTCAGACCAAAAAGGAATTTATTTATTGTCATCTTAGGACACTTACAGCTTCTCGCAGGCCTGACACTGTTGGTGAGCTGAGCATGAGCGCATCAAAGACCTCCTCAGTCCCTGTCCTCACATACAGCAGAACTAAGAAAGAGTAGGAAAACATATTAAGCACCAAAAAAAACCAGCTGATCAGTGTTGCATGTTTAGCGGAGTTGGGATTTTCCATCTACCTTTTAGTGGATCTTCTTTGCGAGCTTGTTTGTTGGGTGGGGAGCTGCTCTGCTCTCTGTCTGGATACAACCTCTTCAGACAATTCCTGGTTGTGAAAAATTAACATGTATGTTAAAAAAACGATCAGGCACAACATCTTAATTTCAGATTTTTTTTGGGGGGGGGGGTTATTTTTTAGTGATTCTTACCTGTCATTCTCATCAGCAGAAGAAGCCTAGAGAAACGACAAAAATAGAGATCCAGTTAGACAAAACTTAATGCCCTCTCCTCTACCACTATCTGTACTTGAGTGATGTCTTAAAAACAACATGTATGTATCTCTTAAAGCATCTTTTTCCCATGACCTCTATAACAGGGCTGTTTTGCAAGGGCACAGATGAAGAGACAGATAGGACACACCTAATCACTGTCCAGTGATAAATGTTTCTCTCATAAATAGTCACACTCATATCCCTCAAAGCTCCAGAGTGTGGGAAAAGTGGCCTGTCTGAACAGCACCCTCTGAGTGTTTTTGAAATGGTGTTGAGTGACGGACATAGAGAATATGAGGGTGGCGTGCTGTGGATCGAGTGTGAGATGTTACTCTAGGAGTCTATGTGTTATCATGCAAGATCCCGTTGCCTCATGTCTCTGGAGCTGCAACAGCTTGAACTTGATTCCTGGTTTTGGCTCCAATTAGCTTATCTGATCTGAGGCCCAGTGTTAGACTCCCTTTCACTTATTAACACACACTGCCCCCGGTCCTTTCCCCCCCCCATACATACTTTCCCACAGTTTTTCCTCTCTGTTTCGCTTTTACCTGTCTCATCACCTGCATGCAGGGATGAACATGACAAGGGAGGATGGGAGAGTAAGTATCTGCGATTAAAGAGGAACCTACCATACGATGTAAGGTAGAAAGGTGCGCTTCTGGGATAAAGAGAACCGGCTGAGTCATGTGGTCGTCCAGGGTCTTAAAGTATGTGCACTCAGTGCTAGCAGAGCCACCCATTATTGACCTGTTAGCTAAAAAATAAAGCAGAAAAACACATTAGCATTGACATAATATTAGAGTGAACTTTCATGGAGAGTGTGATTGTGACATTACTCACTGTTTGCATCATTTGTGTTCTTTCCCCTCCTCTTGGATCTCTTCCTCTCCTCATCTCGCATCTTTCTCTCTGCACCCTGAAGACACACAAAGAGACATTTACAACATTGGGACTGATCCATAAATACCAGTTCTTACAGCTTGCACAAGAGTTTGAATGAATGAGATGAAAGTACCTTATCACAGAAAATCTTGACCTGGCAGGCAGCTCTGTGTAGCAGCTGGTTGCTTCCCGAGCTGAAGTCGTACGTGTCGATTTGTAGGTTTAGAGGCAGGCCTTTCACACCTTTCTGAGCAGAGAAGTCAGTGCTCAGGGAGTTTATCCCGATGTAAACCTGAGGAACAGAAAAAACAAGACTTTAATTAGTCAAGGTGTTTGTTATTAGATACACATCACAGAAATTAGTAATTGAAATCTGAGATGGCTATAAAAAAAAGGAACAGCTGCTTCTCCTGTCTATAATGTTCCATCAGCCCCCGCACTTGTCCCTATATTGCAGCAGGTTTGGTGGCCCCGCCTGAGCACCTTTGGGCCACAGAGAAGCTCGCATAAGCAGCTTTCCTCTAGTGTGGTGACAAGAGCCTCAGGGGGAAACACATTTCTTGCATTCCTCTCTTCTCCTCCCTCACCTGCCACTCCTTGTCTTGTTCCCTCATTTCCCTTGTAAAACTTTTACCTGTTGCTTTACTTTTCATTTCAGAAAACTTACCTAGTGTTGTTGAATAATTGTCTGTACTTTAACATTTGTTTAATAATGTGGAGTAGTGGATGTATTTACCTTGGCCTCCTCATTGGGGTTCCACACAAATGAGAGAGCATTGAAGGCCACCTCCTCAACGTTGCTGATGCCACTGAACACTTCTTTGTAGTCGGCTATTTAAAACATTAAAAAAAAAACATTTTATATAAGAATACTTATTAGATTTTCTAATCAGGTGAGGATATTTGTGCACAACAAGACTTGGGAAAACCCTGAAATATATGAGCTTAGTCTATAAGTGTATTTATTGACATTGCATATATGTTTTGGCATGTAAAGAACATACCGATGTCAATAACCCTCTGCTTGACGGTTGGCTGGCGTGCGTGCCAGTGATTCCAGAAGCGGAGCTGCATTTCTGGGCTCTTGTCATTCTCAAACACTGCCATCACCATTGTCTGTCGGAAAGAAAAACAGAAAGGCTCAATATAGCGTTCACTTGTGTGGTTTTGTGTAGCTCTTGACATCTGATGACATTTTTAAAGACCGGTACATTTGCAAATCCTTCTTTTCTCCTCTGATTCGACTGACAAAGAATTGACCTGTAAGGAGCGCCGCACCTTCTCCTCTCCTCCTTTCTTTTTTTAAAAACTCATACAAACACAACTAAGCTGAGCTTGTTCTAAACTCGGGCCCTATTTAAGTGCCGTAGGAATAAATTGCACAAGGCAGGACGCTGTCATTTTCACCGTACAAGCCCAGAACGTGATGTGTCAGCATGATATTAGTCACCAAAGGAGCTGACTTTAAGGGAGGGACACACATTTGGGAAGGGTTAGATTGGTGACACGCAAAAAATGCATTTGTTTCTTTCAAAAAATAATAATAAATGCCTTCAGGGTAAAAATAATATAATAGCCAGAGAATTATTTGAGCAACAAACTCACACAAACAAAGAAAAACAAAACTTTGTGCAAAACACATATCATCATGACTCACTTTGACTTTGGTGGCCGTGAGGCAGGCGCTGCTGTCCACTCCCTGCAGAGTGATGGGGTAGAACTGGCCCTTGTTCAGGTACACCATTGGCAGCTCATTGGCCTTATGAGAGGAAGCTGCTGGAGCTCCAAGAGAAAACTGGAACTCCCCCCTGGATCTCTCTGGTGGGGAGCTGGTGTATGAGCCTGAGTACACGGGGCTGGAGTTGTTTTCAGGGAACGGATCACTGTAGGGTAAAGCCTAAGATCCACAAAAGGAGTATTTATTAAAAGGCAAAAGAACAGGCGCAGAGATTGTGCACAAATTTTAAATAATTACATTAAACTCACATCAGCACTGGGGTCAGCAAAAGCACTGCCCTGCATTAAGGACTCAAAGATATTGTTGAGTTCCTGCTTGTCGTATGTGTCTGCCACAACACTGGTCAGGGTGGTGTATGTGTCCGAGTTGATGGGAGCAGAAATGGGCAGAGAGGTGATCGGCTTAGATGCCAGAACTTCCTGGGGATGAGAAGCAGGAAGGCTCTCAGAGAGAATCTTCATGACGTTGGCAGTCGCCTCCATCGAAACAAGATCACTGGTATTGGTGAGAGTCCTGCCAGGTTAGAAAAAAAAAAACTTATGAACATTGTTTCTTAAAGGCTACATTAAAGGAAACATTTAGAAATGTACAGCAGTCAGTTGAAACACTAATTGTGTCGGGGCCACACAGCAGCTGCAGAAAGGCAGGATTTTGAGTTGGGGAGGGAACTATTTGTTTCTTAAGCCAGCCTTGTTTCCCCGTCTCCTCTGTTTGAGTTTCTCCATTGAAAATGTTTGAGGGGACAACACTGTGCCTCAACAATGGCCTTCTCTCACCCACCAACAACAAGAAGGAGAATAGAAGGAAGAAAAAAAACAGAAACAACCATCTAGTTGTGAAACTCTGTCAGAAGGGAAGATGATGATAGAGAAATAAACAGAAATCCCTCTGACTTTGTTTGACTGGAGGATTATCCACTCATGAGTTTATAACCTCCTTAAGCCCTGCCTTTACCACTGTGAATTATTACTGCCAGAAACATCCGTGTGTGAGAGCAGAACAAGTAAACTAATGTAGTAACAAAGGTCCCGAGCGCAGAGAACTTTTTTTACAGGAAGGATGTCTCACAAATGCTGCATTTTGCCAAACTGCCTTGTAAAACTAAACAATCAGTCTGTACACTCACCTCTCTGTTGGCTTGCAGATATTGTTAGTGCGGTTGAAGGCAACAGTTTTCTGCTCTTTCTGGTTCTGAAAAAGAAAAAATCAAATTTGATTAATTTTTAAACATATTCAACATAAGAAGTCACTCCTGGGTGTAATAAATTAGGATTTTTGCACATTCATATGTTCCGCATTATTTACCCTGCAGTGCTCATGAAGCATTGTTAATGCTGTCAGGTTGTTTTCCGGGTGGAGTCTGGGTTTGGAGTGGTTCGGCTCAGGTACTGGGTTTTCCAGGTAGGGCCAGGTGTCCATCACGTAGTTATTATAGTGGTTATAGTTGAAGTTCTCACACTGAAAGACCAGTCCCAGAGTCCTGCAGTTGAAATGAAAGAATGTGAAGCAATTTAGAAAGTGTGACTGAAATTTTCAGCTTGAAAAACAGAACATTCTGAGCTAATCTAACAGCGGAATAATGTTTTTAAAGGGATGAATAATTCTCAGATAAACACAGCTTGACTGAAGTGAGCATGCTGCAGGTTATGCATAGTGATTCCGGAGCCTCGGAGCACTGTACATACTTGCCCTTTAGCATGAAGGGTTTCGATTGCAAAACCACAGAGCTGAGTAAGTTCCCTCAGGAGCAGCAGCCACGTCAAAAAGGCTCAGAAACACATGACCCCTTCCCCCCCAAACACACACACTCACACACACAGACAGGAGCAGTGATTTGTGTTTTCAGTTGTTATAGGAGAAAGAACTACCCACTTGAATCCTAAATAAACTTTCATATTTGCACAGATCTCATAAGAGATTTTTTTTTTCACTTCATAAACAGAAACCCACAACCGTCACTGAAGTAGTCTCAGGTTTTCCATTTCAGCTGTAAAATAATTGCAGGTAAGGATTTTGTGGATATGATTTGTTTGGAGAGACTCGCAGTGGCAATAGACTGTAAACATCCAGCCTGCCAGGTTAAGCCCCCTTTGACGGAGCTAATGAACAAACAGCTGCAGTTTATCCTGGATAAACAGTTAATAAAATGTGCTGACAGAAAGGAAAGACCACAGCTATTCACAACCGAAACAGCAACAATGCACACAGAGAAAAATCCCTTTATTTTCCCCAAGTAATACCAGCTGAAGAATGTAACTCCAAACTATTTTTAAGCTCAGAATTTGTGCAGATTTACTTGTTTTGATGCCAAAATACAAAATTAAATTCCTTCTTTCCTTGTGCAAAAATGTTCCAAACTAAAACTCATACACCTGCTCGGCGATGCACCTGTCTCTCTAACACTGCAGCCTAAAAAAGTCCATTCAAAAGAGATTCGAATGAACACAGTACTGAAGTTTTTCTTAGTTTTTCCAGAAATCAGGTTGATTTTACACAGAGATAAAATGGGCTCTTTTTTTCAAAAGTTTCACCATCATGTAATTCAATGCAATACACGCTGTCACTACCCTCTTTCTCCAATACTTCCAGAGGAGACTCTCATTTCCCAGGATCCTTTTGTGCTTTGTTGCCTCTAGGTTAGTAACAACACAGGCTGAAATAAACCCACCACAACCACAGATCCAAATGATTGTGTCTGTGTGTGTTTCATACAACGGTGCATATCAGTTTTCCCTGTAAAACACCTTCTATTAAAATAACTGGGATTTTTCCCATTGGGGTCCCATTGCAGAAAGGTTAACGGGGGGGTGTGTTTCTATTCATCCGAACTGGAATCTTATATGATCCGTTTACTGTATTACACCTAGGCTGAACTGAAACGCGGACAAAAGCAAAACATGGAACAAAAAACAGCTTTTCTAAATCTAACATTTAGCAAAAGTAGTGTCAAAAGAACTTACTCAGTCTCTTTGGTCATGTCTCCAGTCCAAGTCAATCTGAACAGGCTCCTTTAGGTTCAACACGTTGTTGTTTATATGTGCTCGCTGTCTCTGAGTCAGTGCAGCAGAAAAGATCACAGACACAGAGATGAGTCAACTGAAGTGATTTCCTCTGAACAGGCCCAGATTTATTTCATGCCAGAACACAGTTTGCCTCTCTCCTCTGATTGGCTGAGAAGTCTGCAACAGGTGTCTGATAGGACAGGTGAGAGAAACTTGCATGTGTATGAGCTTGTGTGAGCAAGAGACACTTTGCATGACAATTTAAGGTAGAAGTCTTTTGAATCGTATGTGTTTCAGTGAAAAAGAGTGAGATTGGGAATCTCTGAGGTGTGAATGGTTTGGTAATGACTCTGACAAAAGCTAAGAACTGTTTTAACATATTAATAGTTTGTCAGTATCATTTTTCACTCTCCCCATTTATTTCCAAAGTCTTACACTGGTTTTGGTTTCTCTGCTTTCATTGAATTTTAAAATTGGGAAACGTTAGCCTGAAACAGATGTTTCTGTAGAACCAAACACAACTGCAAAGTCACAGAAACCTACAAAAACCTTTAAAGCATTTTCCATAGTTTCCACAGTAATCCATGTTGCACAATAATTTCTTTTAATAATTCCATTCAAGTTTCAGATTGGGAAATGATAAATGAGTCACGAACAAAACAAAGAGAGACAACAAGAAGATCATTTATTCTAATAGAAATATATTTTTTAATTAATTTCTCATTCAAAACATAACCAGTATTGATTTCCTGCATAAATGATGTTTAAAGAACTATTCTCTTGTATTTAACTAGCATTTATGGGTTTATGGATGTGATACAAGTAACATGAGCAGTAAAATGCTTTTCGTGGATGCAAGTTAATTTAATGGAGCGCATTTTATCTTTAAATGTAAATTCGATTTTCCAGTTATATCCCATGTAATTTTCTGTGTTAAGGTAAATCGTAGTAAAACATACTGACGTACAATAAAAAGCAGGAAAAATTATTAAAACGTGCTGTCTTAATGTAAAAAAAGTGTGTAAACTCAAAATCTAAATTAAATGCAATAATATCTGCAGGAGTTGATAATATTCCAGACCCTCTGGTGATGCATTGACTGCTGAATGTTTTTTATTTGTGTGAAACACAAGAACTTCCGATCGACAGGCAACCCTCAAATCAGATCACACTTCTGGTAGTCAGGAATCAAAACTACATTGAGGTTCATGTCTTTTTTACCCCTCCCACATTTCCTCAAAACAGAGAGCGAGCACATAAGTGTGTGTTCATTCATGTATGATACCTGAAGGAATCAGGCTTGGTAACACCCAAAGGGTGCGTGCTGCCCACACACACTCACGCACACCTAAAGAGAATATTAAACAGATAAACACACAGAGCCCCAGAGGGTAAACTCTCCAAATAGAAAGAGAAGGAAAACTAGAGCGGCTCTTCATTACATGAAATATATACTTCCTGATTAAAGGTTTTTAAAAACCTCTTCAGTGATCATTAATCTGATGCATGATCCTTCAGAGGCATCATGAGGTCTGAAACAGTGATCAGATATCACATATGGATCAATAAACTGCTGTACTCACTCAATGAGTGAGAAAATGTTCTTTGCAGGATTCTTTCTTACTCAATCATATCTAGATTTTTTTTAAAGATTTTTAAGATTTTTTTTTAGAACAAACATTTAAAAGCATCAAAATGTTCAGGTATTTAAAAATAACTTTATCTGTTTCTCTTTTGTCTTTAATCTCATGATAAATCCTTTAAGACTTTAATCTTTCAGGGTCTTTACTTAGATCTTTTTTGGCTCTCAGCCATGAATCATCTGTTGAAAGTGAGTAAAACGTAACAGCGTCTAAACATTTAACAGTTCTGAAGTGTTTTGTGTTTCAATCACAGGTGTGGAAAGTTTTTTTTTTATGACTGAGTCAGGCAGGATTGTAAAAAGTTTAAGCACTTCCTTGAAATCCTTAAAAAACGTAATGCACTCATCTTCAGCTTGAACTTCTTAGTTTATTACATTAATGATTTTTTGTGGTTGTTTTCATCTCAAATCTTTACAATTGTTGCAGAAACTGACTTTTTTTTTTTTTTTTTTGTTAAACCAGTGACATGATGTTGAGTTATAGAATAGACATTGTCCCAATCAAGCAGGGAAATGTTCTTTATGCTTCTGGCTGTCATCCAAGTGAAAAAACTCAATCAGCCCTCCGCCATATTTTACAGTTAGAGAGGTATTTCTTTCCTTCTTCATCTTCCTTTTGGGAGTAATGGCTTCACTTGTTGAAGTTTAGAAGTTTTGATTTTATCTGTTAACAGATTTATTCCCCAAATCTGTAAAAGTTCAAAGCTAATATTTATTTTCCTACCATCATAATAAAATTTGAAGAAAACTGCCTGTCTTGTTCTTTCAGTGTTTAAAAAAGGCTTAATTATCACTTGAACAATGACTGAGATTAGATATATTTTATTAATGTGAGAATTTATGGTCCAAGCTGTTTTGATAATTTCCTGTGCCGCTGTTTAAACACATAATGATGCAAAAAGTCGTAAGATCTATGGTACTTCAGTTGTAATGTGAGAAACAGGAAATGGTTATAAAATTTTCAAAAGAATGACATGGAAAATTCCAAAAAGACTTTTTGGTTGGAGGCTGAGATAACAAAGTGTTGTTATTATTTATCAATCTGTGGGTTTAACATGAATGATACTAAATTAATTAATCAGGAGAATAACATACATATGTGATCTGAAATAATAAACAAAGAAACATCCCATTGGTAAACTCAGGTCCAATCTGGCATGATGGGAACAGCGGGAAAACTGAAGAAGAACAAATTTCACAAGCTGAACAAACGACAGCTGAAGTAAGAACTCGGAGATTTGTTGTGTGCTTGTTTGTGTGTGGCAGAATGTCTGCATGCAGTCATGCATGGTTTCATCCAAACGGATGTCAGCGCCGTCTCCACGCACAACTGCTGCTGAAATCTCCTCTCTCATCACCTCTCAACATTTATCTTTCCTTTTCTCCCCCTCCTATGCCCCACTTACTCTTCCTTTTCCCTCCACCCCCTTTCCCTTACAACCGTTTGACGAAGAGGCCTTATCAGCTCCTTCCACTTTGGAACCATTTAAACATGACTTAAACCTTCAGACATTCAGATTCAGGAAAAAAAACAAGGAAAATAGAAGCTAATTCTTCAGCTTCTACACAATAAACATATCTCAACATCGCTTTCTCTCTTGGTATCTCAG
The DNA here is from genome assembly GCA_006937955.1 of Pachypanchax playfairii. NCBI lineage: Eukaryota > Metazoa > Chordata > Actinopteri > Cyprinodontiformes > Aplocheilidae > Pachypanchax > Pachypanchax playfairii. The sequence goes on from SSNP01000046.1 coordinate 1,254,325, forward strand.
TTTAACCTAATGCCTTGTTTGTCATGGAGGAATGTGCACTGAGGGATGAGAGAGAAGCTCGGGGCATGTTGGTCTTTTGTAGCTTCTCATACTGGGAAACTTGGAAGCAACTAACACCTGCTGCAGAGAAGCTGCACCGTCTTTTAGAATTTAACAAATGTTATTTCTAGCATATACATTTTCTCTCTTGGTTTTTGCTGCTTTGGATAAACATTGTTTTCTCTTTTCACTATAGCAACATTTGAGAACGCACATAAACGTTAAACATGACGTGTTTTGGAGCCAGACATCACTACTCTGATCTACTCAAGTACTTTGATAATCATCAGGAGCACTGGGACTTTTATTGTGAAATTCCATTTGCCAACCCACCAAAACCACAGTTGAAATGTGTCACCCAGTCATTGTATATACAGTGGGGCAAAAAAGTATTTAGTCAGCCACCAATTGTGTAAGTTCTCCCACTTAAAAAGATCAGAGAGGCCTGTAATTTTCATCATAGGTATACTTCAACTATGAGAGACAAAATGAGGAAAAAAAATCCAGAAAATCACATTGTCTGATTTTTAAAGAATTTATTTGCAAATTATGGTGGAAAATAAGTATTTGGTCACCTACAAACAAGTAAGATTTCTGGCTTTCACAGACCTGTAACTTCTTTAAGAGGCTCCTCGGTCCTCCACTCGTTACCTGTATTAATGGCACCTGTGTGAACTCGTTATCAGTATAAAAGACACCTGTCCACAACCTTAAACAGTCACGCTCCAAACTCCACTATGGCCAAGACCAAAGAGCTGTCAAAGGACACCAGAAACAAAATTGTAGACCTTCACCAGGCTGGGAAGACTGAATCTGCAATAGGTAAGCAGCTTGGTTTGAAGAAATCAACTGTGGGAGCAATTATTAGAAAATGGAAGACATACAAGACCACTGATAATCTCCCTCGATCTGGGGCTCCACACAAGATCTCAAAATGATCACAAGAACGGTGAGCAAAAATCCCAGAACCACACGGAGGGACCTAGTGAATGACCTGCAGAGAGCTGGGACCAAAGTAACAAAGGCTACCATCAGTAACACACTACGCCGCCAGGGACTCAAATCCTGCAGTGCCAGACGTGTCCCCCTGCTGAAGCCAGGACACGTCCAGGCCCGTCTGCGGTTTGCTAGAGAGCATTTGGATGATCCAGAAGAGGATTGGGAGAACATCATATGGTCAGATGAAACCAAAATAGAACTTTTTGGTAGAAACTCAACTTGTCGTGTTTGGAGGGGAAAGAATGCTGAGTTGGATCCAAAGAACACCATACCTACTGTAAAGCATGGGGGTGGAAACATCATGCTTTGGGGCTGTTTTTCTGCAAGGGGACCAGGACGACTGATCCGTGTAAAGGAAAGAATGAATGGGGCCATGTATCGTAAGATTTTGAGTGAAAACCTCCTTCCATCAGCAAGGGCATTGAAAATGAGACGTGGCTGGGTCTTTCAGCATGACAATGATCCCAAACACACCGCCCGGGCAACGAAGGAGTGGCTTCGTAAGAAGCATTTCAAGGTCCTGGAGTGGCCTAGCCAGTCTCCAGATCTCAACCCCATAGAAAATCTCTGGAGGGAGTTGAAAGTCCGTGTTGCCCAGCGTCAGCCCCAAAACATCACTGCTCTAGAGGAGATCTGCATGGAGGAATGGGCCAAAATACCAGCAACAGTGTGTGAAAACCTTGTGAAGACTTACAGAAAACGTTTGACCTCTGTCATTGCCAACAAAGGCTATATAACAAAGTATTGAGATTAACTTTTGTTATTGACCAAATACTTATTTTCCACCATCATTTGCAAACAAATTCTTTAAAAATCAGACAATGTGATTTTCTGGATTTTTTTTCCTCATTTTGTCTCTCATAGTTGAGGTATACCTATGATGAAAATTACAGGCCTCTCTGATCTTTTTAAGTGGGAGAACTTACACAATTGGTGGCTGACTAAATACTTTTTTGCCCCACTGTATATAGCTACACATTTATGTATGTGAAGCAATTCTTTGAAAGAATAATTTTTGTCTTTACAAGAACAAACACATACTATATGGATTAAAAGACAGATTGCAGCTCCTATTTGTCAGATCAAAGCAGCCACTGACACTTCTAGGACAGTTTGACTGTATCGACTCTTCTTTCTGATTCAAAACACCTTTCAAAACCTCTAAATTAGTCTTTAAAATAATTTGCTCAGTCTAATTGTGCTTCTCTTTCTTTAGATTATTTTACAAAATTATTTCAAACCTAATTTATCTCTTAATGAAATGTGATGCTCTTTGTTAATGTTAAAAATGCCACCCACTGGTTCTTCTATATATACTGTAGTTGTTAATACGTGGTTGTGCTATCAGACCTTCATTTGCTAAATCACAACTAGTTTATGAGCCTATTGCTTGGAAAGAAAATAATATCTATATCATTATATGTTATAAAAGCAGCACATTGTTTGCAGTGGAGTGTGATAAACACAGATGTGTGTTGCAAACAGTATTTTCTTGTTGAGCTATAAAAGTGCACCAAGAGACACCCATGTCCCTTTGTTTGTCCTGGACCTGAGAGGCTCCAAAAGTCTGGTAAGCCCCCCCCCCCACAAGCACCCCTCCACACACTTCTTTTTTCTTATCCACCCACCGAGGAAGCAGCAGCCACTCCCAGAAACTCCACACTGCCTCGAGTGAGGGATCAGGGTTGGGGGTAGGAGATAAGGAGCGGGGAGGCGGGTTGAAGGTGCAAAAAGGGGGGGGGGGGGGGCAGAAATTGCTAAGGGAGACATAAACAGAAACATGCTTGATTCAGAAAAACATGCTGGAGACTTTGATGAATTCTGCAACTATTTTAGAATTTTAACTCTTTGGCATGAACATGTTTCGTGTCTTTGAGCTCTGCTTCAGGCAAAATTCAGGGGGAAAAAGTTTTCAAGTGTTTTACTTAATGACCAAAAAAAATCAAAACAGCAAGGGACTCAGAGAAAAGAGAACTTTTTTCCAAGAGTTTATTGGATGAATTTTCTGTATCAACAAGAGCTGTTTGCTCTTTGTAAAAGAAGAACTGTTTTACAGTCACAACTGAACAGCTGAAAGAGTCCATCAGAAAACAGCAGCTATGGGATTCCAGCACATGCAAACTCACAAACATCTGCAGAGCAGCACATCTTAAAAATGTACCAACTCGCTTATAAGAAGGCTTAAAAAGTAACAACAGATTAAAGTGGCTGATTAAGAAATCAGATAATGCTGTTTGTCACACAAGCCATGATGTCTCAGTTGGCTCCATACTTTCATATCAGATAACAGTAAAGTAACTGAAGTAAACGGACAGAAAGAAACTCAAGTATTGAGTGTCAAAATTAAAGGAAACGCCGACACTAATTGAACGGTGGTAATTAAACCTTCCGGTATATTATATTAGGAAGTTTACTGAAATATTAGAGCTGTGAGACTTGATGGAAATTATCAAGCAATCTCAAAATAATTAAATAGAAAACACAGATCAGCAGTTCAAACAGCATTAAAAATTGGGGCTCAAAATATAGTGTAATAACAACAAAATCAGCTACTAAATTAGATGAAATAAAGAGATAAAATAATATGTGGCATTTTCCCTTCAAGCTAATGTTGTTTTGACCACTTCAGTGGTCCCTGACTCCCAGAAAGCAGGTGTTAAACTCATCTCCATATTAGGTTTCACCCTGTACCCCTCAGGCCAACAGATACAACCACTCATAAAATTTACAGAGCCTTTTAATGACTTCTGTCTGTAGAAACCAGCAGGTCTTAAAAACAAGCATCATTTGACAAAGACTTTTTAAAACATTCTCCAGTCGGTTTAAGGCTGTAAAAGTAATGAATTAAAACCTACTTGGAGGAAAATTAAATACCTAAAGAGAAAATGGGGAGAACATGCAAACTCCACACAGTAAGTCCCCAGTGGAGATTTGAACCTGCAACCTTTAACCATCAGCATCATTATTCAGCCACGAAAATGATTCTTCATTTTCTTACACTATGATATTATGGTCTTTTACTGTTTTTTTTTTTTTTTTCCACATTGTCAACTTTTATCCTGAACTGTCTTTTAGTCTTAAATTGTTGAGTGGAATATCAGCAAAGAACAATATTTAAATTAAAAAATCAATGATATTTAATACAATTGACCAAACACATGTTTGACATAAATTATTATAGCATGGCATTATTTTAAGTTGTGGTTAATTTGATAACTTCTTGTTATCAACAAAAACAACATTAAACAACAGAAAGTGAAACTGTTCACCAGATCTCGCTGCCCCTTCGTGGGAAAAAAAGCTTTATAAAACTAAAAGACGGTGTTTAATGATTCAATATTTTGTGTGGAATTGAAGACTTGAACTTTCTGGGTGCTTCTTAGCTGCAGAATCCAGCTGTGCTTTTACTCTAACTTTATACAATTTGGCAAGTTCATCATAAGGGCATGAAAGTTGAACAAAAATGGCATCATTCAAGAGAATAATGAGATTAGTCTAGCCCATCTCATGATAAGACAACAAAAAGAACTAGTGGAAGTATCTAATCTAATAATAATGATAAAAAAGTTTATTAACATTTTAGAAAATGCCTCACTGCTGTTGAGTTTGTTGTGTCCCAGTGTCCTTTACTCCTCAACGTCTGGCACAATAATGTGTCAGACATTTAGGGGATAAAATCTCCTACAGGCAGAAATACAACATGTGCTCACTGTGTATTTTCACAGCAGATACTATACAGCTCACATTCTTCACACTGAGATATGATACAGTTGACTGGAAACACGACATCCAGTGACACTAAATCTTTCTAAAACTCTCAAATTTGATTATATAAACACACACACACACACATATATGCACGTATATATCTGTGCACATATAAATATATACATATCTACTTTCAAGTTTCAGTTTGTGTTAGTCAAATGAGGGTGTACTATTTTATGTGCAATATGCAGAATGTACTTACAATGTACAATCAGTAGCATGTCTGCACAGAAGGATGCTTATTTGCAGGTTACAATCAAATATAATTGAGAAATGTCATATTTATCAATTATCACTGTTAAACAAAGTTGGAAACTCATGTCGGCACCTGCTCTCCTTTCCCTGAAGATAAACATCTCTCCTCCACCCACCCATCACACCATTCTTTCTCTCCTTCTTCTCATCATCCCCTTCTTCATCCTTCTCTGTCCCTCTTTTTTTAAATGGATGACAGGTTAATATTCCCGTGGGATAGTGGAGGAGGAGAGTTTTCCAGGGCTTGTTGCTTCATCATCCCAAATAAATATGGGAACATGTTCAGACCACCTTGCACCAGGTTCACAGGTAAAACTCTCCGACAGAAACTTTTTTTTTTTTTTTTCTGCTTGCATGACCTTCTTGTGCACACAAAACCTATTTGCAATATAAAGACTGTTGATGTTTGGGCCCTAAAAATGTTCTTTATTCATCTCCTTCCATAAAGTATTTGTCCTTTCATGTTATTCTCTCTTTTCTCTGTAGCCTCTTAATACTTCAATTAAACACAAAATCTTTCTAAATCTCTCAAATTTGATCATATAAAAATACACACACACACACACACACACACACACACACATATGTATGTATATACACATATGTGTGCACATATATGAGCCCATGCAAATAAATGCTGCTTTAAACTGACTTTCAGCAAAAGAATCCCCCTCATTCACCTGTGATACTTAACCATAATCTATTTCTCTCTCTCCACCTCCCTTCCCTTTTCTTCAGCTCTCGCCCAGTTTCAGTCTACATGTCTGAGCTTGTCGGAGAATTGGAGGAACCACGCATTCGTTTTCCTCCTCAATCCTCCGGAACAATCACAGTGCCCTGCTCAAGGGCCACAGCAGGGTGCGTCTCGTTGCAGACAGGGAACAAGGAAGATTGACGCATTTGCAGCCTGTGTATTTTCTGGGTTTGGTTTAAAGCCAAATCTGATGCTCTAGTGATGAATGTGTCTGTTTTACACAAAAAAAGTATCTACTCACTATTATTTAATCAAAAAAAAAGTTCAACCTGTCTTCCTAAGAAAATGTTTCCAAATTATTCTACAAAGAGAAAATCACTGCGACGGAATGTCTTCCACCGACATTTTACAGGAAAAAAGGTTCCCAAAATAAATTCTGTGGAATTTTTTTTACAAGGTTTACACTTTCTGACCTTGAGTGTGAGCGTGAACGATTGTCACTCTCATTCGTTTTTTTTTCTGTTTACTCTGTAACAAACCAACCAGTTTACACATTTAAAAAAAAATAAAAGTTTTTTAATCAACATGCACATTAATTCATTAATTTTCTCTCAGAGAAGACTAGTTAACAACCAGCTGGTTAGGTGTGACCTTTTACAGAACGATTAGCTGACTTCATTCTCAAGCTTAAACCGCTGTTGCATTTTGAATCCTGCTACAAAGCTGGTTTCCTGCAGTCAGAGAAGCTAATATACTTTCTAAAATTGGGTGCAAACCTATATGTACCAGAAATAAAAGTCACTGATAGGGTAACTGGAAAATTACCTTCATATGAACATGAACTTAACTTGTGCTTTTATCAAACCACCGCAGTATAAAACAGTTACAGAGAGCTTGAGCTCAGCATGCAACAAGTTGTGCCTTATGGTCTCAGGTTTGGATAAAAACAGGACACAGTTAATCTGATGAGCTGCAGGGTGGCAGCAGTGAAAAATATTGCTTCCTTTAACATCACGATCATTAAAGTGGGTGTGCAGCGAGGAAACTCAATTAAATTACTTTTCAGGGAGTGTCTGGTACAGAAGCAAAGATCAGAATGCAGACTCCATAAGCTGACAAGGATCTTTCGATTAGGTCAAGCAACTGAAGGAACTAGTTACAAGCTAAACTGGGATGAAGAAAAATTAACTAACAAAAAAAAAGAAAAACAAATCAAGGTGCACAAACAAAATGGTTTCAAAATAAAACAGGAAGTAAAGAGGAATATGAGACCACGGATTTGAAAAGAAGAAATTGAAAACCCAAGATAAAATGTAAATAGACAAAACAACTTTTAAATCACAGACACTGACAGCAATACCAACTGAGTGTGAACAAGAGCTGATAAATATGATAAAAGAAACTGTCACAACATTGGCAACAAAAAAAATGCATCGCACCTATAGAGACCTCATTGTGTAGAATCAAACACATGAAAAAATAAGTAGATTAAAACAAAATATATATAAACATGGAACTTTTCTTGTTGGTTTGCTCATTTCAGGATTTTAAAAACCAACAAAATATATGTATATATATATATATATATATATATATATATATATATATATATGTAAGTATACCAGAAAGCTCATCTGAAATGTTTATTATAAGCAGGAATGCAAGTAATGTATTAGAAGTTTAGATCTATTTAATTACAACTGGTTGTGTTGCTTTAAACACTGAGCTTTAAAATGACGGGAGGTGCAGACATGCACCTGCTATTGTGTGACTAAAGACTCACCTGCTCGTGTAAAGGAGGGGTTGGGGGGGAGGGGGGGTTGTGAAGGCGAGGGTGGAAGGAATGAAAAGAGAAGACAGGGAGACAATCGTGCCTTCAGGACAAATGCAGACCGTTTTAAAGTAAGCCAAAAGTCAGAAAGAGGTATGAATGGAGGACAGGAGACGAGATTAGGAGGAGATGAGGAGGGTATAAAGACAAAAATTGTGTGTGTGTGTGTGTGTGTGTGGGGGGGGGGGGGG